>WEKW01005518.1:1232-98779 GCA_013389905.1 Sula dactylatra
TATCTAAGAAAATTCCCTTGTGTTATTTATTGGGCATCCTAATTATTGTTTCATTGTATAGAACAGGTTTGCTAAGAGTTAGCATGACTAGAATCTCTTTGCCTATCTGAGCTGACTCTCAGTTAAGAGTTGTTACTTAAATGCATCAGTCATCTTTATTGTTTGGTTTTTGGCTTAAATATGCACCATGGGAGCACTAGCTCCATTAAGAGTTGCTTTAGAATTTATGGAAATGCACAAAAGCCTTTCCACATACTTGAACGGGTGTTAGGTGCACAACCCAAGGAAGAGCTCAGAATCTTCAAACACTAAGTTGCCAGTCTTCCACTCCCCAGAGCTGCTTCTGCTATCCTGAAGTTTTAATTCCTGAGCTAGTGTGGAGTTATGGTGGTGGAGACTATAAAATTTCTATTCACAGAAACTGTTGAAGTTTATGTGTTTGAATCTCAAAATAAATTCAGAAGGGAAATTGCTTTTCAAGCCCAGGCCAATATATGTTGAAGTACACTGCTTATTACCAAGTCTGCCCTCTTATGCCAAGTCATGGTAGCTTATGTTCCAAGTGAGATCTTGCAACTAAAGATCATCTCAGTACTTGGGTCCATAAGGTTCCGTTGAGAATAGTTTTTGTTTGCATTTGGGTTGTTACTGCATAAGCGTGAAGGCTGTGTGACTTTTCTCTCCTTTGTCTTAAAAACACCCATCTAAACTGAGATCGTGAACCATTTCAGCTTGGTTAGCTTGGCATAACTGAAAGACTTCTGATATGTAGTCTGCATTTTTGAGAGAGTTTTTGTTGTTATTAAATGAATATGTGAATGGCAGCACATTAGACTGTGGCTCTGAAAGAACTATTGTGTAAGCCAAGTAGCTAGATTCATCTCTTTTATGCCCAAGCAGACTGACTGGTAACTGTTGTGTGACTGTTTTCAGTGTTCATACTTTGAAACTGGGTAGCAGATTAGCTTTCTCTCCCCTTTCAGCTTACAGCGGTGATTAGTCTCCTTCTTTGGCTAAGTTTCCTATAAATAACTGGGGATACATAATATGGAGTTACAGATTTGCCTAAAAACCAGCCACTTTCATTTCTCCTTTTTTTTTTTTTTTTCTGTTGGGGGATTTAATCCAGAGCAAAAAAGAGAGATCCCTGGAAGCTGGTCTAATAGCAAAGGTAATATGATGCTGTCATATCTATGTATGGCTATTACGGTAGCACTCAAATTCAAATGTCATCTGTGTGAGGTGAGTCTTGAAGGTACGCATGTGATATTGCAACATATTCAGAGTAGTTCTAACTGGGCAGATGATGACTTTGAGCCAAATAATCAAGGGCTGTACTCCGCTAAAAATGGCTGATCTCCTCAACGTACACAGCAGATCCTGATTATTTCAGGCATAGGAGACTGGTGCTTCTTGGATATATAGATATCTCTCTGTACCTATAGAGGTGTAGATATATATTATAGGTACTCTGGGCCTGTAGATGACAACTGTTCTGCCATTAGCGCAGTCAAGAATTAAATATGCAGAAGTACATTTTGGGTGGATGGTACTGTATGTCAAAACTTCTCAAAATGCTTTATTTAAAAAAAATTACTTTTGGCAATGATGCTGTTGAAACGAGTTTAATAGACTGTGGAACGTGTCTGCACTGTGATTGCATCTCGGTGGTAACTAGGTCATTGGGAACGCTGAAACATGAACTAGAACGGAATTCTTTTACACTCAAAGCATTTGCTGTTTTCTTTTTTACAAACACTGGTTTGTACATAATCTGAATTGAATGTGAATGTTTTTTAAACACCTTTCCCGTTCTTGATAAGATACATTTTTGATAGATTATTGCAAAATTTCCTGTATTTGTCTAATTATTAAAATAAAAGTTGCATGGATCCTGACTTATCTTGCCTTTACTATATTATTTTAAAGCCATCACTTAAAACTGTTGGAGGACTAAACACTGTAGCTATTTTTATTCAACATTTAATGTGTAAGATTCCTGTCTTAGGACACTTAAGTAGTTGCTTTATTTCCCAGCAGAAGAGCTTCAAACTGCTTTCTGTAGAAGTACTTTCTTCTAAAAGCTACTTTTGTGTTTATTTAAAGAGTCAAAGCCTGTTGCAAAAGCATCCATAAGGTGTAATTAAGGCTTGAAAAAAATGGTATGAGATTTATACTGAAACACCAGCTGGCACAATGAAGATCAGTGTTACCCAGGAAAAGTGCATAGGGTGCTCAGAAAGAAAACACTTCACGAACAGTAGTGTGTATTGTTATTTTGGTGCTGATTTCATATCAATACAACTGAAAAAGCTTTTCCCTAGCAGCCTTTTTTTTGTTGTTTGGAGAAGTATTCACTGCGAAGTTCAAATTGTTGAGTTGACTGACTGCTGTTGAAGATGTTTCTTTGGGGGATTGCCTTGTCTCTGCATGGAAGACCTAAAGAAAGGTCCATCCTGACAAGTAGAAAGTCAAGCACAGGTGTTAGAAGGCCTGCATGGATGAGCAAGGAGCTCCTAACTGAACCCAAGCAGGAAGCGTAGAAGAAGTGGAAGCAGGGGCAGATGACCCAGAAGGAGCATAGAGTTGCTTTCTGGTCTTGTAGGGATGGGGTTAGGAAAGCCAAGGGCCCTCTGGAGTTGAGTCTGGCAAGGGATGTGAAGGGCAAGAAGAAAGGATGCTACAACTGTATAACAGCAAAAGGAAGACTAGGGAAAAATGGTGCCCCCCCAGCTGAATGGGGCAGGGAACTTGTGACAAATGACATGGAGAAGGCTGAGGTACTTGTTGCCTTTCTTGCCTCAGTCTTTATTGGTAAGGCTGGCCTTAAGGAATCCTGTACCCCTGAGACCCGGGTGAAGGTCAGGAACAAGGTAGACTTAACCTTGGTGGAAGAGGCCAGATTAGGGATCATGTAAACAAACTGGATGTACTTAAGTCTATGAGGCCCAACAGGTTGCACCCATGAGTGCTGAGGGAGCTGGCTGATGCCATTGCAAGGCCACTCTCAATTGTTTTTGAACCGTCACGGCAGCTGGCAAATGTTCCTGAAGACTGGAAGAGAGTGAATTTCACTCCCATCCTCAAGAATAGCGGGAAAGAATTGGGGAGCTACAGGCCAGTCAGCCGCACCTCAGTCCCTGGGAGGTTGACACAGAAAATTATCCTGGAAAGTTCCATATACATGAAGGATCCAAATACATAAGGGACAAGAGGGTGATTAGTAGAAGTTAGCATGGATTTACAAAGGGGAAATCATGCTTGACCAATCTCATTGCCTTCTACAAGGAGGTGACAGGCTTGCTGGATGAGGGGAGAGCAGTTGATGTTTACTTCAACTTTTGTAAAACTTTTCACGCCATCTCCCAAAACATTATCGCAGACAAAGTATGGGTTAGGTAAGTGGGTAGTGAGACTGACTGAAAACTGGCACAACGCTTGGGCCCAGAGAGTTGTGATCAGCAGCACAAAGTCCAACTGGAGGCAAGTCACTAGTGGTGTACCACAAGGCTCAATACTGCGGTCAATACTGTTCAACTCCTTCATTAATGATGTGGATGGTGGATGGAATGCACCCTCAGCAAGTTTGCAGATGACACAAAAATGGAAGGAGTGACTGATAGACCGGATGACTATGCAGCTGTTCAGAAGAACCTCAATAGGCTGGAGAACTGGGCAGAAAGGAATCTCATGAAGTTTATCAAGGGGAAACGCAAAGCCCTGCATCTGGGGAGGAGTAGCCCTAGGCACCAGTACATGCTGGGGGTCTGACCAGCTGGAAGGCAGCTCTGCAGAGGAGGACCTTGGGGCCCTGGTGGACAGCAAGCTGACCATGAGCCAGAAGTGCACCCTTACAGCAAAGAAGGTCAGCCCCATCCTGGGCTGCATCAGGAGGAATGTTGCCAGCAGGACAAGGGAGGTGATCCTTCCTCTCTGCTCAGCGCTGGTTAGGCTGCATCTGGAGTGCTGTCTCCAGTTCTAGGCTCCCCAGTACAAGGAGGATGGGACTTAGTGGAGCAAGTCCAGTGCGGGGCCACAAAACTGTGCCAGAATATGTGGATTTCTGAATTCTGATCTGGTTCTGAGGTACGATACAATGAAATGTTTTAGAAATAGAAATAGTTTTGGAAGTAGGAGCTAAAGCCTCCTCTAAAAGAGAGACTTGGGACCTAATTTGACTTCCATCTTAGTAGTGTTTTACCTTACTCTTGTTAAATACTAAACTTGGACATGTAATTCTAATATGCTAATTTAATTACCCATTTGTTTTCTTATTTCATTCCATTTTTAATGTAATCTTTTAGGGATAGGTAAATAAGTTTCTTTTATTGACAGCAGCAGCTCTCATGGAGAATTTGGCTTGGTCTGTAGCAGTCATTGCTAGGTATTTTTAAATTCTGAAGAAATCTCAAATAAAGGTATGTTTAAGGCCAAATTCTGGCCTGTAAATATCAGGAATTTGTGAACTCTATAGAGAAAAGAACCAGCCTTCATTGACAGGAGCTAACAGAACTGGGTTTTGGATAAGGAAGCAATTAATTGCTTCCTGAGTCTTACAACCTGAATTTTGTTGTTTTTAAAGCCCAATTTGCTGCAGGAAGGTGATTTCAGCTTGACATCAAGAGATGCTGATGGATAGTACCAATGTAATTGGATTAGATTTGCTTTTTCTTTGTTTTGAAATATAGTTTTAATCTAAACCAACTGGACTAATGAATAGACTTCTGTGTTCATATTAATTTTCTGATTTCAGTAGTTTTAGATAAGAATTACCTGCTTTGATCTGGGTAGTGCTGCTGTCAGAATTAAGCATTGTGCTTCTTCCTGGTTTTGTTGTACAAGTCAGCATGAATGTACTTGGAAAATGCCTCAAAGCACAGCTGGATGTTCATCAAATGTAGTAGCTGCATATTCAATTGAATCAATGGTTTATTTAGCCATCCTCAACAATAAAATGCTAATCACTGATACAGTAGCATAGTCAAATGAAGAAGGTCCTGCTGCCATCTAGTTATTGGCAGACTTAGGCCCTGTGTACAGACTTAACTGATACTGTTCAGGAATGGACTGCACGACAAATTCTACTTCCAGTTGTTACATATGAAGAAGGAATTAATTCAGACTTAGATGCCACAGAATACCTGTGGGTGTCAAGGGGGAGATTTGTAAGACCAAAAATGGCTGGTGTCTGGCAGCACGGAGCAGCTAGAGGGCTGGTTAGTCCCCAGTGTGCTCGGTTTCGGCAAGGGGGTTGATTACTGTCTGGGGGCAAGAAACAAATGCTGCCTTGGAGCAGAAGTGAGAGCAGTGCCTGTCCTGGTGTCGGCAGCCAGCTCCCAGCAATAATCACTTCTAAAGCTGTAATCACAGCCACATGGCAGCACTGTGCCTTTTTTACTGCTTTCTATTCTTAGTGCTCGTAACGAGGGATTAAAGAGCACGATAAAAATATATGCTTAAAAAATGTAGACTGTCATAAAATATGATTTCCTTGTGAAGGACTGTATTTAGTACACGATGAATCCTGTAGGGGAGGCATGTATGCATTTCCAGTCACTGCTAAAGTTTCAAAACTATTTTAAGAACAGCAGAACCTGGCTGTTGTCATAGTAGCAATAAACCCTTTAATCCCACTTCCTGTGGAGATGAAGCTGTTGTGTACTTAATCTGTTTAATGACCATCAAGGCTGTTTTTGTGACAGGGAACTAGGGATACAGCTCTGAGAAGATGCTACTAGTTGCCTGCAGAAAGTTTAGTGCTTTTTGTCTGCTTTGATAGTGTTTGACTGGGATTTGTGAAAGACAGATCTTATGTCAAGCTAGTAGGAGGAGAGTCACCTGGGAAGTTAGCCTTCATTTATACCAATGTTTCGGCATTGACAACTTCTTGTCATGGTTAAATGAAACTGGTTCTAGGTAGTTTTGGGCAAGAGCTTGCCACTACCATGGATCTCCAATTGTTTAAAAGCATCCTTTCTGGGGAAGTCCTTTCATCCTCAGTGCTTCCATTCGTTAGAGTCTCTGAGGCTTCCCAAACAGTGTTGGGTCATATTTATATATTGCTGTGAAGTCTGTAGTCCCTGAAAAGTTAACAAAATTAAAAATTTCTTGAAGTACTTGGATAATGCAGGGTGACTTATTCTTAAATGTACAATAGGTAGTCAAGAGAAATCCACAGAAAACTGACAGGTTCTTCAACTGTTTTTTGGAGATGAGTTTAGCTAGGTAGGGAGAATTTTAAATGTCATGTCAAAATAATCATTATAATAGAATTTGGCATCCTGAACCAAAAATGATGTGAACGTTTGTTCACATGTATCTAGAACTAAAAGAGACCTTCCTTCTCACCAGATCAAATTTCTCAGGAATTACTGACATCTGTGCCATTGCCAGTTTATTTGGCGTAGTCTGGTTACAGTACTGGATTACGTAACCTCACCTCCTGCAAATAAGCAATATGCATTTTTTCTGTGAACCGGTACATCAGTTCATACGTACTGAATAATAGCAACAGTTGGGGGGTGTTTTGTTTTGTTTTGTTTTTTTCCAGAAGTCTGCATGTTCTGGCTAGATGGACACTCAGTCTTTAGGACAAATCACATGACAGAATAAATGAAAGAATGTTTCCAAGGTTAGTTATTTGAAGGCAAATTTAAAAAAAAATATATTTGATTGCCCCTCTAAAGTTTTGATCGTGATCAATTGGTTTTTTTTGCTCCTTCTCTTCCTTTCTAGTAGCCTTTAGTTCAACATGAAATGGAAAGACGTGTTAGACAAACCATTGACTATTGTTCCTGTCCCTCTATCTGTGGACGAGTTCCTGGTATTGGAGGGAAGCTGGCCAGTTACTGCAAAAATTCTGCAACACTCTCTTGACTGAAATGGCGTAGCAGTTTTAGCAGTTTTGAGTAACTAACTACCCCTTTGGTGACTTTTGTTTGATGCCTGGTGCTACCACTAAACCATTTCATCAGATCTAATTACACCTCAGGGTGCCTTGCTCATTTGATTTCTTAGCAAGAAGTCAACCCAGTTTGGGGATAACTGTGTTGAAGGTATCAATTTTTCTTTACTGAGCTGTATTATGCTAAATTAATTCTTAAATGTTTTGGTCTGACTGGTGAGTAAATGGAGGCTGAATGGAAACAAGTACCTCTCTATTCATTTATACCTCTGTGGAAACTTATAATATTGAGGCATATTATTTTAATTTTTGCCAAGGATTTTGATCATAATTTTGGGTGGGTATCCTTTTGGTGCAGTATTTTAGATTAAAAACCTGTAAATCGTGTAGTTTTATGTCCAGCTCAACTCAAGTTCTGCCAAATTGCCTAAGATATAATTAATGCTTATAATAATAGCTAAAATTAAATTTTATGTTTTAATAAGAAAGCAGATTTTATCAAAAGTCTCTTAAGCTCTGCAGGGTGAGATCATCATTATGTCAGTGTCTTACACAGTGCTGAGTATTTTGACATGCGTAGTAATGGTGTTTTTCTTTTACTAGAAACAAATTGAACAGCTGGGTACAAATGTTTCCCACTCTCTGTTACTGGAATGGTCAGTGCCTCCAGGTGCTGCTTGGTCTTTAGTGCTTTTTCTTTTTTCAAATGGTTTTGCTATAATTATAGAGATGAGAGCACTTTGTGCTTAATCTTGTAATGAGTTTGTCTGTGTAATGCATTTACCCAAGTGGACTTCCTAGATGGTGAAGCACAGAGCTTGTGCACGCTGCACTGACTGCCTGACGTGCCGCTGGGGATGAACCAGGCATAAATGAAAAGGCTGCATGAGAGAACAGTGTGGAAAGCTCTATCACTAGAGTTAGCGTCACACTGAACGTATTAAAAAATAGTGTTAAAGTAGTGACCATTGCTAGCTGGGGGTGGTAACTTAAACTAGCTGCTATGAGACAGTAAAGTGCTGCCTCCCACTGCAGTTCTCTGAATGTTGCATTGGGTATCGGTGTCTGTGGCTGATAAAACTAGATATAGGTATATCATTCTAAGTATGTGCCTGAGAAGATGAGGTATGTGTTTTGTAGCTTTACTTCTTATTCTGCAGGGTTTATGCTGAGCGATTTGCTTTGGCAGCCCGAGCAGTTATTTAAAAGCCATTCTTGTTTGGGTTTGCAGGTTTTGATTACCTTTTAAAAATCTAGGCTAGCAAATTGTCCCCCTTGTGTTGCTGAGAAAGCCCCAGAGAGAGAGTGAGGTAGCTTACTGGTTTATTCCACAAATGTTCCCAGGACCTCTTTGAAATAAGCTAGAAACTGGAATGCCTGTGGTCTGCTTTGGAACGGATACTTAAAGGGTATGATTTTTGTGTCTTCTCCTCAGACTCTCAGAGGTATGCACATGATGGGAAACCTGCATTTCTGGCTTGTGTGCGCCTCTGGGTGAGAGGAATGGATGATTCTCTTTGGCTCAGAGACCTGTGAAGAAGACACAAGTATGTCTCATGAACCATCCTCAGCTTGGCAGCCTTATACTGTCATTTGCTTCTAGTGCTAAAACCAGCATAGTTGAGTATGGTATTGAAGTCAGATGTGGTAGCTCCCAGCCATTATGGGAAAGCACCAGAAGTTTCACTTCCACCTGTGCCACTTTCTACAATTTTCCTGCCTTCCACAAAAGCAGGAGTGGGCGTTCCCAGCGGTTGCCCCCCTGTTTTGTTCTCAATTAGCGCTGCCTTTCCTGCTTTCATATATCTCAAATCCATGTGCATGCGGGAAAGGTGGAATAGAGGAGGAGCACGCAGGAGAGGGCTGATAGGTTCAGCAATGGTGTCTCTCAGTGTAGCATGTACTGTAGTGAGACGTTGAACACCAAGTTTTCCTGATTTAATATGGCTATGAAATGACCAGACAGGCACTATTTGGCTGAGTGCTTAGAAATCAGTGGTGTTTTCAAAACGATGATTGCAGTCGGGCCCTTAATAATTATAGAAACATTCTTCCAGCTGAGCTTTCTTCTCTAGAATGTGCAGAGGACCTGGGCATGACTGCAAAACAGTCCTAGAAATATGTTGCCATGCAGTTTTCAATCCTTCCTAAACCTGGTTCCTAGAGGCTGTATTTTTTGAAATCAGCATCTTCTCTGGACACTTGTCTAAGTTTCAAATTTTATTTTGGCCCCTTTATAACAAGACACACAGAACGAAACATTACATTTCACCTCCGGTGGGGTGGAGGGAGGGAGGGAGAAGCTGAAGGTACTTCATCCCCCTAGGGTGCAATGTCTCTATGTATTACAACCTAGC
Organism: Sula dactylatra; assembly: GCA_013389905.1. Lineage (NCBI taxonomy): Eukaryota > Metazoa > Chordata > Aves > Suliformes > Sulidae > Sula > Sula dactylatra. The sequence continues at coordinate 10,494 of WEKW01005518.1, forward strand.
AGTGCTTTATTATTTTCCCCTGCTATGTTGTGTCACAAATTTCTGTCTAACATGCTATTTCCCCAACACTCATAACGCTGCTGTTTGCTGTGTGTCCTTGTGCACTGAATTCTTGTGGTTTGAATTGTTTTTCTCAGGTATGCTGTTCTGCATTTTTCCCAGATGAATTCACTCTTGTTCGTGTTTGCCTCTGCCTCCAGTTCTTCTGCAACAGTAGAGTCCAACACTGAATCAAGGTAACAAACTACAGTTCACGTTAGAATCTCATTGCTGTATTTCTCCAGCTCTAGTGATTTCTGCATCATTCTTCCACTGCAGTTTTCATGAGCATGTTTTTAATTCCTACTTCTTACTTCATCAAAGAATATTTTGAATCAAATCAACCCTAGTAATGATTCCCATCTTTCTTTATTAGAAACTCCTCTCATGCTACTCCTTGTTTTCATTTTACATTGTTATTTCAGTAGCCTCTTTTACCCAGTTTCTGTTGCCAAGATTCTGTCTGTATCCACGGCAACTTAAATAATTTTGAGAGTAAGATAGTGAGAGGTGATGTATCAATTACTAATATCCAAGTAAATGACCTCTGTGGCACTCCCTTTATGCATCATTGTAATTCTGCTTGATTTAAAATGTTTGGGTGCAGTGTGTACAGTTGTGGAGACAGGGAAGATTCCTCACTAATGAAGACCTGCTGTTTTGTAATGCTGCAACGTGTTCCAGCCTATTCCAGTGCCATGTGCATCACGTGGGATCTGGGCTGACAGCCAGTGCAAATGTTTCTTCAAGGACTTTAGGACATATTCTAATTATGTTTAGATTCTCCCACTCTCTTTTCATCTGAAGGATGTCACTCTTTCTGCTCATTTCAAAGTGCGGTGCAAAGCTCTCCATCTGCCAGCATGAGAGGGGCCCACTGGTGCACTTGTGTGAGAGGCAGTAGGGTGGCTGGCTTTGTGAGTGACTCTTTAACCTCCAGCTGTGAGAAGTCCCAGGCCTTTGAACGCTGTCAGAGCTTGGCCAGTGTCCAGCAGTGTTTTCATCCAGTGCTGGAGGAGATGTAAAATTTCCTGGAAGAAAGAGCTTAATTTCTCTAAGCCTAGCAGTGGGAAAGGAGGAATGAGTTGTGGGATGAAGCGTCTGAAACTCTCCATAGCTAAAAAAAAAGCAACGTTTTGTCGAGGAAAATGGAGGAAAAATGTATTTGTGGGAGCTATGCATGTGTATTTTCCTCTCAACCTGGTACTGAATGTGTGTGATGGAACTACAAGATCTTACCTAGCGGTCTTTTTGAGGGAACTGGAATTGCAAAACAGCATGCAAGAATAAAGGCCATTATGCAATACCATGCACAGGAACATAATTCTGCAAGGTGAATACAGTGAGGACAGATCCATGTCTGTATGTGATATATGGCAAGTGGGACTGTGCGTTTCTGTGGGTGTGTAGAACAGGCTGAGGGCTTTTGAAAAGGTGCAGACTCAGCCTGGAGGAAATGTTCCTGATGTGGGGCGGAAGGACAGACACACTCTTTTCTGCCCTTACTTTGCAAGTTATCCAAGTGCAAGCCTGTATTCTTCTCTCTGACGTGGTCTATGCCCTCTGACCAGATAATCAGTGCTAAATGTCATGGGCTCTTTCCTGGAGAGCCACATGCAATAACACCTCCTGTTCAGCCAAATTAATTTCTCAAGGGTGATATTGTTACATTAGATCCCTGGCTAATTAATGATTCTTATTGTCTAGGCAAGTGCGTTAATTAACTGGATACATAAGAAAGTCTGGGTCAAACTTCAAAAAAGTCAGCCAGACTCTCTCAATCCCTTGTGGCTGCTGAGATCATCCTGCTGCCTGGTGTGACCTGAGTAACCAGTGTATCGTCAGACTGGCATGTCTCAGTCCTGATTCTCACAGGTTCACAGTAGTGTTCAGAAGCAGTTCGAGACTCTGTTGTGGGTGGCAGTTGTGTCCAGGGAGGAGTTTTTGTGTAACTTCTGGAGCCAACGTTATTGTCAGAGCTGAAGTGACTTCAGAAGGGGAATGAGACCAGGGTTTAAAATCTCTAGCCTGCATGTCCCTAACAGAACACAAGCCACCTTCAAGTGGTACATGGCCCGGTAACTGTTTGCCACTGGTTGTGATAACCATTGTGAACTCCTTCAATAGAAGATGGGGTACAGGCTGTTGAGGAGTTGCTGGACAGAGCTTCTCCTGAAAAAAAAAGGAAAGTGTATGTTTTGTTCCTTCCATCTTGCCAAAACATAAGATTAGGAGAGAGGAAGAGAAACTGAGGCTAATTCTGTTCTTTGCATAAACTTGGCTTATATTGCTGTAAGCTTGCTTACCTCAATGTATGTAAGATGAAAGTCAGGCTGTGCTCTTGGGACTGGGTGTGCAAGACTGGAGTAGGCATCTGGCTTGAAGAGGTTTCTTTGTACTTTAATGGGGACTGCAAGGGGTTCCCAAGAGAATTCTTTGGATGAAAGCTGTTTTTCTATGGGCAGGCTGCATAAGAGTCTCATTATAGCTGCACAGCACATATGTTCCTGTGGGGTTGTCAGCCCTTCGGTAGATTTCTACAGCGCAATAAAAATAAGTAGATTAACCAAGCAAAGAAGATTAGAGACACTTTGGGGAAGGAAAGGGAAGGGAGGAGGATGAGCAGGAGGGAGTATAAAAAGAGACCACAAGACTGTGAGTGCCAAGCTTTCCGGTGCATGTTACACAGGGTGGCTTTCTTCGTCCCTTTTGGGTTTGGGTTAGGCAGACTGAATAGAACCGATCCTGACGCCATGTCCAAAGAGAAACTGGAGTCACTGGTCAAGAACATGGAGATCATGCTCTCCGAGGTAGAGCAGCTGAAGATCCACTGCACCAAGCAGACAGAAGAGGTGAACCAGGTGGTACAGGAACTGCGCCGAGAGAACAGGGAGCTGACGGAGAAGTATGAGCACATCTGTCAGGACCTGAAGGAGGCCAAGGAGGCCATTGCCCAGCTGCAGGACACCAAGTTTGCCTTTGAGGCAAAGGAGCGGCAAGCACAGAAGCTCAACCGGCAGCTGTGAAGCAGCAGGGAAGAGAAGCGAGAGATTTCTTAACCTGATGTAAGAGTAAACAGAAACCTTCAACCGCTGCAACCGAAAATCCTTGGATCGGTATTTTAAAGCAACCCTTTCCCTTCTTCCTCAGACTAAACCTGTGTGATGGAAAAAAATGTCTCTTGGTGGAGGCAAGATCTCAGGCGCAGCTGGAATTCTGTCCCAGAAGGCTCCTTTGTTAATGACTCAATACCTCATTATGCTGGGAGGGAAATCTCATTCCAGAATCCCTTGTCAGAGATCTGAGCCATAGGCATACAGCGACGGCTGCCAGGATCTGGGCACCTTCTCATGCCCCGTGGGGGTTGCACGAGGACAGAGCCCGGGAAAAGAACTGTCTCTGCCTTGAGCCACTGGAGAGAGCTGTGCTGCGAGAGTCTGACAAGATGGGAGAGAAGGATCATTGTCTTGACAGCCCCTGTTGCTCTGTTTCGTTGCTAACTTTTCTCTGTTGCACAGTGAGGCTGTGATGCTGTCCTTAGTAGGGTGTCAGCTTCCTTGCTGCCTGATGCTGGAAGACATCAGCAAGAGCTTACGTTGTGCCTCATGCTTCCAAGTACTTGCTATCAAGGGCATGTTGGTCCAGGGGATCTTTTAATGCTGTTACAGTCGGTGTTGTCCTCTTCCAATTCCAAAGTGAAGTATAAGAACTGGAAATGCTTCTGTCTCAATTTCCATTTTAAAAGTGTTAATTCCTAATGACTCCATGTTTATTATGCTAGAGTTAAACCTCTGCTGAATATAACACTTTTTTAACCCAAGAGCTCTGTTTTGGCACTGGATTTACTTTTGTTAAGCAGAAGTAACGTGTATAAACGGACTGGGAATTAGGAGGGATAAATGTATGTGAGGCGTGGGGGTGAGAATTGCTTGTCAGAGATTTTGCTTTCAACCTTTCTCTCTTCTCCTGTCTCTCCTAAGCAGCATTTGGGGTAGCCAGTGCCAAGCCCAGCTAAGAGCAGATGACTTTTGACTCCACAGTGAGTAGCAGGAAATCTCTGGGGGGAGTGTGGAGAGTGCTGAGACAAAAACCCTGAACGTTTAGAGAAAAAGCCTGAATATTTAAAAGGAGAAGAGCTGGAATAGTTCCAGGACGATCTTTCTTCATATTGGCTGTGATGTAGCCAGCTTCCTCCTTCCCTCCGAAGCTTTGCTGTATTGTTATCTCTTCCCAGCAAGCTCCCCCTTCCCAGCGAGGGCTGACGTTTGGGAGAAGCAGGGAAGTTCCATCCCTGAGGGGCTTGGGGTCTGTGTGGCATCAGGAGCCCAGGCACGCTGTGCGGGGGCAGAGGGGACTAACCACACGGAGAGCGTGGAGTCAGCCCAGGGGGAAAGGGAAACCTGGCTGCTTTGGTTTCCCCATAGAGATTCGGGCAGGGGCAGAACAGTTCATCAAGACCTTTTAGGACTCAGTCCACCACTGGTGAAAGTAATTGTAGTTTTGTCATTGAGAATAACAATACTGAAATCAGTCCTAGAATTAGCTAGTTATTGTTCCTCCTCTGCCCGTCCTTCTGCCCGTCCTTCTGCCCCATCAGTCTAGGCCTGATCCAAAGCCTTTGGAAATTAAAATCTTCCCATTAATTTGACTGAGCTCTGGGCCAGACCTTCTGAGCAGAGGGCTGCTGTTTGTGTAGCAAACAAAGCACTGGCACATCCATGGGAAAGAGCTTTTTCTGTGAACTGCTGTAAGTGGGAGCTGTGACAACATGTTTTGTTAAATTTGTGTGATCTACACTTTTATTTTTTGCTATTTTGGTGGACCAGATTGAAATATCTGGAAAACATTTGGGAGATTGGAGACTGTCCTTTATGTTTTCAAATGTAATCTGAATACAAATGATCAGCCTTGACCTTTTGCTTCTTGCTCACCAGTGACAGCTTCGGGAGCACAAGAAATCAACATTAATCACTATATTTGTTGGTGAAAAAACTAAAAATGTTTCCTCTTGAAATTAAATCTATATATCATATCTGCTTACCGCTTATGATTTCTTCTACTTTTCACATTATATATCATTAAAATGTAAAACCAACAATAAAAGGAAAACAAACACCTGAAGGAAATTCTGTTCTGGATAAGGCATTGCCTCATTTAATGCATGTATATGTTATTTTTTGTGTGTGTGTGTGCTTGCTAAATATAATTATTCCTGTTTAAATCCTGTGCAGCAAGGAATGGACTAACGGAGACCCTTCAGATCTCTCTGTGTTCCCAGGTTAATCTCTCTAAATGAGACTCTCTGTGTGGCTGCCAAGGTCCCCTTACGCAATATTTAAATCCATGATACAGAAAAAGAAAATGGGATTGCAGTGTCCTTATGATCAGTTTCTTAATAATTAGCAGGATTTAAAGTGTCTAAGGAAAGCTGTGAGAATGATTTCATGTAAATATCCTAAGATTTGGCATGGGACATTCGAAAAACTGGATGAGTTATCCAATGCTAGTGCATCGGGTTTGTGCGGCAAGGTTTTGGTAGCGGGGGCTCTGCAGGGGTGGCTTCTGTGAGAAGCTGCTAGAAGCTTCCCCTGTATCTGCTGAAGCCAACGCCAGCCGGCTCCAAGACGGACCCGCCGCTGGCCAAGGCTGAGCCCATCAGCAACGGTGGTAGCACCTCTGGGGTAATGTATTTAAGAAGGGGGAAAACCTGCACAACAGCAACTGCTGCTGGAGAGAGGAATGAGAATATGTGAGAGAAACAGCCCTGCAGACACCGAGGTCAGTGAAGAAGGAGGGGGAGGAGGTGCTCCAGAAACCAGAGCAGAGATTCCCCTGCAGCCCGTGGTGAAGACCATGGTGAGGCAGGCTGTCCCCCTGCAGCCCATGGAGGTTAGCGGGGGAGCAGACATCCATCCACCTGCAGCCCATGGAGGACCCCATGCCGGAGCAGGTGGATGTCCCTGAAGGAGGCTGTGACCCCATGGGAAGCCGGTGGTGGAGCAGGCTCCTGGCAGGACGTGTGGACACGCGGAAAGAGGATCCCACTCTGGAGCAGGTTTGCTGGTAGGACTTGTGACGCCCCGGGAGACCCACACTGGAGCAGTCTGTGCCTGAAGGACTGCACCCCAGGGAAGGGACCCACGCTGGAGCAGCTTGTGAAGAACTGCAGCCCGTGGGAAGGACTCACGTGGGAGATGTTTGTGGAGGACTGTCTCCCGTGGGAGGGACCCCTCACTGGAGCAGGGGAAGAGTGTGAGGAGCCCTCCCCCTGAGGAGGAAGGAGCAGCAGAGACAACGTGTGATGAACTGACCCCATCCCCTGTCCCCCTGCACCGCTGGGGGGGAGGGGGTAGAGAATTCGGGAGTGAAGTTGAACCTGGGAAGAAGGGAGGGGTGGGAGGGGAGGGGTTTTTAAGATTTGGTTTTCTTTTTCATTATCCTACTCTGATTTGATCAGTAATAATTAAACTAATTTCCCCATGTCGAGTCTGGTTTGCCCATGACGGTAACTGGTGAGTGATCTTTCCCTGTCCTTATCTCAACCCACAAGCCATTCCTTATATTTTTCTCTCTCCTGTCCAGCCAAGAAGGGGAGTGATAGACCGGTTTTGGTGAGCACCTGGCATCCAGCCAAGGTCAACCACCATGGCTAGAAAAAATTAATATAATACCCCTTCCCTTCCAATAGACTCAGTTGTGTCCTTGTTCTGCTTACACGGGTTAAATTTGGGCTGGTTTGAAATCCATTTCCTGTAGGTCCTCTGTTTTTTGTGTGCAAATCTTTGTGTATCCAAGTATAGTTTTAGCAATGGATTAGTGCCTTCTCTTGTATCCTGAGGTGCAGTGTATTGGAGCGCCTTTCACAACAAAGTTTGCATGGAATTAGTCACAGCACTTTGAAGTTGTTTTTGCTTTTGGAACACCGACATTATCAGTGCGTGCTGCTTTTCTTCTTTAAATGGCCTAAGGATGAAGAGCTGAAACTTGTGTGTAGCATCATCAGCTTGTTCAGAAATTTGGTCTGAATAAAAGTCTCGCCTGATTTGGGTGAGAGTCAAAATAAATTTAAAAACCATTTCCCTCAACTTGGAAAGGGATGAAGAGAGGTATCTAATTCTTTGAATATGAAAAGCCAATTTATTTGAAGGCTCTCTTGGAGAGCATGGCACTGGAATTGGTTCAATTGTCAAGAAGGGACTAAGAGAAGAGGACTCCGTCAGACCAAGTGCCTGTGAGTTGGTCTGTTCCCGGAACAGCTTATAGCAAAATACTGATGATTGCATTGGATTTCACTCTTCTGGGCTGCATTATATGGAAGTGTGCAAGAAGGGAGACTGGATAGGAATTAAGCTGATACCTCTCTCTCTGACATTCAGCAAGAATGTGCTTGGGGGAGGGGGAGGGAACTTAATGATGCACATGAGCATATGAGCTGACGGATGGGAATCCTGGGCTAGTAGCTCGCAATGGACAAGAAAACACGTTGGTGAATCAAAAGCAGAAGCAAGAGGTACCTTGGGATTTGTAAGGAGTGTAAGTGAAGAGAAGCACAAATTTATTAGGGAGTACTACTTATTGACCAAGCTAAAGTGGGCTGCTTCTGTGCAGCCAGGAAAACATGAGGAAAACCTCCCAAAAGTGGACTAAAAGTCCCCAAAAGTTCATGAAAACATGCTCTAAGGCCCCTGCATGGAAAAGGTGAGAGAGCCCTATGCGATACATATTTCATTACTTATCGCTGCTCATGAAAACCTACCTTTAGAAGGATCTTCAGATTTTAGAAATACAGTGTCTCCAGGAGAACTTGTGAAGGTCGGCAGATAGAGTTTGATCCTCTAGACTAAAAATCATGTAGAAATGTGAATACAGTGTAGAAGGTGAGTGTTTCAGAGGTCTGTTTGGTCTAGGTCTGTATGCGTCTAGTTCTCTGTAGTGATAGTTTTGCAGTTCTCAAAGCCCTGGCTTAGGGCATCTTGAGTTATGTACCAATAACCCTTTCAATACTGGAGCCTATTCTCCATATATCTTGCTCCAGTTTGCCCTTGCATTGCCTTTGCATGGGCAAACCACAATAAAATTGTCTCTGCTAGTAGCAGGATCTGTACAAAAGTTGTACAGGATTAACTCCTCTACAACAATCCTCAGCATTTGGAAGAGTACATGGGTGGCCAGGTCTCTGGAGCAGATATAGACCAGTGCAAGAGTTACTGCAAGAGGATAACAGGATTTGATGCAGTTAAGTTGTACAGCAGAGCTCATCAGTGTGTAATATGCTTTCCACCTTTCCCCTAAGGGCTTTGCAATGTCTCCTGGACATGAAATTGAGCTTCTGTTCCTGAAGGAATGGCAAGGGTTCATTCTACATACTAAGAAGCTGTGATTCAGAGGGCTAAATGACATGTCTATCCTGCAGTAGTGAGTGAGAGTCTGGCAAGAATGGAGTTATTGGTGCGCTATTCAAGTTTGAAAAAAGCTCAGTTCAGATTGAATCAAATTTTATTTTTCTGCCTTTTCTATAAAAAANTGCATTCTTTTCAGAGTGACCTGAAGTCTCCTATTTTCAGACCCTTGTGCAGCTGATGGAAGTAGTGTCCCCAGTAGCACTGGACTTGGTTTGACATCCCAGAGACCCTTATTTCTTTACCTTGTCATTCAGTCATCAGCACACTCACCAGGGATGTCAGATTACTGTTCAGTGTTATCCTGTGCTCAGAAGAATTCGAGTATATCCCCTGAATAAAATGCCCCAAGTAGTCGGCTAAAGTATGTGAACAGCTGTCCATTTCCCTTGATTAGGCTACTGCACTTATCTAAGAAACTGGACATTAATCTGAAAGCAAAGCAAGGCAAACATCCCATTTTTAAACATGTGACCCAACCATAACCATACCCTCACGGATCCTTGCTCTTTGGCTAAATGATTAAGGGAGTGATCAAGAACACCAGTTTGTACTGTGTCTCTCTACCATGGTTTCCTGATTGCGATAGTCTCCTGGGAGGTTCAGATCTCCTAAACAAACTGAACACAGATCCTTCACTTCCTTGGGTGAATGCTCAAGCTACTGAGACCAGCTTCTCTTCTGGAGGCTTTGTGAGTCTTGTCTGAATTTCTTGGATGCCACTCAGGGGGATTGGAGAGGGGGTAGAAGAGTTAAGACTGAAGATCTCCCCTGGGAAGGAGGAGCAGTGGGGAGAAAGTATTTTTAGTTTTGTTCTTATTTCTCACTAATTAATTTCACTGAAGTCAAGTCTGTTTTGCCCACGACAGTAACCAGTCAGCGATCTCCCTGTCTTTATTGTGTTTTATGAGCTTTTCAATCATGTTTTTCTTCCCCTGCCCTGCTGAGGACAAGGAGTGATAGAGTAGCTTGGTGGACATCCGGCGACCAAAGTCAACCCACCACAATGCTGTAAGTGTTAGACAGCCGTAAATAGTTAGACTGCAGCTGTGTCCATGCAAACCATGGAAATCATTAGGCAGTCTTTGAAAACAGCCTCTAGGAGTAAGGAACCCTAGTGGTTTGTTTCCATGAAAGGTACTTCTGGAGTAAACAAAAGAGGAAGCTGAAGTCTTACTACTGACCTCTGGCCATATAACTGTTGAAATCCCGGTATCACAGCTCCTGTACAAGTTGGTTCTTGCCAAAAGCACTTCACTGATGCGATTAGAAGGGATATCTTGTTCAGCAGTGTCCATTTACTATGCATTCGCCTCAACTGTTTCTTCTTGATGATCACATCTGTGACACCCAGATGCTGTTGCCTCCAGGCTAGCCACTGGATAGAGCTAGTGGCAAGAGGCAAACACCTGTGGTCCTGACTATTCACTCCATAGTGAACTGTGAGTGTCTTATCAAGAGACAAGAACGGTCTTGAATCAGTGGATTACCTTACTTTCACTACATGGTAGGTGCTGAAAATAGTTTCAAAACAGGGATCATGTCCGTTCTCCCAGGGAGAAGGTACACATGCAAAACTTTCTGTGGAACTACAGGGTAAAGGTTTACATCATATTTGCAATGTCTTTTTCCTGGTAAGGACCGGCCTTGTTCAAATCCCACACTAACAGCTTCTGATTTTGTCATGTCTCTACTGGAACCAGGAAGTATAAGCAGATTTTTCTTGCCTTGAGTTTCATCAATGTTTCGTGTTGCTTAGTTGTGGTAAAAGTCCGGTCACTTCTTGTTTTATTTCAGCATCTCAGGAGGTTATCTATTAAGTCTTTACGGGGTTAAAAATTAATCAAGATGTGTTTACACAGTATTTGCTTTAATGCAGTAGGCACAGCTGTTTTTCAGATGTATCCTGGCTAGATTCCAAAATGAGCAGTCACATTTTCCCTGTCTCATAACTCCCTTGTAGTTTTAACTATCAACAAGAACACAAGAACCACAAGAACATTACTAAGCTTGGTATTACCAAAAAACATTCATTGAGGGTCCCGCTGCTGTGAGAAGAAATTTTAAGAATCAGGTATTTATAAATTCATCTGGATTTGTGGGTTTTTTGCCTGCTAGCTTTTGAACCTTTGGGACTGGATTTCAAGCCTTTTCTTGCCAATGACACAGGCTAAAAGCTTTAAACTGATTTGAAAGTGTGGTTTATTCATATAAGGCCAAGTGTTCGGGTTTTGGTTCGATCAAATATCATGAAGCTTAGGATGTAACTGTGACAGCTGGCAGGGTGGCAGTAGCCAGCGGCCAGTTGAGAGTACTTGTCAATAAAGAAAAAACCGTGCTGATGTAACTTCTTTGTGATGGAAAAGGAGGGGCCACAGCTTGGCCCACGGCCTGAATTTATTTTCCTAAAGGAAAATTTGAATCTAAAGGGGCAAGGCAATAATCTCTATGTTCTTAATTAGGCATTAACAATGTCTAAATGTTGTCTCTCCTAAGAAGAGGACCATAGGTAGCCATGCATCAACACCACCATTAGACATTCTTCTGGGATGTGTCATGTCTGTCAGCCTTCTGGGGTTCCCCTGCTTCTTGGAGGAGGTGTTGCCATTTTGAGTTGGTTTTCCTGTTAGGGTTTATCCTTGTTTATTGCAGCAGAGTTAGCTTGGATAGGAAAGTACAGGATTGCTTTTGCATGTGGAAAATACGTGACTTTTATCTGAACTCTGTCTCCCGTGAGATGCGTAACGGTAGGATTTGAGTACTGTATACCTTTTGTGGCTAGTTGCCAGACAGGGATTGACCAGCAGGGATGAAAGGAGCTGTAGCCTTAGAATAAAATTGCTTCTCTGTCACCTGGTGCATTTACAAGGCTGCTAGAAACTTTCTTTTCTGTTTGAAGCTGTGTGTGTCTAAGCTTGTCAACAGTTGCCAAGGATATGGTCTCTTTTTATCGTCTAAAGCAGGAGTGTGACCAAGAAGACAGTAGTGATACCAGTTCTGGAGATTTCATTGCACGTCTTGATGTCTTCCTTGGAAGATCCACTAAGTGGAGTTACCTGAAGGTAGAAGGTTCATCTTTCCATTTGAAAGCAAGGTTCTGTTTCTCACGTTTTCAAATGAACTACTGATGAAAAATGACTCTCAAACTGGAAGGCAAACAAAAAGACCAATCCAAACTTAAGACTTCAGAGCTATTCTCATAATCTTGGAGACCTTGGTCATAACGTTAAGTAGGGTTGAAATGCTGTTATAATTGCTGGACCAGAATCTATTTTTATAGATCAGCGGTCTCTGTATTTCAATATTTATTTGTTTTATACTAAGCAGAGGACAAAATCAACACTGGAGGGAAGGGAATTATCTGTTTTCAAGATAAAACAACAACAGCAACATGTAAGTTGTTATGCAATGACTTCACTAGTATCCACATGATTAACAGCAAAAGTTTTTCCTGGTAATGCATCCAACTAGATTCCTTTTCCCTTAACAGTTTTTTCTATTGCTAAATTGTTCCTTCATGGGATTTTTCAGAGGGTTTCTGAATTGCATGGCATTTGTTAGAGGAAAAAATAGAGAAACCTGAGCTGCCATTGTCTTTGGTTAAATTCAGTTCTGTATCCAAACTGCTGGTATTTTCAGATCTTAGGGATCTGCTTAACTCTACCTAGAGCCAGATCTAGCTGTGAATTGTATTTAAGTTCAGATTTTCTTTGGTCAAGCATATCTGTGAACTGTGATTCAGGCTTTAGTTTTAAAGTAAATGTTAAGTTAAATATTTTTTTTTTTCAGAGTTAGGAACCTACTGAAAACGAATACCAAAGGGATCTGTGGATAACTGTCTCTCTTTTGATATGCTGCCTACAGCTAAAATAAAACTAGTTACAAAGGGCCCCACCCCTGCAATAACTTAAGGCACAGTTTAGAGCGAATGTGTGTGCTCGCACACAGACTACAGGAGCTAGAAACAATTCCAAAACGTGCGTGCGTGCGTACTTGCATGCCTACAACTCTGGCTTTCCCAAGCAAAAGCGAAAACTCTTGTGAAGAAACCTAGAGGCTGAAGGGGTTAAATGAAATACAACTCTCCTTTTCCTGTGCAGTAAGGATTAGTAACCAAACAGAAGCTGGAGAGAAGAGTGCTTAAGAGCCACCCTTTGAACAAGAAGACAGGAAAGTGGTTTCTGGAGCTTGGCTGCAGAGTGGTGCGTCTCCAACTTTTGCATTCACCTTTCACAGGTACACGCAGAAGGTAAGAGCTGATTTTGTGTTCTAGGCTGTCCCCTGATCCATCTACCTGGATATCTATTTTCTTAGTCTTTTCAGTGCTGTTTGTGCTTTTTAAACTATTTTTTATTCTTTACCTTTTTTTTTTTCAGTGGAAAGGGTACAGGGGAGAGGAGAGACTAGAGTCCTTATGACTGCAAAATTTTATTTCCTAGAAGGGAGGGAAGAAAACACTCTGTGTATTTGGTGAACGTTAATCCCTTTCACTCGCAGTTAATTATGCAGAGACTTAATGTAATCAAAACTGCTGTTCCTGACATTGTGGTTGGGGCGAGCAGGGGAGTGGAGGGAGAAGGTACCAGTTTGATAGGATGCTGGATGAGCCCACTGGGGTCAGACGTATGTGCTCTGTCAGAAAGAACACAGAAAACAAGACAAATGTAGCAGAGATATTGACTGGAAAAACATAATTTTTGCTTGTAGGGATAAAAGCCTGCCTAGGTGCTAAGGCTCTTGTACTCCCTAACTCTCACCCCTGGAGTGCTCAGCTGCTTCTGTTCATGTGCTAGCAGGTGCTGAGGGGAGGGAGTGTCTCCTAATCAGTCTTGCATTGCTTTCAGCTGTGTGAGGCAGGATCCTTCTGGAGGCTCTCCCCAGCCAAATGATGCTGTCAGAGTCAACGGACCTGTTTGTGAGCAGGGAGGTTTGCAGGACTGGATCTCCCATCCATAAGGAAGTCTGATGGGTGAGGCAGGCCAAGAAGGCAGGATCAGGGACCTGTCCTGGCATGGAGATGGTAATGGGCTGGTAGCAATGTGGCAGGGTAGTGGAGTTGCCTGATGCCCTGGTGTGCCTTGTGGTCGGTGGAGGTAGAGGAGCGGTTGATGTAAAAACTGAGTTTCAAAGCTTTGACAAAGGTAATGTCCGTCTTGAATGGAGTTCCTAGGGCTAGGAATAACAGGTGTTAGTACAGGAGCTTAGGGAGATGGTATGTTTCTTTAGGTCTGTCTTTAGACACCCTAAAGAGGGTTTGTAAATGCTTTCGCTTATTACTTTTAGAAGTGTCTTCATGACACTTGGAGTTTGTTTTATCCCTTCTGCATTGCACTTATGATGGCCCTTCGACAGCTTCTCTGTAAGTTGGCTTGTCACTTAAATGTTTCTCTCCTGGCTTCTTAGAGTATCACCCTCTGTAATGCCAGGCCATTTCCCAGACCCTATAGATAGAGCAGCCATGAAAAACTATTCTTTCTGAGGTGCAGCATGCTGGTGAGCTGACATGCTGTGCAGCCACGTGTGCATCAGACAACCTCACTCTGTATTTTCAGGACAAATGCTATGCTGTTACAGGGAGCAAAGGGAGGTGTTTGTCATGTGAAATAAAGGTAGGTGGGACCATGTATGTTTGGTATGGCACTAGCTTAAACTAATATTTGTTAATGTTAGTAAATGGCAAGATTAATAGCATGCAAAAAATTAAAGCACAGAGTAAATTTGCTGTCTCTGGAAGTTTTGCTTTTAGCATACTTTCCTGTCCGGTGTGAAAAAATTGAGACTTCTTTTTTTTAGCATATTTTCAGGTTCTCACACATTGTGGAGCATCCTGACACCTTTGAGGTGTGTGTTTTTAAAATATTTTGCTTCATGAGTGTAAATGTTTGATGGCTTCACAGAAATGCTGGGATTGGGGCAGTAACTCTGTAGCATTTGCATATTCCAAATCTGTCTACTAGTAAACAGTACGCTCTGTAGCACTTGAGAAAAGGTGTGTGACAAATGATTTGAGGTGATTTTCAAGCGAGTGTGTAGGTTTGTGTTTGCTGGTCTCTCTCTGTATGTATATAAACATAGTGTTAGGTATAAAACAAATGAAGTCGTCTTAATTTTGAGGGGAAAGTAGTAATCATTATGGTACTTTAATGCTCTAGAGAAATTAGAGAATTGGTGATCTCAAATGTTGCTGTTCAGTAAGTGCATTACTTTTTGATGCAGATCCTCTGGTTTTGGGTTGGGCTTTCTCTCAGATCCAGCTACTTACCAGCTTGGTAAGAGAGAATGCCAGTGGAGTTCACCTGATCTAGTTGCTTAAGGGATTACTTGCCTCACAAATTAGGCACCAAGATTCAGTTGGAGTCTGTCTGAACAGCTGTGCCCTAACTTGCTGAAAGGGTTTAGGAAATGGGAAAGGAGTTATGTTGTTGCAACTGGTTTTCCTGGTGGTACTTGAGTTTGAGTTAAAAGAACAGATTTTATTTGAAAGAAACACTGACATTCTGTTAAAATGGGGTACCTGGCGGGGGGGGGGAACGGGACCCTCTGATCTTGATTGAAGGCGGCCTCTTCTTCTGAGTGCAATCTAAATAAGGCAAAATACTGTTCTGTGCCTCAGAACAGGTAGGGCTTAGGCTGCCAGAAGGCTTTCCCTTTGTCCAGAGAGGGGCTTTAAATGTTAATAAAATGTTAACCATTTCATTAGATCGTGTATGTACCTTGTGACTCATCAACACACAACAAAAAAATAGCTTTTTTTATAAGAGGATGAGAGCTGATTGGTATAAGAACAGCACCTAGAATATGTAGGATGCAATTACAGTAGTCCTCACAATTTGTGTTATAGGCTTATCGTTAGCTGAGCGAAGGGGCAAATGTTATCCTAGTGGTATATTGATGCTTATTGAACTACAGAGGAAATAAGTTGCTTTGCTCTTAGGTCTGTGGGAAGGATTATACAAAACTGTTGATAAACACTTCAGTGTACCTAGCATAGCTACTGAGCCTAGACAGTGACAGACGATTGCTCTGATCTAGTACAGTCATTTGCAGTTATGCCCATGGTATGATGGACTTGTCAAAAGAACTTATTTCACTGGAAATGATACTCTGCTGGATACAGTTTCACTGTCTCATTTTTTTAACACTTTTGGATCTGCAATATGATTTGTGGTCCAGTCTTGTCTTAGACGATGAACAAAAATGGTTACTAGATGTTTGAGAAGGGACTTTATATTAAAGGGATTTGAGTGGGTACCTACTCATATGCACAGACTACGTACAAACTGCTTGTTTATGCTTTCTCACACAGTAACAAGCTCACCTTCTTGACACACAGTCATGATGTATAGAAAGCAAATACCATCCACAGATTGTTTATTTCTCTGCCTAGCCCTTAAAGCAGTAATTGGAGGCTCTGGTTCGGGCGTCTGTGGGAGAAAACAGCTTCAGAGCAAAGAACCAATTTATTTTTAGATCACACTGTTGTCATTTTGCTGTGATCACGCAGTCGAGCATGTGCTTCCTTTGAGATCTCTCCAGGCACTGAAGTGTGATCGCACCCTCCTAAGATCATTTTTTTATGAAGTTAATTTTTAGTGACAGATGAAAGATGCTAGGGCCGGTATCCTTAGAGACTGCAGCCCTAATTCCACTAGCACACATTCTGCCCTCTAAGTTTGTTAGTCAAAAGTTACAGGTTAGGGTTTGGGTTTTTTTTCCTTTTAATTTCTTTTAGTTCTCCTCATGTTAGTCATCTTTCCCTTGCAGAGTAATGTGAGCAAGCCCACTGACTTCTCTAGGGGAATTCCTGCTTCATACCACTGAAGGTATGTCTGCATCACAGTCAGGAAGGGTGATTCCTTAGGGAAGAGATGTACCCATACAAGCGCGGCATGTTTGGCATGTTTACATATCTCTCTCTCTCTATATATATAGATATAACTGAGTTAGCTTTAAAAAAAAGAAAGTATTTTAGGTTCCAGAAACAATGTAGAGGCAGCAGCAATCAAAACCCACATGAGGTTCAGGGTAAATACTCTCATGTTTTCTGATCTATGTTATTAGTCTCCATGCAAATTTATTTAAAGGTAACACAGGTGTTCCCTATGTATACTACAAGCATACTGTTGAATGTACTGCTAACATCCTCTCAGTGAACAGAGCTGTAGTACTTGCAGAGAGAGGCAGAAAACAATTTGCATTGTTTTAAAGTTTCCTTTTGAGATAACACTTTTTTTAATTTTTAACCCCTTGGACAGCGCAGAAGATTGCCATATTTATATTTAGGATGGAATGAAGTTAAATAAAACTGGAAGTAATTTTCCAGCATTGAAATCCTTTATTTCCCTAAAGAATTCTCCAAAATTTGAATTGGAAGGCATTAGTCTCAGCTGGCTAGCATGTTTGTAAACAGCAGCAGTGCTCCGTGTTGGCTATTATTTCAGATCAGGCTAAATAACTCATATAAGTGAAGCTTGAGCTGTGACAGGACAGTAGTAAATGTAAAAGGTTGTTAGCTATTCCTCTTCAATTACATTAGTGTTTGAGATATTATATCCATGTCAAGTATTTTCCATAGGCAGTGTGTGGCTTCTTGTTGCAATGTTAACTGTCTAAATTAGTCTGTGTGCACTTGCCATTATCCCTATGTGCTCCCAGATTTAATTAACAGCTAAGCAGAGTGAGACTACCAAAATAGAAGGCAGAATCCTATCTTTACTCCTTATAATAAATCTCTAGCTGCAAACCTAGTAGTGGAAGGCTGGTTGCAGAAAATTGAATCTCAGCTGATATTAGTAGGTAGACAGAAAGATGTCCTTATGAAGTGCTGTATTAGCTTCTGTAAAGGGCTGGCATAGTGACCACATTTCCCTGGAAGATGCTGCTTCACTGACCTAAACCTTAGATACTTCATTGTGGATTTTGGAGAGTGGGAAAGCAGAATCATAGAATGTCCTGTTAGAATCATAGAATGTCCCGAGCTGGAAGGGACCCGCAAGGATCACCGAGTCCCACTCCCGTCCCTGCACAGGACAACCCCAAAATTCACACCACGTCTCTGAGGGCGTTGTCCAAGTGCTTCTTGAGTATCGCCAGCCTTGGCGCCGTGACTGCCTCCCCGGGGAGCCTGTTCCAGTGCTCCAGCACCCTCTGGGTGAAGAACCTTTTCCTAATATCCAACCCAAACCTCCCCTGGCACATCTTCCTGCCATTCCCTCGGGTCCTATCGTTGGTCACCAGAGAGAAGAGCCCAGCGCCTGCCCCTCCTCCTCCCCTCGTGAGGAAGCTGCAGACCCTGATGAGGTCTGTCCTCAGCCTCCTCTTCTCCAGGCTGAACAAACAAGTGACTTTAGCCGCTCCTTATACAGTACCGTTAGGGTACAGCGTGAGACCTTTCTAGAACTTTTGTGCATTTCACAGTCTGATCTTGCTTTTGGACCTGATAATTTTTCAGCTACAGTTTTGTGCGATTCTGGTATTCAGATTAAAACTGTATGACAGAGGCTGCTGTAGTTTCCCCAGGTGTTGATGAATTTGGCATTGCTCTAGAAGTCCTCTGTAAAAACATTGTCAGTCTGAGTCAGCCACGTTAAGTAATGGCCCGGTGCAGATTTCTGTGCCTGTTATAAATCAGGCTGAAGGCTGGGATGAAAGCCTATTGATAGAGCAGTCTAGAAGATGCTTATATGTTACCAGACAGCTGGTGCTCTGCTGCTGTGCTCATTAGTAAGTTTTTGTAACTTTTATTTCATTTAACAGGGTGAATTTTAAAGTTATTCTGGCTGAAAGTTTATCTTTCAAAATATGCATAATATGGCTGAAAGTATATCTTAGCAGGTTTACTTTCTTGATGAGGATTCTTCAACTTGTAGCATGTATTTAGAGTGAATTAATAAATCAGGATACCAATGGTAAAGATCTCTCCGTAAAACTTTTACTCAGACAACTTGTGTCTTGTCTTTCTTCATTCCCACTCTTTTCCCACTAAGCCCTTTCAACCAGTCTTGTATTTAAACACGTTTATAAACATTTATCTGTTACTTTGTATATAAACAGCTCTTTATGAATGTAGCTCATTGTGTGGTCGAGGTAAAGGAAATTCGGCATCCTCCCACTTTAACAGGCACGTATGCATTAATTGGGTCATCTGCCCTAGCCCAAAGGACGTCGTGCCTAGGATTTTTTTTTCTTTTAAAATGTCAAACAAAAGATGGTTTACTGTAGTTGGGGAAGAAAACAGGCATATTAAGAAGTGTCTTGAATGCGATCTCCTCTGGCTAAAGGGATGATGGGCTTCTTGGTTCCTTTGGGCTGTGTGATGTGGTCCTTGTGCTCTCCCAACTCTGCTCCCAGCCTAAGTAAAGGAGCTTTTTACCTACCCTTGATCCCTGCCTCTTTCTTTCCCCACCTTCATCTCATCTTTTTGCTGTATGTGTATATTTTCCCTTTTTAACTCTTCCACCAAAAACTTAAAAGGTGTTTCTCGGTAGACAAGGAAAACAAAAGCGAGCTGAATCAAGATACGCTGGATGTTTTGAGACCAAAGCAAAAATTATAATGTCTTTAGAAAATTTAATAAGTCTAAAAGCTAAAAGACATTGCTCTGAGTCAATGGCTAAAAAAATTTATGCCAGTGGATAATTGGGCAAGATACCATCATCCTTTCTGACTTCCCACCTCCTTCAATCAAATTTCCTAAAATATATCAACTGAGTGAGATATGATCTGTTAAAGGGGGGTGGAGTTGGGAGTGGAGGAAAGGGAAGGAAATTCTGGAAAGGTGTGAGTAGCGGGATCTCAGCGGCAACTTCTACTTTAGTGCTGTATGTGCTAAACTTTACAATAAGCAATTTCTATCTATATTGCAACAGGCAAATATTTATTGCAGGGGTGGCCAACCTGTGGCTCACAAGCCATTCAAAGGCAGCTTCTGTGTCAGGGCTACCTCAGATGGGAATAACAGATCCACATTGGGTGATTCAAATCCCCAGCTGGGAGGTGAAATGAGCTTTAAGGACCTGCTGAAGCAGGTGTTGCTGGGTGGCTTTGTCACTTACCTGCATGCCCAGCTAAATCTTGTCTGGCAATAGGAAAGTGGGAACACTGAAGGGGTCTTTTTTTGTCTTCTGCCTATGAACCACTCCCAGAGCAGTCCCTGACCCACACATGTGCAATGTGTCTTTGGTCAAAGGATGACTGAGAAATGTGGTTCACAGGCAAAAGAAGACTGGTCTGTCTTATGTGCTAAACAGAGAAAAACCACGTAGCACTGGCGTCCAATTATTTTCAAAAAGAATAGAGGAAAACCCAGACTGATAAATCTGTGAGCAATGGAACTCATGAAACCTCTTTTATTCTGACTTTGTGATCTGGTTCTGTAGTGTCTAAACAGCTTAAACTCTTCTTTAAGCAAGGCTGAGTTATTCATAACATCTCTTTCAAGCTTGGATTCCCTCCTGTTGAAAAGAAAAAGTAATCATCTAAATGGGCTAAAAGTCCAATACGTCTCTTCGTTCTGGCCCAGTATCTTTTTCCTCAAACAAAGGTTAACTTTGCTTTTGAAACCCTGAAATTAGCCAGCTGATTCAAAGCTATTTTTACACACACACACACACACATATATATATATATATACACACACACACACACGCAATGTAGGTCTTGTTTTCCTAGGAACATGGATCTTGAGAGTTTATTTGGAAAAGAGGCCAAGTTTAAGTAAGCAATCTTGAACCTTGTTTGTGCATTGGAAAGCAGGAGTTGCACACATAAAGTAAATGTAGAGGTCATTAAAATTACCCTTGACACTGAAACATACTCCTGGTCTTAATGAAGATTTGACTGATCTTTCTAAGCCTGCCTGACCCTGGATAAGAATTTGTAACTAAATAAAATATTTTTACAGCAGTTCACTGCTGGCTCCACTATAGAGAAATCTCTAAGACTGCCCATATGTCTTTTCTAGACCTTCTCTTTATTAAGGCAAAAGCTTCTTTCCTGAGTGGGTTCAGCGTTAAGCCCTGAAATAAGGGTACTTAATCCCCCTTTCCAGTTGTAGTGGAGTTCTTGTGTTCTGTCCAGAGTTATGAAATTCCAACCATCTCCTTTGTGGCCCTCTGACCCTCCTGTCCACAGCGCTAGGGAGAAGTAGGTGCTGTGGGGGCAGTTGAGAAAGGGCACCAGAACATCCTTTCAGAAGTTTCTGAAATTTCCACAAAATATGATTTGCTCCATACTGTTTTGTCATAGAAGCAAGGCTCCTGAGCTGCTAAAGTCAGATTCAAGTTTGAACTTCTCCAGTGTTCGGAGGAGCTTGGGTCAGCATCTTTTAGAGAAGACAGCTTCATAGTTCAGGTCTGGACTGACTCTTTTTGACGAAGCTTACAGATGGCTGGAACCAGTTACTACTTGAACCCTTTTATTCATCTAACCTGAGCAGTTAATGCCAGATGTGGTTGGCTAGACAATTTGAATCTCTTCTGGTGTATGGAATGGAGGTTTCAGCTGGGCACACCTCTAGTTCTGGTTAGAGATTCTGGTTGCTCCTTATTTATTGTGAACTGATTCTCAGAATCCCTCTTGCTGAGATAACTTCATATTTTAGCACTATGGCAGGAATTCCTCCATGTGAGCTTTCCAGCAGCTGTGCCATATCTTGAGCATAAAGTCACCATTTCCCCTCAGGCCCTGCTGCTGTTTTGGGGCGTGGGGGAGTGGAGGTGCTGTTCTAGCACACAGTGGGAAAAGGGAGCTGGGGAAGGTTGAAGAGAATTGAAGAGGGTCAGGAGGCACAGGGAACAGCAGCTGCTGCTGTTGTTACAAGTGAAAGCACTGCAAAACACTGTCCTTTTCATTCCTTCCCCCACATATCTACCTTTTGGTGAGCAGAATAGCAAACAACCAGAATAAACATATGCTGCTGTATCCCAGGTCCTACAAGGAGCGAAAGAGCTGTTAAATCCAGAAACAGAACCTGACCTTTTTTCCAAGGTTTCAGACAGATTCCCCTGTCCCATCTGTGTTGTTTCTGGTTGAACGTAAGGCAAAAGGGATCAATGCTGAATACTACATCTGAGGAAGCTTTTAAAATAACAAGTTTGTTGAAGCTCAGAGAATCAGACACAAGATTGATTTGTTTTGCAGTGTGGGATTTAATAGGATACAGAAGGCCCTGTTCTTCCTTCTGGCTATCCTTCCTGGAATCTGTTGACTAGTTTAATAGGGCTGGATGGTCTAAACTTTTTAATGCGAAATTTGGGACATGTGACAGCAATTCCCGTGGAAGTGCAGTGGCACAAAAATACAAGCAAGCACCAGAGCTGTAACCTCTTGCTGCTCTGAGGCAGGGGATTGTCCCAAACATTGGGTGCTGTCTCTAGTTGTCTCCTCACAGAATCTTTTTATCCTATCTGGCTAAAATCCTCCAAGACACTAACTACTTGGGGAGTGGGAACACTGCCAGCCCCGGTGAGCTGCTTCTCTAGCCTCTTCTCCAGGACCCTCATGTAGTTTGGGCACAGCTGCCTGCCTGCCTCTTGGCTCAGATGCCAGAAGGAGCTGACAGGGCAGTCCATTAGCAGTAGAGCAAGGTTTTTGGAGCAAGGGATGTGATTTCTGCAGCCACCTCCGTGAACCTGAGAGGTGCCTGGAATGGAAGATGTGAGTGAGGAATGCTGGGGAAGAGATATTTTTTTTCTTTGGGCAGTAGGAAAAGGAGCTGATCAATCCCAAAGACTTATATCTGCTTAACACCAACACCATTCCAAGAAGATGCTGTTCTCACAGCACCCTTTGCTAGTGGTGTGAGGACATTATAAATTGCTTTGGGAAAGCTTTGCTGTTTGCATGCGTGGAACGTGTAGCAAAAGGGTCTCTCCTAGCTGTCCTTCCCCTCTGAAAGGATTTGGCAGTTGGATAGGGTTGTGACACAGTTCTAGCCTATGTTTTGGCTGTTGGCCTCTAGGCATAGAGAATGTACTTGACCTGTAGTGGAGGGCGTCTCCAGGTTGTTTCTTCCTTGACTTGAATGGGAAGAGTAGTAGTAGCATGTGTGGTTGATAGAGGGTACATGGTCTTCCCTCAGTTTCTTAAGAAGGGTAATCCAAAATCAATGAAAGCCTGTTCATATAAAAAGCTCCTATATCTTCATTTTCTTATTAATCATATGATTGGAATTCAGTATATCGGGAGAGAAACTTATCAGTGCTTGTTTTCCAATTACACTTTCCCTGTTCATTGCTATTTTGCACACAGTTTGGTGCAACTGGATTTTCAGCACTTTAGTAGTTTTTACACCCAAAAGGAAAAACATTAAAGAACAAGCTTTTTATCCCCAGCATTGTGGATGTTGGGAGTGTCAAAATCCATGGTATATATGGATCTTAGAGTTGTAATGAGCTGTGATTCAGTGAGGCCTAGCACTATGAGAAAAATGGTTGCCCATCATAAAGTAGCTTGAAATATGCAAATGCTAGATCAAGCAGGTTTCTTTTTGGGTATATTTTGTTTCTGTTTTGATATTCTCATGCAACAGTGATTTTATATCAATATTATCATTGTTAATGGTGATATACGTTCTGTATTTTATCTAGATTTAATAGGCCAGGCTAAAGGAGCTATATATGGAGTTTTAATATTAAAATAGATGTTGTTACAATGACTGATAAACATTTCTTCCTTGATGCTTTTATACACTGTGAAAGGAAGATTTCTCTGTCTTTCCTTTTCCCTTTCCTTTCCCAAGTCAGAAAGAAGCTTAGACTAGATAAAACTACGCTAGGAATATCTAGTCCATCTCTTCTTTCTGGGCTCAATGAACCGGTCATGAGGTCATGAGAAAATGGTCATGAGAAACAGGCAGTCTCTAGTGGCTGAAGCGTCCATGGTCACAACTGCAAACGTTGGTGTGGGCTAGGTTGCTGCAGCTCAAAAGAGGAAGGGTAAAGTAGCAACAGACAGTGCACCAGTGAAGTCTTTTGGTCCCCAATGTGCATAATGCCCCAGCTTTTAGGAACTGTTGTATCCTGTTGTATGCTGCCTTACCAGTCTGTGTGGCCTGATGTCCTTTGTAGCTCTGCAAAAGGGATATAACTACTGATGATTGAACCTAGCTACAGTTGTCCATGATTTTAAACAAGCAAAGACAGACATGAAGCTTCACCAAGCCACATGGGATGAATATACGGTACAGAAATGTTAACTGTGGAATTTCTTACCTTGGGTTGGTTGAAGTCATTGCAATCTTCAAGTATTTTTATTGTGTGTATATGTAAAAGGGTGGGAGAGCAGACATGCAACAGCATGCATTTTCTACTGTGCCCGGGGATGGTGTTCTCACAATACTGGAGGAAAGTTCAGGGAAATAGTTGCACTCAGTAATTACATTTTGGCTTCCTGTGCAGGGTAATTTCAATCTTTGCAGTTGCCTTCATCTATCCAGGGAGTACGGTGATAAAATTGTTTTTCTTTTCTCACCTTGATTTTAGTTCCACCTCCGTTTTACCGTATAATATCTTAGCTTTTCCACCATACATTCAGCAAAGAAGCAAGCAATTCTGATCAATAATCTTTCTGTTCCCACAGGCAGAGATGAAGAACTTGTTCCTTCTGCTCATGCTAGCAATGACCCCACCTTCTGCATTTTCAGTAAGTAAAAGCTCTTCTGAACACTGCTCTGAAAAATGAAAGATACTTCTGTTAAGGACTGTCAACATCTGTAACTCAAGTATTTTGTAGAAAGTATTCCTGAAAGGGCTAACGGGTTCAAGTCATCAGGCCTACTGTGGTGTATGTTATGAGAAGTCTAATATGGCAATTAAATCACAAAATTCTGGTAGTGCCTTTTGCTCTAGGGGTGCTATCTGCAAAGCAGTAATTGCTGCTGTCTCCTGCTTTGAAGCTACAGAGAATTGTCACTTGGAGTAAAAAGAATGAATCTTTGGTTAGCTGGTTTTTCTCTTGTCTTTGGTCTTAGTGCTCTAAGCCATATGGTTTGGCTTTACTGGAGGAAGTAATCTTTATGTTTAGCCAATTTGATATTGTCAGAAAAAGAACACAGCTGGGAACCCTCTTCCTTTCTGAGAGAGAAGTAGGATCTTTCTGAAGTAAATGCAGCTTGAGAACAGTTTCTCTGAGTTTAACTTCAATTATATTAATGAGTTGGACATCTGAGGTAAAGGGTGACCTGCCGAGTAGAGTGGAAGTGTTAGCAAAGGAAGATGTGATATGTTTGTTAGGTGTAAAGGAACAGAGAGGAGGGGAAAAAGAGGTAATTATCACCTGGACTAAGTGTTTTGTGGGAGTAGTGAGGAATTATAAACATGCCATTAAAATTAATGAGTCTAACTTTTAATCTCTAGTTCGATTATGAATTTCTGTTCCCAGATTCAGCATTTGCAAATGCTTTCTAGGCCTTCTTTGAAGATCAGGGCTGAGACCAGAAATCAAGCCGAGTTTGTTAGTTGTCGTAGATTTCCTATCTTACAGATGAAAATATGCTTAAATGAGATCTTGCTATCTCACATCTAATAGAAGATGGTGCTGTATGTTAAAAGAACCAGAAACTGAATATACTATATTCAATTCATCTGTTCACCTGCCTATCTCCAAGCTGGTGATTTTTTGGAAGGGAAACAACTGAAACACCCTGTAGCATTTAGACTCTGTCCCCTGCATGCAATCAGTAGCTTCTCTTGAAGGCATGCCGAATGAGGGGAGAAGGTTTTGCTTGGCCACCACTTGATTTCAGTTTCCCTGACATGCTGGATCTGTCCAAGCCTTGAGGAAGCAGGAAGATCCAGCAGCACTGTGGCACTCTGCTCTGGTAATTGTCCATTTTTTTTTTTTTCTGGGAGGGAAGAGAGAAATGGTGTTGGTTCCATATGGGCCATTCCTTACCAGATTCTAATGCAAATAGGCTGAACCATAGCAAGAGACAGTCAGCTTGTGAGAGCTGGAGCTGGCAGGACTGATTGTAGCAATGGCAACTCAAGTCTGTGCTGGATCAGGCTGTGCACCAAAAGAGTAGTGGAGCTGCCTGAACTCCCACAGGTGGGACAGCTCTGGAAGAGCAGTGCCTGCATGCATCTGTTTCACTGCTGCAGGAGTGGTAGCCCTGCTGCTATGAATGCAAATTTTGTGCATATGTGGTGGCAGAAAGGAAGGGAAGACAAGGGTGAGACTGAAAACTGAGGCAGGGAATACTGAATGGTGGGAAAATAAGTTGGAGAATTGCTTGCTGTTCTACACCATTCTCCACTCCTTTAGGGCTTCACCTGACTTTAATCCATGTCACATAGCATTGAAAAGGTCCCTTTCCTGTGCTGTTCTTTTGTAATTCCCAGTGGCAGAGGTATAAGAGATTGTCAGGTGGCATGGTGCCTTTCCCCACGCTGAAGGAGAAACACTTCCTTTAATGTATACTAGCGTATCTCTAAGAAATTGAGGCTCTGTCACCTTAACTGTGTGTCATGGTTTAACCCCAGCTGGCAACTAAGCCTAAAAGTAAGAAAACTCATGGGTTGAGATAAAGGCAGTTTAATAGGTAAAGCAAAAGCAAGTAAAGCCAAACAAGGAACTCATCCACTCCTTCCCATCGGCAGGCAGGTGTTCAGCCATCTCCAGGAAAGCACGGCTCCATCATGCATAACAGTTACTTGGGAAGATGAACACCATCACCCCAAAAATCCCCCCCCCTTCCTTCTTTTTCCCCCAGCTTTATATGCTGAGCATGATGCCATATGGTGTGGGACATCCCTTGGGTCAGTTGGGGTCAGCTGTCCCAGCCGTGTCCTCTCCCAACTCCTTGTGCCCCCCCAGCCTCCTCGCTGG
The DNA here is from genome assembly GCA_013389905.1 of Sula dactylatra. Taxonomy (NCBI): domain Eukaryota; kingdom Metazoa; phylum Chordata; class Aves; order Suliformes; family Sulidae; genus Sula; species Sula dactylatra. Next base: position 36,758 of record WEKW01005518.1, read on the forward strand.
TGGGGTGGGGTGAGAGGCAGAAAAGGCCTTGACTCTGTGAAAGCACTGCTCAGCAATAACCAAAACATCCCTGTGTTATTGACAGTGTTTCCAGCACAAATCCAAAACATAGCCCCATACTGGCTACTGTGAGGAAAATTAACTCTATCCCAGCCAAAACCAGCACACTGCACTAAATATTAGACCCAGAGCAGCCTTGCAGCTGAGCCAGCAGCAATTGCTTTGATTTTGGTATCAAATAAGCTGGCAGTTTAGCAGCACGTGGGTAGAAAGGTGGGTGACCTTCAGCTGTACAGTGAGTAGTGTACCCCCAGGAAGAAGAAGGTGGTGGTGGGAGAACTAAAAAGAGCAGAAAAGACACAGGCTAGCCCATGTGGCTTTTATTCCAGAATGAACCACTTACCTCTTAGATCCATCCTGTCCACTGATGCAAACAATGATTGGGCACCTTTTGTCCCAGAAGCAGGAAAGCATGAACTTGCAAACACACAGACTGATAATGCTAATGGAGTACGGCTCTAAACGTGTGAGCTGCAGGCTTACACAAGGATGGAGATGGGTCTACAGGGATTCAGGTCTGCTTGTGATTAAAGGGTGTAGATTGATGCCTGCTGTTTTTCACCTCTTCTACTTTTGGGGTGGAGTAACTGAGCTTGTTTTTACTTTATTGATTTTTAGGCTAGGGAAAGCAGCAAGCAGAATAAGGGCAGAAATGTTGACAGGGCTGAGACTTTAAGAGGAGCCGAGGCTGTTGCCTACATCTCTCTGCTCGCAGTCTGATAGTGGCTGGTTGATCTGTCAAACATGGCAGGCAGCATTAAGGAGCAAGAGGGGGACTCCTGCTAGTCAGAGCCACTGGCTGCTGAGAAATGCCTGCCCAGTGCTCTATCCTTGGTGGGACCCACTAAACTCTTCTTCCTGTCTTTCCTGCTAGAATATGGAGAAGGTCCTACCAGACAGCATCTGTGGTGTCTGTCCCTTTTCACCAGGCTTTGAAGGATCTGGAAAAGGAGGTCACCCATTACTTGTTGCTCCTTTATTGTCTGCACTGTGGTAGCACTGGAAACTACAGATGGATGGTCAGGACTCGTGTTTAGGGGCTATACAAATAGAAAACAAAGATGTCTCTTCATCTTATATATGGATGTTTCTCCATCTTATACCCTAGCTGTTAATGCAGAACTGAGAAGAGTCTAGTGCAATTTCAGGCCATCCTGTCATTGCTTCTAGGAAGTCTGTGAACAGTGGCAATAATGGAAAATTTGTTCATGTGTTTTTGTCATGATTCCTCCTGTGTTTTCAGAGAAGGATGAAATGATGTAAAACTGCCTGAGCCCTGCCCATTAGTGCTACTGCTGATAGAACGGTGCTTCTGGTGATTGAGAAAATAAATTCTGAAGGTTGTCCATGTGAACAACTCTTCTGTTATTGTTGTGTGCACGTTTGGCATGATTGTGTGTGTATTGTATGCTTTGGCATTGCTTTATGTTTAGTAAACATGACATTTGCCAGATTTCTCTCTGACTCAATTTCTTTTTTACAAGTGTGATTTCACGTTGGCAAATTTTTGCATCTGGAATTCCTTCCTTCCAGATTGGAAATGTCTTAGCCGCCCATACCGTGGGACTATTTCAAAGAAAAGCTGCTCATCAGGGGAAGAGTTTTATTTAATCTTTTATGATCTGTAGGCATTAGCTGATAGTTAGATCATGTTCAGTGCATATATTTGCTCCAAGTTTGTACTGCGGGTGTGCTTAAGGCTGGTCTGAGGCTTGGCTGAAAATCATATTCAAATAGATTTCATCTGGACAGCATTGCTTTCTGTGGGTCTGCGTTTCTAGGTTAAAATGCTGGGCTTTATTTCTTCTAAAGAAATGAACATTGTTATTGTTTAAACACTTAACCTATTGACTAAACTTCTAAACCCCTTAAACAGATCTGACAGAAAGGGCAGAAGGTGCAGAAGGACCTCAAAGTTAAGGTCATACAGAAACAGTGAAAGTTACTGTGAGAAAGGAGAAAGAGAAGGAGATTTTTATTAATGTTCCTATTGAGGGAAAGGCAGAAAAAATGCACGAGAATAATTATACTGGGTAGGGCCAGTTCATTTTGCCCTATATCCTATCTCCAGCTATGTCACAAACACGTCTAGAAAAAAATATAAAAATACTGGTAAGTAAGTACAGTTTCCCCCAATATGCTTCCAGTCTCCAGTCACTTGTAGTTGATGAACCCTTTGAGCTGGAGACGTCTCTGCTTCTCTTCCCTGAATTTGGTCAGCGTCTCCTTGAAACCTGGTAGACTTCTAGCAGCACAGCATTTCTATCATAACACTAAGATCTTGCTCTTGAGTGGTAAAGATCAGCTCATATGTAATAATTTTATTTGTTAGGATAGGATTTGTGCTTTCTCCTGTGCAACACTTAAGTTACCTACATGAAATCTCAACTGTCATTTTAGTGACAAGTCACTTATAGTATAAAGTCCTTCCATAGTTCTTTGCAGTCTATCAGCTGCTTTCGCTACTTCTGCATTTTTGGTGTAACTTATAAATGTGTTGAGCAGTTCAGGTTCCTTACGGAATTCTGCTGTTAATGTCAGTTCTTGCAGTGGATGGAGATTTCACTCCTAGCTTTGTTTTTTGTCTTTGGGCCACCTACTCATCATCCATGCAAGGACTTTCCTTCTGGCTGCTTAGCTTCTATCAAAGCTTTAGGTGAAGGATTTTGTTGAAAGCTTTTTGGAAGTCTGAGTGTATCTGAGAGGTTACCCTTGTTGACATGTTTGTGAATCTCTCAAAGAGCTGCAGTAGTCTTAGAAGGATTTGCCTTTAAAAAAGCCTCGTTGACTTTTTCCCAAATATACTGTATTTATGCAGGTGCCTGCTAATTCTGTTCTTTGTTATCATTTCTACTAATTTATCTGTAGACATCAGTTTTACACTATGTGGATGTACAGTTTCCTGGGTTCCCTGGGGATCCTTTTGTAAACTGGTGTCAGATTTTCCGCTTTCCAATAATCGGATGCCAAAGTGGTTTTAGCTGGGAGGGTTGTCTGCTAGCGTGTAACAGTTTATCCATTTCAACCTTGAGTTCCTGTTAGGTCCCTTGGATAAACAACTTCTGGTGACTTCATACTGTGTTTGTTGTCCATTTTTCCAAATAAGTTTGGGGTCATAAAGTTTTCTCACAATCCCTCTCTTTGTGGAGTTTTCTGAACGTCCCCATTTTCTTCCACAAGGATTCCAAGAATTAATTTGACTTCTCTACAATGGCTGCATCTTTTCAGAGAGCTCTTTTTATACCCTAGTCAGCTCCAGGCCACCCAGAGTTTCTGGAAGCCTTTCTGTTTCTGAAAAGTAACTTATCTGCTCTGCCCGCTAGCCGACGAGCCATCACAGTCCCGTGGGGCAGCATGTACCTGGTTCTGCAGTAGGTGAGGCACGCACCACGTCTTGCCCAGCTGACAGGAAAGCAGGGGATGTGGAAGGAGCCAGGTATATGATGGGACAGCCCGTAAAGAGGTAGAAGAGTGAGGAGTGCTGGGGGTGAGGTGAACACAGGGAACATGGAAGAGTTGGGAACAATGAGGGAGTGGGTTAAGTGATGTAGGGAAAACCTGAAGTGTTTTGGGGAGCTGAAGATGTAAGGGAAATGATGGATTTTGGTGGATTTGTTAGAGGGGTATGCTAACAATCCATGGCTAGGGTGGTAGAGGGGAATGAAAGGAGATATACAAGTGAGTGTAAAAACCACAAACCATTAAAACTAATGAAGCCTTGGGTTTTTTCCTCCTCTTTGTGAAGCAGTTTGTCTTAATAAGATACTCTCTTCTTCTGTACCATTTTGTATTTCACTTCCTGCTGTCACCATCTTGTTCACTTTCATTCTTGTTTTTCTAGTTTTGCTCAAATGCAAGTCCTTGCTTATTCATTATTCATAAAAATGGTACTTGGCATTCTTCACCTTCAAAGCTCTTTGCAAGCCTGCTGTGTCTGAGCCAAGATCAATGGTTAAGATGGAATTATAAAAATGCTTTGCTGATGTGGGTCTGATTCATTTGCTTATTTTTTTGTTGCATTTTCAGCTAATAGCATAGCCGGTTGCAAATGGATTTATCTTGGAAATGCATCTATTGGAATAGTGGCATCTATCTACATTATAAATGTGTGAAAAAACACTCAATGTTTTCAGCTCCCTTTCAATTAAGTGTGAGAGTTGCACGCCACATGTCTTGCAGGGCTTAGCTATATGGAAACATTATAGGTGATCATCATTGTAGTAGTGGGTAGGTCTTCTGGATATAGAAAGGAGAAGGAAATGGTTCGTGTCCTGAAGAGCACATGGTCTAAGAATACACTCCACGTGGGTGGTTTTTGTCAGGGCCCTGACGGCACTACTAGGCTTAACTGGCCCTGACTGGCCTCACCCCACCCTGCCCACAGCCCAGGAGCCTGTGGTCTCCAGCTCCCCACAGCCCTGCCCTCCCATGGGCCCTGATGAGCCAGGCTTACTTGTAGTCCCACGTCCTGGCCTGGCTTCACCTGGAGGTGCCCAATTCCTGGGTCTGGGGCTGTCCCCCAGCCTGCCCTGCTCCCTGGCTCGCTCTGCCACCCCAGGGGAGCCCCGTGCTACTGGCCCCCAGCCCACAGGGGAGCAGCCAGCCCTTGGGGCACCTTGACAGTTTTCGGTGCTTTTTTTTTTTTTTCCTTTCCCTTATTAACTTTTCTAAGCAATTAACTTTTCTCTCAGCAATTACAATTCAAACGTAGCAAAGCTGCATTTTTCACTGGAGACTTCTTACATGCCAAGACTCTGGCAGTGAAACCATTACAGAATAAATGACTGTGGTGATAACTTTCTTTTGTCAAGTGTTTGGTTTTCACCCTTCTTTCATACATGTTTCATCAATGGAGCTACAGTTGAGGGGTGTGTCAAAGTAAACATTATGTCAGAAACTGTAAAACCCAGAAAGCAGTTATTTATCAAATAAAAGGATGTAGCATTATTTGAGAAATACTAAGAAAGGTTAAAGTGAGAGTCTGATTTTTACTATAGTTTTAAGCCACAGAAACACTGCATAAAATAACAGTGACACCTGGGGACTCAACCTCACATTTCTCATCATTGACAGTGATATCTGTTTTCAGTGGGTAACAATTGTACAGGCTTTTGTAGTCAACTTCCAACGTCAAGGATTTCCCACCATGTCTTCAGTGTTGGCACCGAGATTTGTATCAGATCTGAAAGGAGTCTAGTAACTATGGGATGCAGCTCAAGAAATCACAGTAAAAATTTGTCAGCGTCCAAAAAGATGCTTCAATTGCAGCTCAATGAACCAAAGCTATGTGACCTGCTGAGCTAAAAGCAAGCACTAGTATTGTCCAAAACCTCTCAGGCATAGCGTGGATATCAGTAACCGTGTGCTTTGAGCAGTGACTGTTGGAGTGGTGTAACATGATGTTTTGTTGCTGCTTGTCAGTCTGGAAAGGCAGCACAAAGAATCACAGAATAATTCAGGTTGACTACCTCTAGGCCCTCAAAGGTGCCCAAGGAGTAAAGGAAACACTGGGGGTAAGAACCTGGCTGAGATTTAGGTTGTCTGGACCTGTGACTGCAGACTTTCACTGCTCACTTTGGTCTGTATAGTAAATTGATGTTTGCTTTGATAGCTTGCTAGTATGAGAGTTGCATTTGAGTTGCAACAAGGCACTAGGAATTTATTCATGCTGAATTGGTAGTCCACATTTGGTTATATAAACTTGATGGATCACTGCTTGCCTGCAATGCATCTGTCTGAGAAGCACAGTCCTCTTCCCATGCATAGTTTCCTATGCATCTCATCAGACTGAGAAGTCTTTCAAGGACCTTTTTTGAAGTGTTCCTACACACTACCAACATTCTCTGTCTTTCTGAGTCAAGTCCCATTCATAACTTTTCTTCTAGTGCATGTTTCATGTATAAAAATAAATATTATATAGTATATATTGTGCTATATAGGGCCCTTTTCCAGAATTCTTTTGTTTGTGTCTGATGCATACTGGAATTGTCTTTAAAGGAAACGTCTGGAGCTCCAGTGACTCAGAGGCATAGCTTTTTTACTTGCCAGTTATATCAGATACAGTTGGCCTGATAACAGCAGATGCTGCAACATCATCAGCAATGCATCTGTCTAGGAACTGATGCAAGCCATGCAGTGTTCATAAAAAAGAAATCACTGGCCTTCTAAACTTTTATACCACAGCAGCCTGTTTACCAATGAGCACTGAGAGCATGTGGTGCCAGGGTCACGTGCATCATCAATATCCCCTGAAGGGATGCATTTCTGTTGTCTTAACGGGCAATAAAACTAGATAGAGCAGTTGGGCATTAACTGACTGTTCATTCTGGAGTTTTTAGAAGTCGAGTAAGTTGGTTGTATGCTTTCTCTGGCTTTTCCTGAAACATTAAAATATATACCTATTGCAGATAAAGGAACTGCATTCTTGTATGCATGCTAGGCTCAAGCAAGGGGGGGAATGGAGCCGAGTGAATTGGTAACAACGATGAAGTTTGTAGATTTTTAGTTCCGGGGCCCAGGAGGGACTGGGATGTAGTTGTCCTAGCTGACAACCGCTAAAAGCATTCCATAGTCTGAAGAGAGCAGAAAGAGGTTTTTGGAACAGAAACTAGCTGATAGCATCTGAAAACATCTTGTTATCAGGTTATGTAGTAATAGATTTCTTATTTGTTATAACAATGCGGCTTTATATTTGCCTGCATACACATCCATGCATTTATTGAACTAATGAGGACTCTGCACGGATTTCTGAATGTTGGGAGCCTGGCCCCTGTTAAAATGTTTCTGTAACACTGTACAGCTCTGGGAGGATTCTTCTGGCTGATGTTTCTTTTGGGTTATACATAAATGGAGTGATACTGAGAAAAATATTGTTCCTGCGCTCTGCGGATGCGCAAACTTTACAACAAAGAGTCCCTGCAGATTTTGCTCTCTATAGAAGGAATAAAGAATGCTACTTCTGTAGGAGGGATATTGGAATATTTATCAGGTTAGTGTGTGTGTCAGGGAAGTGCTTTCTATCCTAATTGCCTTCCAGTAATCTAACTTTCAAATGCTCTTCCTTTGGATTTTTATCTACATGTTTTCTCCCTTATGCTGACTGAAAGGTCCCTTGTTTCCAGGGTGAGCTAATACTGCTCCTAAATCAGTCAGTTGATATAGAGGAATAAGGCTGCAGAGAAACAGAGTAGTAGCATGTTTCATTCTTTTGAGAGTAAGGGAGGAGGGATTACAGGGGGAGGAATTAGGTGTTTGAAATAAAAACTTGGGAAAATAAGATGCCTTGCTGAAAGCTAGAACTCTATTGATGGGCTTACTCCCAAAAAAGCAAATGAGAAAGCAGAAGACAAACACTGAGCTCAATATCTGGAATGGAAGAATGGGAGAAGGGTTTGGCAAGGTGTCAGGGACATGTTGACTTGGCAGAGAAAAGGTATGTAGAAGTGGCTGTAACCTGGGTAGTGCCATTGAGCGAGGAGGGTGAAGGCAAACAGAGTTAGTCTGAACCAGAAAACTTGTCCTGAGGGAATTTGCTTGCAGAGGTTTTAGAAAGAATTGCACAAAACTTGTGTGAAGGAAATCAGATAGCACGGGCTAGGAAAAAAGTGTTTCACACTAGAGCAATATAGGTAATAGGCAGGAGGAATTTGGGGTGGCTCTGAAGCTAGATAGTTGTGGGTGATTTGGTAGTAAGTGCATAAATAGGATTGGCTAATATCTCTGACTGTTGCTCTGCCAGCAACAGGGAATTATTCCTTAAAAAAGGGTGAAAGAGAGAAACAAGACTGTAACTCAGGGATGTACAGTCAGGCAGGGAGTATGTGTAGAAAATTACAAAAACTGTTTAAACGACAAGGGAGGATTAACCCATGCATCTTGCCTGAGTTGGATTCACTGGATAATTTTTTAGGCTAGCTCCTGTTTCTAGCAGAGACCTGGATGTCTTATGTAAAAGCAGTTATCAGTTGACTGAAGTGAAAATTATGCTCTTAAAGCGAGGAGCTTGTGCCTTCTCTGTAGGCCTTGGAAAGTGACCTGGCTGGGTGGAAAGTGCTTGCTGAGTAGCTTAATATCCCAGCTACGGTGGAATTCTCAATTTCTAGGATGTTCTTCCACTCCAGCAGAAAACCCTTACGATGGCACTTACTGGATGGGTGATCATCAGGGAGTAGCTTAAATGGGGATGCAGGAGGGACGACGGAAGGAATGAAAACAAAGCACGAGCAGGGAAATGTAAAGGATGGGAATGTGGGGTGCTGTGTTCAAATCAAAAGGAGCTGTGTGAAACTAGAGGATGGACTGGGACCCAGACCCAGGGGTTATGTAGATTTGGTGGGATACTCTGTGTGTGGAAGGGAATTAGACTACATCTCAATAATTTTTTACCTTTTGTTTCTCTGCCTGGCTGCTCTTCATTATCCCAAATGGCTAAGTGCCCAAATGGTACGCATTACCTTCTCAGTTGTATAATATATACATAAACCGCCCTACAAGTGCAGCTGCACAGCAAACCCTGTTTTTAAAGCATCGCTCCCTGTTGCATCCTGCATTTACCTTCCTTTCCCAAGTGGAATTAATCCTGTTGCATCTTGCAGTTATTCTTTTTTCTGAGGATATTGCTATTCTTCCCACTAAACCCCCGTGTCCTGCTGTATGTGGATCCCATCAGCTGCAGTAAGCCCTCTTCCTGATAATGTGTTATTTCATGTGCTCCTAAGACAATGTATTTTGTTTGGTTCCATCACACTTGTAACTTCTTGTCTGTATTATCATGCTTATTTCTCTTAATGTCAGTATCCATTCAGACTTTCTAAACACAAAACTAATTAAGGCTGTAGCTAATGATGACCCAGACCTTGACCTCATCATTGGACATAGTTAGGTAGGGGTAAAAAAGGTCCATGTATGGAATTTTGTTGCAGCAAAAGGTGTGTTCCGGGCATTTCTTTACTGCTTCCTTTATTTCTCTTAAGTATCTGGCTTGGAGCCAAGGATTTAGGATTAAGTGGCTTTGTTGATCTGGTGTGGAATGACAATGCTCATAGTCCCTGAAGTAATGATTTGCCTTTACTGCCTTGCTGAGAGGGAGATGTTATCCTCTTTCAGATGGTTATTGAAAAGTGCTGAGATTCTGTGAATAGACAAACAGTAACAGTTTAAGGGAGATTATAAAGCTGGATGTGCTATGTGGCTTCAGGAAGCTAATACTCCTAGATATTAGAGGCTTGACATTTCTGATGTATTATTCTCTGCCAATTTTTGTACTAGGAATACAGCCCAGCAAGACAGTCTCTTTTGCAGGAGAACACATAGGAGTTCTGCTTAATGTTCATTGTTTTTTTTCCTTTGTTGCCATGTCCATCTGATATGTCTGTGGGGTTTTTTATTCACAGGGCCGCCGGATGAAACGGCAAATTGATGTCTGGGGGAGCTGGGGTGAATGGGGCAAGTGCAGTCGGAGCTGTGGCGGTGGAGTCAGCTTTCGGCAACGGCGCTGCTATTCCCAAAGGTGGGGGCTAACCTCCTTTTTGTTTCTTTAAATGTGTTTTTCTGTTACTTGGCTCCTGTACATATGTTCCAATATATATCCAGAACAAAAACAACCTCGTGTTTGATTCCAGGGGAATAAGTCACCTGAGTCCGCTCTGAGGTGATCCTCAGCTTCAGTCTCATCACTGCTGTTTTGAATAGCGCATTCTTCAACACATCCTTGCTTTGGCTCCTTTGCTAGAGCACAGTGGTTTCTCTGTGAGATCTGAGGCTGTGCAATCGGGTGACTGGTATGGCAGCAGCTGTTCAATCAGGTCTAGCGTGGCAGGCCTGGGAGAGAAGGGAGGACAGTCCAGAGCAGTAGGTTTCTCTCCCGAGAGCCGGTGACTGTGCCAAGATTTTCTCAGGCTTATGATTCCCAGGGAGGTAAATTACCCCAGAAGAAATGGAATAGTGGACTTGGCTCAAGCAGCAGTAATGCTGTGCCATCTCATTTGCAGCTGGGTTTGATGCAGTGAGGACGATGACTGGGACTGCACCTTTTGGGAATGATGGACCCAAGAGATCCTGTTGTGGATAAAAACAAATAAAAGGAAAAAAAAAAAAGCCAGATTCTCAGTAATATCCTGAAAAAAACAGCCTCTTTATGTTTAGAGAAATGAGAGGGGTTTTTTAATAGAAGAATCCAGAGTTATGGAGCACTGCTTCCTCCCACCCAGAATAAAGAAAGGTCTCTTTTGAAAGCTGCCCATTATGGTAGACACCTGTGTGTTATGGTGGACACCTGTCAGAATCCCTGGGGGCCTGTCTCTCCATTTTAGGAATGCTGAGTTACTAGTCATTGGTTGGCTTTTCACATCAATTTCCTCCATAACTGTTACTCTCCATAATTCTCTGCTGGAGTCATTTGACTGGAATGAGGGTGTTGCACACTTTCCATAGGCATGTTTAGCTCTTCCTACTAATGGGCCTAGCGTGCACGTAAACAGCATGGTAGGTGATACGCATACCTATTTTGAATTGGCCACTACCCTCCTGCTGCTCATAACATATTTCTGGTTCTGGGATGGACACCTCGACTGTTTGCTGGTGGACAAAGGACTAAAAGCTCTGCTTCCTTTATTTAGTTGAAACACAACCCTGAAGAGCTATACTGCAACTGTTCGTGGTGTGTGTCTCCTTCATGCCAGAATGCAAACCATAGCAGAAGATGGCACTAGAAGATGCCAGCTTGCTTTAGTGGAAAAGTGCATTTTAGTTATTTTGCTGTTTCAGGAAACTGTGAGGGTGATACGCTCGATGTGAAGATGATTTGTAACGTCTGCCATGAGATGATTTTTTGCGTCTTTATTCTTCAGAGAGCTTCGTGTTATTTTTCTGTCTTTCAGGACAGAAGGTGCTTCCAGTTGTGTTGGACCAACTCGAAGCTATCGGTCATGCAACGTTCAGGTTCAGTGCTCTATTTGTGCTCTGGTTTTTGTTTTTGCTTGCCTGTTGCTCCTTTTCCCCAGACAAACATCATTCCCGTTCAGAAGTAGTATGTCATTATTAGTTTCTCGTTCTCTGGCATCACTGGTGAATGTGGTTCATCAGCAGCACTCCTTTAAAAGCATGTTGAATTTATGCCTCTGCTTTTATATGGGAGCAATAACAAATAAACCCCAATTTTTTGTTGTACACTTTATTTTCCTCCTTTTTATAATGGCCCAATACAAACATTTTCTCCTCCAAACAGAGCTGCCCAGAAGGCTCCCAGGATTTCCGAGCAGAGCAATGTGCACAGTTTGACGGGACAGAATTCCAAGGAAAGAAATACAAGTGGCTTCCATATTATGGAGGTAATGATAAACATGTAGGATTACACTTCGTCCATAACTATCCACAGTATGTTTTGAAGTGACTGTAATGTTTTTGACTGTAGTGTGCTCATAGAGTACTTTGTTAGTGGGGCGGGGGGGGGTGCTGGGCAGGGCAGCAGCAAAACACTGCTCTCATGGAGACACTGCATGCATGGCCAAGAGACAGCTCCTATTGCAGCAATACAGAGTTGTCTCTTGTAACAGCCATTCTTTCAGAAACATTGCTTAAGAGAGCTGGAACTGGTTGCAACTAGGTCCTAAAGTATTAGAGAAGCAGAAGCTCTGCTGTATTTTTCAATATTGGCAAAAGAATATTAGCAGGGCACAGGAGAAAAAAATGCGTATAATTAATGAGTGCTTCAGAAAATACAACATCTCTTTCAATTGGTCATGCTTTCTTGAGGAACCAGCTCAGAAGGCAGGTGTAGGAACCCGAGGTCCTTGCTCTGAGCTTTGATACGTTATCATTCACAGTGGTTTAACAAATTACAAGGGATTTCAAGATGGATTTAAAGTTTTGTTTGTTGGATGTTAACAGCTCTCTTGCTCTGTACTAGCACTTGTTCTCATTCTAAAAAGCCTTGTACTCCAAGGGAGCAAAGAACAGTCCTACTAAGGAATAATCAAATATCTATCTGGCCCAACATCCCCTTTCCACCACTGGCCAGCCAAGGTGCCTGAGGAAATGGTTGCATACAGTGAGGCTTTACCAGGGTATTTTTCCAGCCCCCAGCAGCATGTGACCCGGAAATTTCTTCAACATCTGCCACTTAATATCAGTCCACCCCTCTGTTTCTGCTCCTGTGATCTAAAACCAGGCTTCTGATGCATTATCAAGCTATTAGCCATACTATAGAATGTTTGTTTTTTCTTTCCTACCAGCGCCTAATAAGTGTGAGTTAAACTGTATTCCCAAGGGAGAAAACTTCTACTACAGGCACAAGGAAGCAGTGGTAGATGGGACTACCTGTGAACCTGGCAAGCGAGACATCTGTGTAGAGGGAGCTTGTCAGGTTGGTCATCTTGTTGCTTCCTTCATTTACCATTGTGACCGTCAGTCTTTCTGTTGCTTCCCTTTGTTCTGCTTAGCCTGTCATAATAGCACCAGGAAAGGAGAATAATTCCATTTCCAAGGTGCTGAGGAGCGTGTGGACAGCATTTATCTACCTGTCTCTGAATGTGAAATAGAAGATGCCAACTGTGTCCTTTCTGTGACAACTCCTTCCCTGCCCTGACTTCCCAGACTCCCTAGATTCAGGCTTTCTCATTAGATCAGTCCAGCATATGGCCATTTTTTTCTTTCTTTCCTCTGTCATTATGGTTTATTCATATCAATGCTCCTGTGCTCTGACAGGCCGTTGGCTGCGATAACATGCTGGAATCTGCCAAGAAGGAGGATAAGTGCCTGCAGTGTGGAGGAGATGGCAGCACCTGCTATGGAGTGAAGGGCACTTTTGATGTGCCCAACCTCCCCAAAGGTACAATTGATCTAGGTAGTATGGGCAGGTGAGAAGGGGACAGTTAACTCAAGCTCCTGCAAGGGCTGGTGGAGAGGTGGAGACACCTTCTCACATGATTTTGTAGGCAGGCTTGGTTGTTCACTTGAAACGTCTGTATGGCATGTGGCTCTTCAGCTGCTTTAGCATCAGAAGATGGCCTTATCCTGGGAATCACTTCCTTAGTCCCAGTACAGATGGATGTACTTGCCATGCTGTTGGTGTCTTTCCCTGCTCAGTCTCCAGCAGGTGCTGTAAATGTACCATATGAATATAGTTATATACCTCCTTCATAAGACTGTTACCCTCTCCAGTGTCTTGACAGCCCCACCAGGATTGGTGCAAGGCTAGAAATGGGACTGCGTCTTCTGCATTTGGCCAATTTTGAGTTGTTTCGAGACAACTGACTTGTGGTCAAATCTCTGTATTGAGCTCCAGTATGGTACTTGCTGAAATTCCAGAGATTTTACAATATAAAAAATGGACATTGCACTGACCACCATGCTTACTTTTCTTGAGGTATGGTTGGAACTTTTTACACAGGGACTGACCTGTAGATAGTTTTGGGTGAAGCTATTCAGAATGCAGGTAAAGTGGTGGCTGAAATGCTTCAAGCCACCATCAAAAAGCTCATCCAGTTGTTCAGGCATCAGTAAAACCAGGAGCATCTTTGGCACAGAAGAGTGAGTGTGTGGCATCCACAGACAGATATTGAATAAATCCCTTCCTTTTGTTTCAGGGTACAATCAAATCTTCATCATCCCTGTGGGAGCCACAAGCATCCAAATTAAGGAGGTTATGCCCAGCAGGAACTTTCTGGGTAAGACTGATGTCAGAACCTGTGTTTCAGTACATTTGAATTCCGGCCATTGAGTTAAAATTTGGTTTTCGGGTATACTGGGCTTTGGGATGTTTACCTCGAGGGTTTGATATGGCAGAGGGAAAAACTGTGAAAATCAGGATCTGAATATTGAGTATCCTTGAAGTGTTAGTAATGCTCAACTCTGTCCCTCAGGTTTACCTCATTTTCCCTCCTGTGGTGGTCTTGCTGTTGGGTGGGAAGTAAAAAGTCCCGAATGATGTTCAGATTTCCTCCCTGGAACTTACATGGAGTCTGGCTGATACAGCAAAATTTGGCTGAGTTCTGCTGTTTGCTTGGTGGATGTAAACTCTAACTCCTCCCATCACCCAGAAGTTTGGGATGGGCTTCTTTTCCCCATAGATATCTTTTGGGTATTTGTCTGTACAACCTCAAACTCTGGTCATGCTGCAGAGGGCAAAAAGGAGAGGGAAATGTCCTCACCTAGCTTTCTGGGCAGGATATCAGCTGTCATAGGCTGTGCCTGAGTGACTAACAGTGGGGAATGCAGAGACAGGGCTGGGATATACAGGAGGCATTTGGTTGTAGAGCAAAAAAACTGCTTGGTCTGCAGCAAAGCTGGTAAGAACCACTGTGTGAACACAGAGCACTTTCTGGCAAGAGAGCGTTACAGGGGGGACAGCACTGTTGGAGGATGATGGTCTCATTTTTTTTGCCACACCTGCGATGCAGTGTTGAGTGGAAACAGGAGCATGTTTGTTGAGTTCTTATGGTCCTCTTTCAATGTGTGAATTTATGCTGCGTTTGGTAGATTGTCGCCACACTTAAAGGGTTACAATACTGATGTAAAGGAGCCGGGGTTCAAACGGCAGAGCCATTCTCAAAGTCTAGAGCAGGCCCTGTCTTGTGGTATAGGCAGCCAGGTGTCAGGTTATAGGTGTGTTAATTTACTGCCTTTTCTCCTCTGGCTCGTGGGTTTGTCCAGCTGTCAAGAACGTGCGAGGGGAGTACTATCTGAACGGGCATTGGACGATTGACTTCAGCCGAGCACTGCACATAGCTAGCACAGTTATGCACTATGACCGTGGCTCGGAGGGTGATCTGGCCCCAGAGCTCCTCCATGCCCGGGGGCCCACCACAGAACCCCTCGTCATTGAGGTAAGTGGCTGCGATGATGCTTTTGCTCTCTCACTTTGTGTAGCAGCCCTCGCTTTGTGCAGTGGGAATACATTGGTGGGGACCGCATGGGGAAGACTGCAGAAGTGACAGGGTCCCCAGGGGACTCTGGTTCTGTTGCCCCAAAAGGAGCAGCGCAAGGCTTGGTGTTGGCTTCCTGCCTATTCCTTTGGGCTCTGACTCTAAGGGAGAGTTGAGTGAGCACCAAATGGGCTGAGCTCTCTAGGGCAGTGCTTGTTATAGTGTGTTGCAGGCCAGGCAAAGGTACTTACTGTTACAGAAGCAGCTGGATCTTCTGTCTGTGAGAGGGATGAATGCGCCTTTCACGGAAAAATAATGCTCTCTAGAGTAGCATAGAAGGCAAGGAGAAAATTCAGCGTAAAGAATAAGTGCTCCTTGAACGGGAAGGAAGCAGGTCAGCTTGAACCCTCAGACATGGTGGGAAGTGCTGCAAAGGGGAAAATGCTGCTGCTGCTATTTCCCTGACTTTATCCCATGCTTTCACAGCTCATCAGCCAGGAGCCAAACCCAGGGGTACAGTATGAGTACTACCTGCCCATGCAAGGACAGGCGTTGGGTTACAGCTGGAGCTATGGTTCCTGGAGTGAGTGCAGCTCTGAGTGTGGAGGAGGTAAGGGGACAGGAACCCGTCTCTGGGCTGGTGTGGGGTTTATACCCACACCCTGCAGACAGTGTGACTGTGTGTTGCCCTCTGCAGCTGCTTCCCAGCAGTCTCCTGCTGGAAGGCAGCACAGGTGTCTACAAGGGGCAGCTAAGGTTTTGTCAAGGGAGGGTCACACATGGAGTCACAACAGGACTGTGTCCTATGCCTTGTCCTGTCCTGTTTTCCACGTCCTCGTCCTCAGACTTGTTACTAGGATCTGTTGAGGCTCTTCACAGGTAGTCTTATTTTTATGTTGTTCTGCTTCAGTTCTTTATGTCCTTCACAGGCCTTTTCAACCACTTCAGAGGTCCTCTCCAAGCTGACATGTCCTATATAATTGAGTCGCATCATTCCCCTCTACCATAGCCTGGAAGATTCCCCCTCTGCAGAGGGACTGTTAGATCTCCTGGGATGTCACATCATGTTTAGATTACAAATTCTTCCATGAGCAAAGTTATGGTTTTTAAGCTTAAAAAAGCACAACAAAAAACACCTGTCAAACAAAAAAATCCCTCCAGCTGAAAGTATGCAGAGTTTCTATCAGCATCTTCTGGTCTTCTGTGCTGATGGCCATTTCAAGTGCTTTTGCTATATTGCGGTTGTTGGAGCTGGTATTGTCTTTGCTGAGCACTCTTCTCCTGTAGGAAGCATGAAGAGTTGCAAGTTTTTTCTCCAGTGTCCAGTCTTCACAAGACTGACCTTCTCGGTCTAACAGGAGGCCCCCAGCCCTGCTGCTGTATACTGCACAACCAAGTCCTTGATGAGCAATATATGGATATGGCATTTCCCTTGTGAGTCACAGTCCACTCAAATAACAGAAAAGTGCTCCTCAGCTACACAGAACTATTTTGCCTCTCTTGCCTTTCCAGTGGACTCATACAGTGGGGAGGCATCATTTGTACATATAGTGACAGACCAAGAACTGCACCTGACTTCTGCAGCTTGGCTGGGTCAGGTGTGGATTCTGCATGACTTTAGAAGCTTGTCTTGCCAACACCAGTGCATTTCAAACCTAGTCCTGAGTGACTTGCATTGACCAAGATACCCTCTTGCTTCTCCTTTAGGTTTCCAATCCCGCTTAGTGTTTTGTACCATAGACAATGAAGTTTATCCGGACTATATGTGCAGGAATAAACCACAACCAGACAATAACCGGACATGTGGCCATCAGGCTTGTCCCCAGACAAAGCGGTAAGATTTCCTTTCCTCTTCTGGACTCTGACTTCTTCCTTAGGTGATTTTAGAGCCAGGAAGAAGAATGACTCTCTCACTAACCCTTCCTGCCAGCATGGTGCTCTCCAAGGAAATGTTTCGCTTCTTAGAGAAAGCCCAAGACAAAGGATGGTGATAACACTGTGATGAGCATTTCTGTGTGCACAAGATATGCCGTATGTTCATTTTATAGACCAATTAAACTTGCTTTCCAGCATGTGATTGTGGAAGATAGTCTTCTAGCCCATGTAGGAGATAGAAAACAGATTCTCTGGGTTTTGTGGTCTTCAACTGGATCTGGCAAAAACAGAGGAGTAGGTCAGAGCTGGTGTCATTTTATGTCATCTCTGTGTTCCCAGTGTCCTTACTCCTAGAAGGAGCTGACTCCTGGAATCTTTTTGTTCTCCAGCATTTTCAAACCCTTTTACCCGGCCATTTACACCTTGTCCCTTGCTGACATAGCCTTGCAGCTGGCTTCACTTGGCTCTTATATGAGCATCCAGAGCTGTAACCAGAGCCTTAACTGTGTATCTCACTGAGTATTTGGTGGGTGCAGTGGAGGTCTGTGAGAGTGCTGTTGTGGGCGAGAGGGCACTTGGAAACCTGGGAGCGTTTCTGAATACATGGTAGCCTGTAGCTACTTGCTTTAAGTTCTTTAAATCCTTTGTTCTGTGTATAAAGGACTTCTTACGTCTATCTGCCGCAAGCCTGGAGTCACAGTGGAGCACGGAGCTCTCAGATGAAGAGGTAACGAGGAGAAGGAGGTTACAGAAAGCACAGGAAGGCAGCTGGTCTCTTCTGCTCTCCACCTAGTTGCCCACTGAAGTCTGTGGGGATGTGGGGGCTTTCCTTTTTGGCACTGGTGGTAGCAGAGGGTGATGCTTTGCTTTTGATTCTTGCCAGTGAAAATGATGGTGGAGGGTGCTGGCTGGCAGCTTTGCTTAGGTGGTTGTGCATGCTTCTGGTAACTTGGCTCTCATGGGACTGAGAAGGGGACAGTTTTTTCATGGCTTTTGGCTGCTTGTCCTGATAATTGGGGTTTTTTCTAGAATCAGAGTAGAGAGGTGAAGGGATGTTCTAGAAGATTTTTGTTTGGTTTATGAAGATAAATGAAAGAACAGAAAGGAAAAGAGAGCACGGTGGATTGGGAGACTGAAACATTGGCCAGGATCCCAGAGTGCCATAGCAAAAGCCTCAGAGAGCCTCAAAAGCTCTTCTTTCTTTGGCATGGGCCCTACAGCAGGCAGACAAGTGCCTGTATACTGTGATGAGTACAAGGATGTGACAGATACAATACTTACAATGTACACTGAGGAATGAGAAGTAAAAAAGATCAAAAACAAAACAGTTGTCCTTCAGCAAACTGCTAATAGCTGAGGACTTGCAATGCTTGGCCTTCTGATAAGCGTCCCAGCCTTGTGGTTGACCTTGTCTTACAAAGGAAATTAAACAAGTATCAGACAAGGTGTCTTGACTTCACAATTGAAGGAAGCTGTAGGTGAGCCCATCCAATTGATACAACCTTTCTGAAACTGTATTTTTGCTTTACAGTGGGCAGAATACTGTTTAGGGATTTTTTTTCACCACTGGAGCTTCTGAAAAATCTTGATCAAGGAATTTTTTTTGAGCCCTGCAACCACATCGCTCTAAGTGGCTTCTACTTGCTGTAGTTGTTCCTTTTCTAAATGAAACATCTTATTTTATAGCAAAAGCCATTCGGTTTTTGGCTGATATTTGCACCTTTAACAGTAAAGAAGGGTATCTTAAGGAGATGCGCATATTTTCTCTTGGCTGACTCTGCTGTGGAGTTTCTGGTGGGTGTGAATGTGAATTGGCTGGCTGAAACTCAGTTTAGGGGTGGTGAGGGCAGACCAGGGAAGCAGCTGGAAGGCTAAGGGAGAAAACGTGAACTGCCTTCGCGCCCTGGCTGGGGCTTACCTGACTGTAAGGGGAGGTAGCAGCTGACAAGCAGATCGCTATGATGCTCTCCCTGCACCACCAGTGCCTTTAGACTGCGCGGCACACTGGAGTCGGGAATGAAACATCATGTTGTCTCTGAAGCCAGGCCATGTAAGCTGTGCTCCTGGGTACCTGGGCAGCTCTGAGACAGGAGCGGACAAGGGCAGGGATTTTAGCATCCAAACAGTCAGATTGTTTTGTGGACATTCCCCCTTCCATTAGCAAGGGTGTATCATTTCTGTGACAGCTTCAGCAACCAAACACAGGACAAAATCTATTTAAAATTTTTGGGTCCTTTTTGTGTGTGCTGCTGTTAGAGAGTTTGGCCTATAGGAGGAATAAACCAGCTTTCTACTGGCTGTCAGCTAAAAGTTCACAGGCACTTTGAGAGTGCCTGGCATGCTTTGCAGGCAGAGTGAGATCTTGGCTTGGCTTTACTGTTTCTGGTAATGGCTGGAGTGTAATGGGTGGTTAGGCTGGTTTGGGTTGCTATTCTTTTAGCTGATCTGGATTGGTTTCTTCTTTTTATTTTTTTTTTTATTTTTTTTTTTTTTTTCCCCTTTGGTGTTCCATTCGGGCATGACATTTTTGCAGACATCAAGAGACCAAAAGCCATGGAGAAAAATCTTCCCCTTCTGGGAGAGCTCTGCAATTCCAGAGAAACAAGTGTTTTGTACTTGGTGATTTGTCTCTGGAGTGGAACTCATGCTCTGCATTCCCAATTAAGCTGGGCAGTGCTGGGTCAAACGGGAACTCACCTCTGACTCTATTCTGCAAAGGGACGTTTTCCCTGTCTGATTACAACAGGGATGCAGCACTGACCTCCCCTGTGCCTCTGGGCAGTTTAGCTGGACTTACATTTCTTTGCTTGATTCTGTGACCTGCAGGTGGAAAACAGGGGAGTGGGGATCCTGCTCAGCTACCTGTGGCGGGGGCACCCAGACTCGCTCCGTTTACTGTGTGGCATTTGACGGTCAGAGCTCCCAAGGGGTGGTGGATAACACTGAGTGCATGGCCTTCGCACAGCAGCCTCGCAGCAGTCAGCCCTGCAACATGAGACAGTGTGCGACCTGGAGCACAGGGCCCTGGTCAGAGGTGAGTGTGCGTGTGGGAGGCAACTGCCTCTTGGCACGTATTGAAGGAGGATCTGCCAAAGCTTGGGGATAAAACGCCAGGCTCCTTTTCTGGGACTCTAAAAGGTGTGTGTCCCTGGATAGGTGGCATGCAGAGGTATAGGACTTGTCCCTGCAGTCCTCCAAACAAGTTCTCCAGCTAGCTAGCAGCTATGCACTTCTATAAATACATCCCTTTTCCTCAAAATTCTGCGTGCCCCTGCACCCCTGCTTCTCTCATTGCATATTCTCTCTTCTCTGGCCTCCCAGTCCTTTCCCTACTCCTGTATTTTTATTGGATCCACCAGACCAGGCACTGGCTGGGTTTCTGAGTCAGGCCTGGTGAAGGCAGAGGGCAGGCAGGAGAGCTGCTGTCCATCAGCTGATGATGTGCAGTAACACTCCCTCCTCTGTAAAACAGGAGCTCATGGCTCCTGCCTGTGCTGTTTATTCCCATGCAAATTGCTGCCTCAGCATTACTAGCCCCGGACAGCAGTACTAAAATCACAACAGTTGGTAAGCAGGATACTCTTGAAACACTGGTGACCTGCTGTTTGCTGTCAGTCAGTGCAGGGCAGGGCTTCACCGAACATGGCTACGTGGTGCATTTTTGATGCCTGTGTGCGTTCATATTTCTAGGAGAGGAAACAGTTCAAACTGTATGTGCTCAGTGCTGCCAGCCAGGTATTTAGAAGGCATCTTATGTTCCAAGGGCTTAGAAAGTAAAGGTAGTGTCTACTCAGTCCCTAAAGCACAAGTGAATTTTCCTCTTTTAAAAGAAGTGTGTGCATGCTTGCAACATTTGACTTACAATCTTGTGGTGGTACTTTGAGTGGTGCAGCAGCATAAAATGCAGCTTTGAGGCATGATAACCCAGACTGTAAAGTCTTTTTTATTTTTTATTTTTTTTTTGTCTTTTTTTCCCCTCTTGTGAGGTGTGAATACTGAGATGACTTCAGGGTTGCAGAGTAAGAGCACTGTTTGGGGAAGGCACCAAGTGACATGTTCTTACAAACTGATCCCGAAGTGATTCATTGATTCATTCCAGGGCTCTTAAAAGAGACTGCGTTTCGTGTACTCTTAGAGATAAAAGGTCACCCTAGTAAATGAGTGGCTGAAACTCAGCTGGGAAGCTCATCTAAAGTAATTCAGACTGTCCCCAAGTTAATGCTTTCTGTAAGAGACCTTGGTAATTCATGGAGAAGTAGGCTGGATTCCAGGAAACACCACTGTGAATTTAAGAGGACATTGAAAATGTTGCAGATCAGTTACTACTATAGAGGTTGTGTCTCAGCTCCACACCATAAAAATGGAGCACAAGGTCTTCAGGCAGAAGACATGAGCAATACAAGAACCTAATCTTTTTATCTTCCCTTGAATTCTTTACCTTGAGCTGATTTTAATCAGGAGAAATAACATGAGGCTCCAGGTATTTCCTGCCATTTATTGTCCTCAATGTATTCTGCAGTATTGATATTTTTCTAAAATCACTCTCCGAGTCGTCTTTGGTAGAGATCAAGAGAAATTATATGACTAGGCTTAAATCATCCAGTGAGCTCCAGGTCTCCCAGACCTTATCCACCATGCCTTATTGTCTCTTCTACAGCATAAACAACTACTCTGTAAACTCCCATCCCAGAAGATGATTTTAATGATGGCTGGTTGTTTCAGGCAATCTCGAAATGGTGCTTTGCCCTGACGTTAGGGAGCACGGCCTGGAAATGCAAGTGGAAACCAGGTGCTTCGTTGTAATTGTTGCCCCCCTTTCTGCAGTGCTCAGCCAGCTGTGGGGAAGGGGTCCAGACCCGGACTGTCACCTGCAGAACGCAGCAGGGCTCTCAGGCTCAGGACTTCGCTTGCCTAATGGAGCCAAAGCCATCGGCCACCCAGCCCTGCCTTAAGGAGAACTGCATCCAGGAAATTGGCTGGCACGTTGGAGATTGGGGCCTGGTGAGCATCACCCTTTTGTGGTTTGGAAATAACTGATTATATTGCTGTGCTTCTCACAAACAAGCTTTGGTCCATGCAGTCTGCACATTGGCTGAGGCTGGGAGCATGTACTGCTTCATTACCGGTCCCTTGGCTCACAGTTGTGTTGTAACTGGCACTAGTAATGCTCCAGTTAATCTGCTGCCTGCTTTCTATGCAGCTGCTACAGAAATAAATCCTTCTGAGGGGGGATTGTAGTTTCAGTGACAGTGGCAAAATGAAGCCAATAAGCTGAAACAATCCACTCTGGCTGCTTATTCCCAATTCTTTGTCCATCGCTGTGCATAGCAGAACAGCTCTCTGGCTGAGTGTGGCTTAGAGGTCCAGGCTTCAGGACTGGTGATTGCTTTTGGTGATATGGTTTAAAGTACATTTTTGTAATTGTTCTGATAAGATAAACTGCTTCAGCTGGATTAGTCTTGTCTTTGTGGAGGGAGCCAGACTCTGTTCAACCTGGGAAAAGTGCCGGGGGGAGGAGATGGGGTAGATCCAATGTATCGGGTGACTTCCAAGCACACTTTTTCCCTTCTGTGGTAGCCAGACCAGCTTGTTCTGAGTTAAAACACGTTACATCTGGTTCTTCATGAGATGTGGGCCAAGTTTTAATAACAGCTAAAGAAGTTGCATACCTTAATCTAATCTTTCCTGGTCCCTGGCTTTCTGATATCAGAAGGGCTCCTAACCGTATCTGAATAAGAGAGGTAAATACTCTCCCGATGTTTGTAGAGCTTGCCATGAGCAGGTGGCTTACACAGATACCTCAATCTCTCCCCTCCCCTGAGCTGCTGCTCATTGCTCCATCTTCATCCACAGCTTCCAGTGAGAGGAACTCCAGTTAGCTGCTTACAAGAAAGCCAGCAGTTTGCTTTCCTGTTGTAAATTGTTGTTCTTGAATCCATAGGTCAAATTGACTCTCTCACAGTTGGTGGATCCCCATAGTATTGATCTCAATGCTCAATACAGCCTTTGGGCCAGGCTGAAACAATTCACTCCAGCTCCCTGCCACACCGCTGTGGGTAACAGCAACTCATCTGGATGTTACAGGCTGAGCATGGCTCAGAGCCTAATGCTTCAGGGCTGGGTGCAACATTTGGTAAAATGGTTTAAAGTATGGTTTTCTAATTGTTCGGATGAATCCAGCTGAAGCATCGTTTGCTTTGTCTTGGTGGAGGAAGCTGTGCTCAGCCTGCAGCTAATCATGCAGCTGTTCCACACTTCTGGTCTGTGGGGTTTCTGCATTCCTCTGCTGCCTGCTCACTTGCTTTGTCTCTGTGCCCAAGTGTTCAAAGAGCTGCAGCTCGGGCATCCGGACACGCCAAGTCATCTGCGCTGATGGCGACTCCAAATTCTACAGTCCTGAGACGTGCAAAGCCATCCAGCCACAGAAACCAGCCACCCTGGGTAGCTGCAACACGCAGCCCTGCTACCTGCCACAGCGTGAGTGGTATTGTTGCACATCTAGCTTTTCCTGAGATGCTTTTGTTTAGGAGTAGAAATTCCCAGCTCTGCACCAGCTTATGTTCTCAACTT
Organism: Sula dactylatra; assembly: GCA_013389905.1. Classification (NCBI taxonomy): domain Eukaryota; kingdom Metazoa; phylum Chordata; class Aves; order Suliformes; family Sulidae; genus Sula; species Sula dactylatra. The sequence goes on from WEKW01005518.1 coordinate 60,124, forward strand.
CTTGCCTGCCTGTCTCCATCCTGTACGTTTGTTTTGCGTACATAACCGTGGCATCTTCAGAGTCTCAGTACCTGTGCTGTTTGTAATTTGTGTAACAGGCTTGAGAACAACATTGGTGTGTTTCCATTTTGAATTCAGTGTTCTGTGATGGCTCTGTCCCAGTGTGTGCTGCAGACTGACCCCAGGACTCCCAGTCAAGTAGGATGGCAACTTCGGCAGGCTCAGTAGCTAAAAACTATAGCCAACTCTCATCCCTCTGTGGACCAGCTATAAAGGAGACACAACTGCTCAGAAGATTTTGCTTGCTCTCTGTGTCTAGTCTTCTTGCCAGAGCTGAAATGCTGACTTTTGTCAGCCTGCCCATCGCAGGCTGTCCTAACAATCCGATTGAATCCAACTGCTGCTCAGCAGCTGTTCCAGGAGAAGAAAAACATTTTCATCAACTTTAGTCTCCTGTTGGCTCCTGGATGCATTTGCAATTATTAGAACACAGGGCTGGACTAACTGCACTTATTTCGTGTATGTCTGTCTTTGCAGAGGTCCCCAGTATGCAGGACACTATGGGATACGATGTCACTCGCCAGTCCTTGCTGACACGTTACAACCCAAACAGCCCTGCCACAGGTTTGGAAGAGTTTTGTTAGTATGGGTTTTCGGTGATGGTGGACTTGAAACAGGGTGTGGCAAGGGCAAGGTCCCTCCTTTTCTTCTCTCATTAATTTCATGGGCTTCTAGAAATCTGTGGAGCCAGGGACAAAGCGGTACACAGTAGTGAGCAGTATCTGAATCTGTCCATGCAGAAGAGACCGTACAGTATATAGATCTAGACTCTGGGAGCATGACTTCAGTGCTGGCTGACAGAAATGCTGCCCAAAGCAGATCATAGGAAGAAGAAAGGATCATGTGAGGGGACCACAGTAATGTGGCAGGTGGTTTCTCATGGGACAACGGGAATAATGGTCAGGGCAGTGAGCAAAGGAACATCAGGACAAACAAATCCAGAAACGTAGGCCACAAGACACATATTCAGGTGAAATCCTAATACAGAAAAGCCTGCTGTGTAGTCCTGAGCAGGTGAAAGAGAGCAGAGATGAGGAAAACTGACCAGATTTTGATGCTCACCTGCATGCTTTAAGGATTTCTCTCCCCAGATTCTGGTGATGAAAGGATGCTCCCTGGGAGCTCCACAGTCCATAGTACCTCTAGGAATCACCACGTCCCGTCCACCAAGGACCGTGGCATCAACTTGTTGCCTGTTCGCTGGGAATCCCAGTCACGCTCATCGGGTTCCCACCAGCTCAGCTTCTCTCAGGACCCCACTGCAGGGACTGGCTCTCAGGACTGTCATCGGAGCCCGCACGGCTGCTGTCCAGATGGGCGCACTGCGGCTTCAGGCCCTTTGGGGAGAGGTTGCCCCTTCAGCACTTGTCACCGAAACAGGTAGCTGGAAGTGGATAGGCCTGAGCAGGGAGGCACTGCCTTTCCTGGGGGCTTACTGAAATTTGCAGCCTGTGCCTGTTGAGCCGGGCGGGTCAGGTATTGCTGCAGCCCTTCTGCCTTCTGCCTGTAGGTATGGTTGCTGTCCTGATGGAGTATCGGCTGCCCAGGGTCCTAACAACATGGGATGCCCGCAATATTACCGTGATGTTCAAGTGAGCAGAAATCAGCCCACTGCGGCTGCTCCAACAGTAAGTACAAAAACCCTTTGCATTTTAGCCATCCACCAGATATGAAGTTTCAGATTTGACCCCGCTGACTCAGATTGTGGGTTTCTGTTGTGCTTCATCTCTGCCAGTAATGCTGGAGAACCAATACTCCAGGCATGGCATCAAGCCCTTTGGCCCACTTCACGCCTCTTCTGTCTGGGACATCTGCCTGTGATCCCCTGTAAGCAGGGGACAGAGTGGGTGGTTGGGAGATGCTTGAGAAGTAGAAGACCATCCTGTGTAGAACTGATTGAATAACCCTGAGTAATCAAATTTCTGTCAGTCAGAAACTTGCCAACCCATTCTTAGGAGAAAAAATGGGAAAAACGTGGCCACTATTAATTGCCTTTGTTTGTCAACTCTGCAGATTGAGAGCAAAATAGTGAGGGAGGTAATTCCCCTTATAGCTTGGGGTGCTTGGTGGGGCCAGCTGAAAAAACTGGCCTGCTGCTGGGCTGGTTAGGTCTGTCTTGCAGAGAAGGGCAGCCCTGGCTCCATGGTTGACAGCCAAGTTTCCCACCCCTTCCCAGCATGAAAGCCTCTAGGAGGCAAACAAATAGTGGTTCCTCTAACAGCTGGTCTTCTGCAGCTGACAGCTTGGACACGGTGCCTTGCATGTGCTACTGTCCTCATGTATGCATGATAACGTTTGGCTTTCAATTCCTGTCTCTAAGGCAAGCCAAGCCTTGTCCCAGCAGCACCCCTCGGGCGAGTGCCGCAGTTCCGTCTATGGCTGCTGTTTTGACAATGTCGCTTCAGCTTCGGGTCCTCAAGGGGAAGGATGTCTCAATAGGCCCAACTACCGTAAGTGATGCTTTGGCTTCTTGGTTTAGAAACGTACGAAGAGTCCTACAGAATCCAGTAGCATATGGAACCTTCCTGTACAGAGGCTCTACTTTCTGTAAAATCTAGTAAACTACCTCTTTGAAAAGAAATTCTGCCTGGTGGCTGGGCCAGGGGAAGCTCGGAGGGAGTGTAGAAAAGCAGCCAGATGGTTCAGTTCTGTCAGGTACCGCAGAATTTCTTGTTGTCCTCTGCTGAGAGCTGGACAGAAGTGTGTTTGTGTGATCTCTGTCAGTCTGTAGGACTTCTGGGGAGGTGTTTGCCCCTGAGGAGACACCCTGATGCAGCCTGGAGTGCTCTAAATTAGATATCTGGGTTTAGGAGAAGTAGGGCCTCTCTGAGGAATCGGGGCTGTGCTCAGCCTTCAGACAGCCCTTGGACAGGGGTGGAATGAGAGCTGCAGCTAAGGGTGGAGGTGTTGCTCAGGGCTGCATGGATGCTTTCAGCCAGCAGAGTTCAATACAGTGCCTGCTGTACTATGAGGGCACTAGAGCTGTTGGGCAAAAGCATCTCTGCTCCTTCAGTTCCCAGCTGTATCCTCTGCAGGCACATTGCTGCTGCATTGCCTTGCCCTTTTGCCGCAGCACAGGGATTGCTTGGTGGCCAGCCCTGTGGGACTGCCCTGGGGAAAGGGAAAGCTCTCTGGGTCCTCTCTGCTCAACCACAGCTTGACAAAGGATGCCTCAGTCAGAGTCCTGCATCCACTGTTTGTCAGCATGTGCTGTGATACCTGTGACTCAGAGCACGGGGCTCCGTTTGTAGACACTCTGGGCTGTGCTCCTTTTTATATCAGTGTGTGGAGTGGTACTCTGTAATGCATGAGGCTTCACAGCTGGGTCTAATCCACTTTCTTTGGGGGCTGGAGATGTGCAAACGGCAGCCACATGCCCCTTGCAGAAGAAGCAGCCCCAGAGCCAACCTTGCAGCTGCACAGTTCCCCATGAAAGGCCATAAAGCATCCATCTAGTATCCAGATTCAGAAATGTGTCTGAGGTTGATTCTCCTTCCACCAGTGGCAAAACTGGGGCAGAAAGAAACATGTGAGCACCTGCCCAATTTCAAAGCGGAGCTGGGTGCAAAACTCGGGTGTCCTACTTTCCCGCATGCCCTCTGCCGAGGCCCATCAGATCATCTAGGTAGGTGGCTTGAAGCACCCGGACCTTTGTGCTTCATGACCCTCACATCTCCCCATGTTCTGCTCTTTTTGGTAGCATATCCTGTCATATGCCTGCTGCCCAGTGCCCACGGCCCCTGCGCAAACTGGACCACTCGCTGGTACTTTGTGACCGTCGTTGGCAAGTGCAACCGGTTTTGGTACGGCGGCTGTCACGGCAACAAAAACAGCTTTGCCTCAGAGGAGGAGTGCATGAGAGCATGCCAGAACTCTGTGGGGGTCAGTCCTCTGGAGCACCAGCCCTCTTCTGGCACAGGAGCCCTGCAACGCCAGCACACTGGCTCCCGCTCTCGTACAGGGGATGCTTGGGGTCAGCAGCAGCCACTCCTGAGAGAGTCTGCAAGTCAGAGCGAGGGAAGAGCCTATGGGGCTTCACACCCCACACAACACAGCCACAGACAGGACAGCTGGAGAAGTGAGGTGCTGCCAGAGTCTTCGCCAAGGACCGGTGTGCCGGACAGCCAGCGCTGGGTCACCCAGCGAAGCAGGTTGGACAGCCTGAACCAGCTGCACTTGTGGGAAACAGCAGTGCCTGGGCCCTCAGAGAGGCAGAGTAGCAGTGGCCGGCAGGTGCTGCTCCATGAAGGCACGCAGTGGCGTAAGGCTTTTGGAACAGATGTTTCCACGATGGAGGGATTTGGGCACCAGGTGTCTGCAGACTCATTCCCAGGACGGGCTCTGCACAGGTGATGATTTTTTTAATTTTTTTTTTCCTGTTCTGCCAGCTGGTTGTGACGCATCAGTGCAGCTTCCTCTGGAGTTGCCCCAGCTGGGACCAGCTAACTGGGAATACCATGCAATGGATTGGCTGTACTTGTGACCCTTTGGTAAATCAAGTTATTCAGGCCCTGGATTTATCTGCTATCTCTTTCCTTGTACTCTCCCTGCTCTCTGACAGCACTGGAAGTATGGTGCATGAAAAGGCTGCAGGATCCTGGGGTCTTTGTCTGGGAGGCATTCTTACACTGTAAATGAGAATCCATATGTGGTTTTCTTGTTCTGACCAATAAATTTAGCTGAATCTCTGACTTCAGAGCCTTTATCTCAGCACTGCATGGAGCAGCAGTGGATTGTTCTAGGGAAGACTTTTAAGATGCAGTGTTTGGGTCAGGATCCAGACAGTGTCACCCTGAAAATCAGGAGTGCATAGAGCTAGATCTGAATGTGTCTGCACTGGATCTGTGTCTGTCTGCTGAGCTGAACCTAGTTCCTTGAGAAGAGAGGGGTTGTAGGACTCTTTCTCTTCCTGGACATATTGTAGCATTCAGTCTTTCCAGAGCAGCCTTTGCAATGTAGGAGAGGGCTTCCCACATGTTGCACGGTACCTCTGCTCAGAGCTGAATGGGCAGCCGGTCCTGCTTTGCCCTGTGGTTGCGACTCATCGAGAGTCACATTAGAGGAGCCAGAGGAGAGGAGGGCAGCAGAGGTGCCAATGGAATCACTTTCTCTTTCAGAGCCGTCCTGGAGGAAGCCAAGCCCTCTCTTGTGACAGTGGTCATGGGACAAAACATCCAGCTGATATGCAAGACAGGCATGTCCCTCTTCTCCAGAGTGGAGTGGATGAAGGACGGCAGGCCGGTCTCCTCTGACAGGTGAGCTCAGCTCGCTTCATGGTAGAGCAGATGGGCTCCTTGCTGGGCAGAGTGCCAAATATGCTTGTCTGCTTTCTTTGTAATCTTACTGTTAAAATCCTTTAAAAAAAAAAAAAAAAAGATGAATAAATAAACAATCCCATGTATTGACCTAAGAGCGTGAACTGTCCACCTGGACTGTGCACAGCAGAAACAGATATAGTCTGCAATAGTATTGAAGCGTTGGCTGGTGTTATGGGGCAGAACAGATGCTGTCCCATAACAAGGCACTGGTGGAAGCTGACATGTGGGTAGTGATACAGAATAACGTTGTCTGTTGGATTCATCTTGGGGCAGCACTAAGTCAGTAGTCAAGGGTGAAGCTTGTAGCCAAATAACTCAGACTTCCTCTGGCTGGAAGTTTCTGGTACTCCTATCTAAGATAAAATTTTTTTAAAAACTATTTCTAAAGCCTGTTTTTCCTGGGAAGTCTGTTTCCAGCAACAGTTGGGAGCCAGTCACTTTGTGTTCAGAAAATCACAGTTAAGAAAAGACCAATTCTGCTTTTGTGTTTGCATATGACTGCTGGGGCTCAAGCTCCTGCCTGGAAGGGCACTTTGCCTCTTCATGGGAGAGGTTGCTGAAAGCAGTTCCCTGTTTTCCCATCTCAGTATCCTCTCTGTTCCTGATCTCCTTTCTGCTGCAGTTATTTCCCCTGCCTGTGACCCCTCTGCGGTCAACAGAGTTTTGTTTTTTCCTAAGCCGGGGAGGGCACTACATGGTGATGGTTTATGTGACATCAGCATGAAGGACTTCTCTGCCTCAGCCTGTTGCTGTCCGTGGCCAGGCAGAGGCAGTTAATCCAAGCTCTTGTTGCAGGCACACCTACCAGTCCGACAGCTCCTTAGTGATCAGCCACGTCAAGCTGGAGGACGCCGGGACTTACACATGCCTCATTTCTGACGGGAGGACAGAGAGCCGAGAGATTCAGTTACAGATCATAGGTAACTTATCTTCCACCAAAGAGGTAGCTCAGGGCTCCTTGTTAACAGTTATTAAAAACAGGAGCAACAAAGCCAGCTGCAGGACCAAACTTCCCATGCTGCCACACCGTGCTAGCAGTGTCACCTTCACTCCATGGAAGCAGTGTCCCAAGAGCTACTCAAAGCGGTTGGTATTCTCCGCTGTAGGGGCGCCAAGAGGGAGTGCGGAGGCAGCAGGGCTTCTTCTGGTGTTGCGTCATGATAAAGCCTTAGCCCTAAAGCGCTTCCTCCCCTGCAGTGCCACCCCATAACCAGAGTCGTGGCTTGCCTGTAACCTGCTCTATTTCCAGCACAGTGAACATGTCTTCCTCCCTGAGAGCCACCGGCTGCCTCCTGATCCCAGAAAGGAGGCTCCGGAAGAAGGGTTTTCTGCAGTTTCTTGGGTCCTCCATCTCACACTATAATGTGACCAGTCTGCCGTAACTGTTTGTGCTGGTGCCTTTATGTTTTGTGATTTACCCAAACAGGTCCCGCTGGGTAACAAACGATTTCCCTGTCCTGAAAAATGTGCCTTATTTAAGAAACAAAAGCAAAAAAATATGAAAGACTAGTTTCAAAGGACGGGCCAGCAAGGCACCCTGTAGCCTTCAATTTCTGAAGTGTATTTTGTCACAGCAATGGCACATGGGGCAGAAGGCATTGTGGCCTAAGGGATGCGGTAACATGTTCGCTGACAGAGGAGAGAAAGGAGTCTAAAATTGCTTGCCTGCAGGACTGTGACTCTCATTAGTAGACAGTGCAGGCTTACTGTACTAGTCAGCCAGAAAACAGATGGCTGAAGGGCTCTTTGGCTCCAGTTCAGCAAGCTCTCCCAAGCTCATAGAAACCCTGTGCAAGAGGTCACAGTAAGAAGGGTCCTTTTATTCACATATGGCATTTTATTTTCAATAGAGTACCAGAGCGCTGTTCTGGCAGAGGGTGAGAGAGGTCACGTCCTTCACAAGGAAAATCGGCAGCATCGAGAGCTATCCAGAGGCAGGAAGGTTGTACAGGCAGCCGGTTCCTCTGTGCATCAGCAATTCACATACAGGTAAGTTCACATACAGCAACAGTTTGTCCACCGTGACCAGCTGATGAACCATATGGCATCTCTTCATGTAGTAAAGCTGAAGATTGGAAAGGTCCTGGGTCAGCTGTTCTGGGGCACGGTTGGGAAGCAAGCAGTACTGAACTGCTGACAACAAGAACGGGCGAAGATCCCAGTTGCAAGCTGTCTTCCGTCCTCCCCGAGGGTCTCTTGAAAGAAGCATGTTCTGAGCAAAGCCACGCAGGGAGGCTGAGAGCAAAGGAGCTAGGTTCAAACAAAAGTAGAAATATCAGGGGCAGCATCCTTAGCTGTTCAAGTTAGTGTGGGCAGAAAGAGAAACCTGTTCTGGAAAATAGCAAAGCGAATAGGAACTGCTTAACTGGCACAAAATATGCATATGTGTATATATATATATAAATAAAGCTCCAGTTACTTTAGCCCCCACCCATTTATTTTAAATATTTTGTGAACAAACCAGTTTGACTCAAAACTATTTCCTCACGTACTGGGTGGCGTATTTAGTAGCTTCTTGCGTGTTTCTTTGGTGCTTCTAGGCCCCACAGAAATAAAAGGGTGCAAGTTATTTTTGCCTTAAATGCAGCATGTTGGGGCTCTGGATTAAATGGGACCATGATCTGATCCCTCCCTCCTTTTGAGTTTACAACCTAAAACCCAGCCAATTTGCTTGAACTCCCCAGCCACCTCCTCAGCTGCTTCTGCCTGAAAGCAGAAAGAAGTGATTCACTGAATTAAAAGCATTGAATTAAGGCTCTTCGGTTTTGTTTTTTGAGATCAAGAATTCAGGTCAGAGAATGGGGGTGGGGGAGACGATGTTTTATTTGACTCTGGGAACATCATGGTTTAGTTCGCTTCTCAAATGGTGTTTAGCTGCAGTTATAAGAGAGCAAACCGCATGAGGAGATGAGTGGTGTGAGAGCCTGACCTCAGCCTTTCTGCTGCATGAAGTGGATGGCCAGCTCCTGGGTCTCGCGTGCAGTCAGGTGATTGCAATGTGCTTTTCACACCCCAAAAATTATCTGCTCATTTTTGTGTGCCAGACAAGCACCTTGGGGGAAACTTGCTTGGTGTCCTGTTCAGGACTTTGTACGATTTGCCATGTGCTCATGCTGTTATCCAGAGGGATGCTATAAGAAACAGGGTTGCTGTCTCTAAAGGGTTAAGTTGGCTGCCAGGAGCGCAGCACCAAGCTGTGCTGAACTGGAGCAGGATTTGAGGGAGGCTGCTCTTTTCTGAACGTCTGAGTGAATGTTGGTGACGGCAAGTATCAGAGCTCCAACAGGAGTACAGGGACTGCCTTTTCCTGTTGGAGACAAAAAATAAGGCTTGTGATTAAAAAAGCCTTGTGCTTTTTTAAGGTCAAATGCTGAATGAGGAAGTTTCTGCATCTTTTGCTGTGCTTGTGGACTTTGCAGATTGAGAATGGATAAGAGTGAGCCCTCAGTGGTGGAGGCCAACATCGGGGAGAGAGTCAGACTGCCCTGTGCAGTGGAAGCATCGCCGACTCTCACCATTGAGTGGCAGAAAGACGGGCAGCCCCTCTCCTCTCCCAGGTGAGCTCCCAGGCGGCTCCACCATATGCACAGGCAGTTCATGTGGAGGAGAGCCTCCCCCCTTGCCTTGCCTTCCGTGTCTCCTCCCTGAGAGAATGGAGCTGCTGGCCATGCAGCCAGGGTTCGTCCTGCTTTATGCTGGCCAGCTTCTTCCGTTAGGGCCGGACCGTGCTGCCTGACTGCCCTAGCCTCACTCGCAGATCGAAGTCTGAACATTGAACCCTCGAGTGAACAGCTGTGATACAGGGTCTACAAATGAGCCAAAGCTGAAATTTGTTCGCCTACAAGATTAGCAGAAAAAGGACACATGGCAAGCAAATGTGCCAAAAACCAGCTGGCCTGTGAGTCAGGGCAGAGGTTCACAGGAGAAAGAGATCAGGGTGCCTGCAGTGAACTTCTACAGCTACTGGTACTGCTCTCCTGCAGCTCCCCTTGCCCTCTGCTCCGAGAAGCCTGCTCTAGCAGCAGGCTTTTCCAGAGTCTACAGTACTAGTGCTGGGATTTCAGGATCAGGGGTTGCATTACAGGTTGAACTGAGCTACTGCTAAACCTTTGCTCAGTGTTATAACAAAGTTGTGCACGAGGCTCTGCTTCAGCTCTGGTGGCTGGAGCCCCACCCTGACCGAAGCACAGGCTGAGGGGCTTTCTGGTTTTGTTCCCCAGACACAGGCAGCAGTCAGATGGGGCCCTGGTGATCAGCCGGGTCAGCTCTGAAGACATCGGCTTCTTTACCTGCGTTGCCTCGAATGGACGTGACCAGGACCAGCGCCAGGTCCTGTTCCGACCTCTAGGTACTGGATGGATGGAGGCATGCACGGCGTGTCTGTACAGACACACACGTGTGTGCACACAAGTGGGAAGCAGGGAGGGCTGGGCAGTGTGGGTTTCTTGTCTGGCCATGCCTCTTGGCTTCACACCTGACGTTTAACAGGCAGCTTGAGGGCAGGGGAAGAGTGAGTTGTTTTACCCAATGGTAATCTGCATCTGTCTAGCACATCGTGGTGCTCCAGGCAGCTGGGAAGAGGGACGAACAGCACAGTAAGGTGACTTTCCTGTTTCTGGGACAGTGGTGTGGAATGGGTATAGGAGCAAGAGGAACTAAGGAGATGGTTCTTCTGTGCATGTGATGTGCTTGTGTCCAGCTGGAGGAAAAAGCTCTTTGACGCCTCTGCTACTTGCCCTTGCTTGGGCCAAAGCCCTTAGGAAATCCACATTCTCCATAGCAGCAGCGTCATAGCTCCAAACATGTTGTTTCAAGGCCCCGGGGCTCGTAGTTCATCATAGCATATATTGGACTTTTCCCATGAGGGAATGCTCCCACTACTAGGGGCGGCATGGCATTGTCTTCCTGCTAGCAATGATTTCCCGTCTGGTTTAGGAGAGCTGAGGATCACTGGTCTCCTGCCAAGCATCACGGTACCTGAGGGAGGGACTGCTCAGCTTCATTGTACAGTGACTGGGAACAATGTGAATATAAGGTGGTCAAGGTGAGCGAAAATGAGACAGAACTTCCCTTTCCTTCTCTTCCTGAACCTCCTCACTTAGCCTCCAAATAATAATGCAAGATGCCTGCCAGGTAAGAGACCCGCAGTTCTCAGCCCCAGCTAGCATCACCTACCCTTTCCTAATCGATTTGTCTGTTACCGTAAAAATCCTAGGCAAGATCCCTTTGGGGTGTAGGGGTCACCAAGTCCAGCCAAATGAGAAAGAAAGCAGACTTTAAGCTAAGATTTCATGGAGTTCAGGAGGGCTCCATGCTGGAAAGCTACTGGCACTACAACAGCAAAAACTAAAAGTGTGTAACCAGAGGAAGACCTTTAGTTGGTCTTTATAAAACTCTCTCGGCCTAACCCTAGCAAACATTTTAGCCCCTACAATAACAGCGACTCTTCTCCCAGCTTCCTGTTGCTACAGTTCTCTCCCTCTACTGTCAAGTGGGCGCAAAGGAGAATTTAAAGTGTTTTAATGGAGGTAAAGGAAAAGCTGTGTCCTCTTCACTTGTTGTGAAACTCTGAATTTGTGCAAGTGTTTGGGTTTTTTTTTTTTTTCCCCTATTTGAAAATCATCAGTTCTGTTTTGGATCCTTCTTGCAAAGGATCCAGAGAGATGGATTGGTAATTGTTTAAATCCCTCTACTCCAAGGGGTAGGACTGAAGTGGGCCATCACACAAAGACAGCTTTTCTTCCTTATGTAAGTTTGGTATTTGAGTTAACAAAATGATGCAAGTTTCAGAGTCTGAATGAAACCCTTTTCAGTGAAACAAATTTCATTTCCTTGGTAACTAGGAGTTCATAATTCAGGCAGTTTTCCTGTTGGGCACAGAGTATTCCAGGAGGAACAGAACAGACACAATCTTGCTGGTATTTTAAACTTTTTTTTTTTTTTTAACAAACTTTTAAGCGAAAGAGGGTGCATTGCTCACTACCCCATATGTTCCTCAAGCAATATGTGCTGCTATCAATGCCAGCCAAACAAGCACTGCCAGACCACAACCTGGAGAGAGGGAAAGACACCCTGGATTTTCTCTTAGTTCCTCAAACCTCAGGAATGTGTAATAGCGGAAAGAGCAATGTCTTTATACAGAGCACACAGCTAGCTACCTCCCATGCAGACAAGGGGCTAATGGATGCAGACTGACTCAGGCTCCTGTTACTACCCAATTGTAGAGCCAGGTCATGGCAAAAGAAGATTCCTTCTTTCTTCCTGCTGAATTTATAAAAATTTTACCCATTTCACAGAGTATCAGTTCCCAGAGAGCACAGAGAGCTCCTTTAGCCCCCATGGGTGCGAATAGTGATACAAAATGTTTCTTACCACAGGAACGGAGTCCCCATGCGGGCAGATGGCCACCACATCCACCTGTCCCAGGATGGAAGCCTGATCATAAGCAGTGTTCAAGAGGCTGACGAGGGATCCTACACATGCAGCGCCTACAGCAGCAGCAACTCCGTCAGTGCCAGCACAGAGGTGAAAGTGCTGAGGAGCAGCCCTAGCAGTGAGTACAGCCTGTCCTCCCTGCTTCTCCCAGCACAGTGCCTGCCTCTTGGCCACTTTTATAAGTCTGCCCACTGCATGTGCCTGTCCACCGCTGACCTTGGGCTTTGGAGAGCATCAGGACCCCCTGGGCTGTGCCACCTGAGAAGCTCTGCTTTCCCTGGGCAGAAAAGCAGGATGGTGGAAACACCCACCACCCCCAGGGCGCTGGGAGCCTAATTAACTTCCTCAGGCCAAAATGCTATAGTTGGGTGGCCAAATAGTTGGCTGCAAGATTCATATTTGGACTCTGGACACAATCCAGCTGGCTTTACACAGGGTTATAGAGCGGTCTCTCCTCAGGAGATCAGACCCAGAAACACGCATTCTCCTCCTGTATCTCACTAGAGATACCAATTTCTCTCTCATCCTTGATGTTGGGCTATATTTAAAACAATCCCTTCAGAACTGGCAGGGTGGAGAAAGCAGGAACGTGCTGTGTCTTTTGGGAGGGAAACAAAACCTCCGCGTAAGCCCTGGTAGTGTATTTACAGCTGCTTCACCTTTTGCTTGGCCGCAGCTACTGCGAACCACGTTGTGGACCTGAGCAGAGAGTGCGTGGACCAGCCACACCTCGCCAACTGTGACCTGATCCTGCAGGCCCAGCTCTGCAGGAACGAATACTACTCCAGCTTCTGCTGTGCCAGCTGCTCGCGCTACCAACCGCAGGCCAGCCCTCCTCGTCACCGCGGGTGACAGACACCTCCACAGCCACGTGAACGTACAGGTGACCGATTACAAGACTGGAAGTCTGAACTCTGTCCTTTTACTGCATGAAACTGTTCTGGGAGCTCTGCCCTGCTGGAAGGCTCAAGAGGGTGAACTGAACGGAATGCAGTGGGTGTAACTGTTCAAAGATGGGACACCCACCACCCTCAAGTTTACTGCAAGCTTCTTTCCCCCCTCCCCGGCCCCGTATGTTTTGCTGTAGCTAATCCATCTCTTCACTTAAGGGTAGTTGCTGTTGTTCACAGAACAAGTTGACACTGAGAACATAAGGATGCTGTGTCTTTAGAGAAGGCAGATAACCAGCATGAAAGAGGGAGAAACCAATTCTTCGCACAAGCATGAGAGAGAAGTGCTCTTAAAAAAAAATCCATCTCTGAAGTGTTTGAAGATGGGCCTGAACTGGCTTAACCAAGGCACTACTGAGCAAAGAACATTTGCAGTCCTGGGGAGTACGTTCTGTCTAAATGCAAGAGACTCCGGCCATGAGAAACAGCCTGATGCATATAAAATTAGAGTTCAGGTCCTATGAGATTAGTAGCTCTAGGGATGCAGCTGTAATATCACAATACTGTAGCTGTTTTATTCCAGTAGGCCTTAGACAAATTTCTAGCTGTGTCAGTTTGGTTTCTACTTGACTGTAATCAGCTTTGGAGTGAAATGCAGAAGCAACGCTTCACAGAAAGCCTGAGACAAAAAGAATACTTTTAGCCCTTCCTGAATGTTAGAGCTAATTTAGATGAATATACTGACACTGTTACCTGTTCTGAGATGCTGCAGTTTAAATTTCACTCAAGGAAAGCTCAGCAGAGAGTTTTTTTTCTTTTTCCGAGCCAGAACTGTGCTGTTGAATTTATTGGGCTCGGTGGTAGCGTTGCACCGAGTTTCAGCTTGGGGAGGTGAATAATATACACATAGATATATGGGTAGGGGCATTTGACTTGCCAGAATAAACCTCCCAATGATCTGCTCTAGTCTCAGTTAACTCCAGGAAAGCCTGGCTCTGCATGTGGCCTGGGTTTATCCCTGCTGCTATGGGCTAACAAGTGATGACTTCCAGATGCAGAGCAGCTGCAGCTGAAAAGCATCCTTCAGTAAGACTAACATGGAGTGGCAGTGAGCATGCACATGAGGCTCTGAAAGAGAAATTTTCAGGCATTAAGGGGGGGGATGTGTGGGGAGGTGAGATTATATAATGATTTGTTAAACCAGGAAAGGCCCTTGGGTGTCTTTGGTATCTCAAAATGGAATTATAACGTCTGAGCAAAAGCATTTTTTACAGCCTCCACAGTAGTGTTGTACCCTAGCATCAGCCCTGACAGTCCCCTTCTTCCTCATTTCAAACTCCCTGCTGAGACTTGGATGGGTTAATCATATTAATTAGCACCATCAGACAGTGATTATTTGCACAGATGTAGCTATAAACTAGTAGATGGCTGTGTAGCTCTGATGTTTTGGTTGGCGGGTGGAGGACTGGCACTCCCCCCCCCCCAACTTCTGTTACTTTTAAGGCTTCTAAAGAAGGCAGCTAAGTCACTCTCCTCTCCTTCAGTCCAGACTCAGTACTCAGGGCAGCAGTAATACACAGCTGTAAATCCCCAGGCTTGACAGCCTAAAGCTGGTTTGGCTTCTAAATCCAGTAAATCAGTTCAGCTGCACCTAAAAATAAGACTTACTAACCAAATGATTGCACTCTCTTCAGCACAGGTATGGCTTCAGGATTGGACACACTGCTTTAAGATGTGAACAAACTGACAGGTCTAGAAGCAATCCAATAAAGGAGCGAGAGGTGACAGTTACCAGCTAGTTGGGGGTGGGTCTTTCTGTGGTCTGATAGATTCTGTTTGCTAGAAAAGAAAAAAAATACTCTTTTTTTGTCAAGTGCTTTAATTTGCTTAGGGAAAAGAAGTCCTCTGCTGTAATTCATGGTAGGTGTTACAGTGTAAGGTTTAAGGTTGCCATCATTGGATATATAAGACCAATGCGATGGGCCTGCAAACTTGTAATTGTCTTTGTATGCAATTTTGCTTTTAACAGCTCAGACCAGCACACTTTCTTTTGGTTTTTTTTGGTTTTTTGTTTTTTTTTTTTTTTTTTTTTTTTGGTGGGGCGGGGCTGTATAGGATACTTGACTATTTTAGTATATAGTATGACTTTGCCTTTTGAGACCAGGGACTAATCACAGACTGTGTAAATGCCAGTCTTAGTGAAGCCCTCTCAGTTCATATGTGGCATGTTGCATCAAGGGTAGTCAAGATCTGCGGCCCTGCTCAGGAGTGTGGTTAGAAGTTATCGGTGGTTGTATTAGATGCTTTTGTCCCAGAGTAAGCCGTCAGTTCAATAACAGCCCTTTCTCCTATGTCAGAGGCTCTATTTTTAGAATATTTAAATATTCTGTGCAGTCAGCTTTCATTTAAGCTGTAGGGTTATACAAGATTGGCCGGGGAGCACTTTCTCCAGACTCGTGAGGGCTCTAACAGCCACCTCTACTCTGACGGGCAGGACTTTAATATTGACTGTGCTTTGGTTAAGTGAGTGTTTATTCTCTGACCTCCTTTCAGCTGCATAACCATGGTAGCAAGGCTGGTACCCGAAGGCGTGCAGTTCACTGCTTTACGTACATGTCATCACTGTAATAGTTAACTAAAGGGTCTTTTTACATTTCTTCCATTTGGCAAGCTGAGCTTTCCCCTCTATGTAGTGCCACTTAACTGCCAACTGAATATTTACTTTTTCAATTTGAGAACCGAGATGTTAATTTTCTTCCCTAAACAATGGCTTGTAGGAAGGTCATCTCCCTTTACTGTTATCTCCAGGGCAGGAGAAGGGTGTAGCTATACTGGGCTATTTTCAGCTGATCTTTGGGCACTGCTGTGAAAGATACAGAACTAATAGGAAAGAAAGCCTGTATAGCTTATGCTATTATAAATATTTGCTTTTTTTTTTTAAAGCTGAAAAAAGCATTGATTACCCACTCAAATACCATGGGGAGTGTTGGCCATTACTATTCATACACTGCAAACAGGTAAGAATGTGTAGAGAAAAAAAAGCCCTGCTTTTCTAGACCATGTCACTGTACTTGCCTGGAAATGGAAACTGCTGGAAACTAGGGCCAAACAAAGGCAGCATTTCTTCCCCTTCATGTTACAAAGTCTGACTTCTCCTTATGTCTAAAACTATGCAGTGCACATAAGAATGCAGTATGAAACAGTCCTACTAATGGGGTAGGTACCAACTTACTGGGAGAACAGAAAAAGCAGTGTATTTTCACTGTCTTCTCATGTGGTTCTTAGGATCTTCACTCCTTTTAGTAGTAGAGGAAAGAAAACCAAAGTGAGTTTTCATTTCTGAATGTTAGTGTCTTCAGAGTTGTCTGTATGTAAAAAATCAATGTTAGAAAATACAGTGATGCAACCCCCAAATCTGATAATCTGATGTTTCCAGTGAAGCCCTCCATTTCAGAGCTTTAAATAGTTATGGGTCACATGGACATTTGCAAGTTCAGTCTTAAAGTTCAAGGTAACCTAACATGGTGTACAAATTGAGAGGCGGTAACATATCGTTGCTAAGCTTCTAGGGTGGCAAGCAGGGCTCATCTACATTCACCTAATAACACTGAAGATAGCCAGAATGGCAAATCCTGAAAACTGAATCGNCCACCAACATTTATTTCTGTTAAAGCAGATTATAAATCATCAGTACAAATATATATATAACTTACATTTGCTTGTAAGGCCAAAGTTTAAAAGTAAAGTTAAAATGAGATGGTTTTCACAAGTCACCAGAGGCAGAACCTGGACCAGCTGCAGCCTTAACCACACGGTTTCACAAATCAGTGGGGAAAAAAAACCCAAAAAAACAAAAACAAACCAAAGAGTTAAAAACCTCTTAATATCTATTGACAGACAAACATAAAATGGTTTCCCAGGTAGTCCCAGGCTGTAGATATGATTACAGTAAGTTGTCACAGTAGTGTTAGAACCAATAGATTAAGACAAAGAAACTGCAGCAATACATGAAAGGAAAAAAAAATCTCATACTATATATAATATGTAGCTTGATTCCAATAAAAACCAGTAAATTTTCCCCATGGTTTTTAAACCATGACAATACTGTTCTTTAATTTTCTTTATTTAAAACTACAATATAATGACTTATCAGTTGTGATTGTTGTTGCAATATGCTACTTACAATGAACAGATACAAGACCAAGCTAGAGCCCCTTTTTCCACCCCCCAGAATTACTTACAATAAGAATCAGAGATAAATCAATCTTATGTACAATTTCTTACATCCAACCCCCTTTTTTTTAACCTTTGGCAGGATTACTTACAACTCATACAGCTTTTAATATCCAACTATTTAAAATATTCTAAATGCATAAAAATAAAGATTTTGGCTTTACTTTATTCTTTACATATAATATTCACTTTGTTACTCAAAATGGAAGCTCAACTTTTTCCACAAACCTAGCTTTTGCTAAGCAGGTGACAATCTCCCACCCATATCCACCCCCCCCACCCCCACCCCATTTCTTCCCTGAGGGGGAACGTCCAGGACTCACAGGGCATCAGAAAGGAGGACACAAGTAGAAAATCTGCCTTCCTTTCTGTGAGATAACTGATGTTTCTGCAGAACAGGCTTCGGGACTGGGTGCCTTTCTTTGCTCGGTTTGACTTCCAGCTTTCCAGGTGAGGAGGGAATGCAGACTGGGGTAGCTCCAGGATTCCTTTTAAGAACTGCACCTTAAATTCTCTGTATGTTTATATCCTCCCCATAATTTCTCCCTCTTTCTAACTCATTTTCATTTGAAGGGACCTTTGGGATTATCAAAGCAAACTGATCAGAAACAGTCCCCTCTCTCTGCTCCCTTTATCCCTCTATTCTAATGTACAATTTATCCACCCCCCATAGGACTGCTTAAAGTTCAATCTCAAACGTCTTCTGTAAATCACTTGAGAAGGGGTTAGTTGGAGAGGGATTAGTGCGCTGCTTTGCCTTGCTCTCTAGTGCTGCCCACTGTGCTTCAAATGGGTCTACCTGTGGAGCGGCCGCGGGAGGCTGCGAATGCTTGTCCTCTGCAGCCCATTTGCCACCGTCAACTCCGTTGAAAGCCGCGGAGCCGTTGTGCTGCGTGGGTGGATTGAAGAAAGGGCTGGCTGTAGCACTGTTGCTTTCATACTGAGGGAACGTCTGCTGTTTGACAAGACTGGGTGACTGATGCGGATGGGCTGCTGGAGTGTGGCTTGCAGTGCCAAAGACGTTGGCTACCATCTGGGAAGGTGTGATTCCAACCACAGGTACGCTTGGGGCTGCATAGGTCATCCCATTTGCTACAGCATAGGGCTGAGCTGGAATAAATGCTGGCTGCATGGGCGGTACCACCCCCACTGGCACAGGCTGAGGCGCAACGAAGGTGCTGACTGGGAAGGCTGGTGCTGACTGGGAAGCTGCTGGAGGCTGTAGTAGTGGCTGTGGGGCTGGGGTTGGCTGCTGTTGGGCTCTGACAGTCTTTGAGACCTCTTCCAACCAGCGGTCTGCCTCTGAGGGAGTACGTCTATGATTTCCTTGGAAGAGACTTGGTGAGGCCGCACCTGAGGAGGTGCTGCTCCATTCAGTGCCTGGGAAGGAAAGCATGGGGCAGTTGTTAATATTTCCACTCCTCACCCTTTTATTAGTTAGAAAGGCCAGAGGACGTACACAAGTAGAGACAGGCCTCCTCCCTCCATGGTTGAAAGAATGCTACCAACACTGGAAGCATCTTTATGCGCCCACTGTACCATTCAGTTATAGGAATACATTGGTCAAGAAGGTGTAGAGAAGAGTTCCTTCACTAAAATGTAGTTTCTTTGGTTTTTTTTTTTCTTCATAGCAGACATCTGATAAAGCCTCATGGAGGATGAGCTGCTGCCTGAGTTCATAAGTTAGAGGAATTAGTGGTTATGGACTAGATCATTGCCACTAACTGGGGATTATCAGTTTCTGAATGTACAGCTCAGGAGTGGTGGACTGTTAAAAACAGTTTCTTACAGCTTTGTGTTCTAAGACTCGTTTGCTGTTTCCTAAATTAAGGCTTTAACCTTTAAAGGACAGTAATGTGATGGTACTGGGAGTTCACGACAACATTCATTTTTCTGTCCCATACACATTGAAGTGTGAGTACTCACTATGATATACATAACACTTAAGGCAATGCATCTAATCAAATTACTACATGATATGTAAACTGTACTTACTATGACGCCTTTATATTCTTCCTCCATCTCCACTTACTCTTGCCTTACTCTTTTTTCATATATAATGCAGGCTGTTAACCTCAAACTCTTTTGCAGTGTTCAACACTTAGCATTTTAGACTTTTCTTCTATAAAACCAGCTCTAACTCATTTATCTTCAATGATCAAAAAAAAAAAAAGAAAAGATCACCATCATTTTCATTCCTCCCACAGTTTTAAAACTATCTCCCACCAGCTGAATTCTGGTTTTTCTTTTCCCTACAGTTTAAAAATCTCTTTTCCTCCCATAGGGCCTTGCCAGGTTTCCAATGTGATGAGAAAAGCAACCAGGAATGCTAGCGATGGCTCTGCAATTCATGTGTTATTTGGTGTTTTGGAGAAGTGGAAAACTATTACTGCTCAGTAGTGTTCATTCAGCCTGGTCTCGTTAAACACCATCTAAAGATCAGTTTACTGTTGTTTTCACAGTGGGAACTGTTGGAGAGAGAGCTTAGGGACTCTCTCTCTTATGGGGGAAGACCTACTGAAAATGGGCCTGGTACTCTTACAAGGCCAAATAGAACCTAGTATTTCACTATCAAAGTTTCTCTTTTCGAGCTGAGCTTACACCAGGACATGATGTTAGTTTGATTGTACCCTTCTAGCATACACGTCCACATGGGTGACAGCCATTTAAGTACCACCTTACATATATATATGTAAGTTGTATGTATACAACTACAGAGAACGGCTGGAGGGACAGACTAAACTTATTAAACAGAAGAAATGAACCTCTAAAGCCTTTAAGCAACCAACTTAATCTCTCATTACATACGTTAGTGGAAAGAATGCACAAAAATTATTTTGGGTACACATACAGATTCTTTCCCCTTCATCCCCAAACACGCACCATTACTTCCTTTTTAAGCACTGGATTTTCTAAAATGCTGCCAAAATACGAATCAGTTCAGCTTATAGACCCAGAACCAGTGAGTTCATCGCTTCCCTCCATCCACTTGTGCAAGAGGCTACTACTTCCGGCTTTTGTTAGTGTTCCTTCCACTTGCCATTAAGTGGCAATGACAATTGCCTCAAGGGCTCAATTATCCTTTTGATCCACGTTCTCATAGCAATGCACCGGATCTACTTCCAATCTTACCAGCGACCATGGCTGCAGCTCCAGTATTAGCAGCAGGAGCATGAGCCCAAGGATTGGTTTCACGAACGGGCATAGCTGTGGACACTACAGCAGCTTGGGATGGTTTAGCAGCAAGCACACAGAAGGCAGAGGCAGTGCCATTAACTAAAATGGGAGCAGACAACATCAGTGCAATTAATTCATGCAAGGCATGCACACGACTGGAATATTAGTAGGCCATGTCATACCTATCAACATACAAAATTTTAGACGCTTCCACATGACAGCAGTTTGTGTAGATTAACCAAATCGGACTGACAGTTGATAAAGCCAGTAAATTACATTTCACTAAGCCAACGCTTGTTAACAGAATTGTGGGATGGTGGATTTTTATGTGTTTGATGAGCCCTTGAGTTCTGACGACCAACTGAAGTTAAATTTGTTGTTTCTATAAAGAAGAGATATGGCTCACCAGAAGTTACTGTATGATTAATTTTAGATTCAAAAGAACAGATTTTACATGCAAAGTTACAATAACGCCTTTTAACAAGGAGAGGTTGTTTTTTCTTTTTCACACAACTTGTATGAAAGCATATCAGTGAAATGAAGATTAGAGGCTGCTATGAGTTCTATAGTTGGCATCTCTCCACAATTTAGATAAGAGTTTGTATGAAAAACAGTAATCGTGGTGGCACAAAATCTCTTCCATGGTGGGATTCGATTCCCGTGACACGCAGTTGGTAAGGTTTTTGCAGTTCAGGAGGCAGACTGTTAAAATAGCCATTACCTCAAGGCCAGTCCCTTTTACAAGTAACTATCGTGTGGTAGGTGCATGAACTTTTTGTTAAAAACAAGAACACAGAAAAACTAAACAGACAAGATGAATAAAGCAGAATGCATTCCCCCAAAATACGGATAACAGGGCTCGCGCAAGAAATTAAGACCATGTGTTACTGGAAAGCAACATTATTATGTGCATTCAAGCCTCATCCAGCATGACCACGGCACGCAAAAAATCACAAACCTTGAAAGGCAGGAGACTGTGGTGCGACTACCGTCACTGGTTTTGTCATGGGGGCCGAAGAGAAAGGATCTTCTGATGGTGTGCTGAAAGCACTGGTGATCTGAGAGCACAGGGCACTAATGCTGTCCGTTTCTCCTTCTACCTCAGGGACTAAAAAATGTAAACAAAATTCATTACATTGGAAGTTTAAAGGATACAGAAACAATTTACAAATACCAATGTGAAACTGAAATATATTTAGTTCCCTCATGTCCTAGATGTTCCTGCTACTGATTTGCACGACAGCTTTTTTAAAATTAGTGTTGAAGACCTGACCTGAAATAGAACACCACATTAGTGTATTTTGTGACTAAGTCAAGAGGGTAAGGGGATCAGCGTTCCAGATTTAAAGTCAGTTATTACCGCTTCTCTGTGTTAATGCAAGAGGTTGTTCATTGCAGAAAATAAAAAGGGTTTTCTATAGCTTTAGTAGAGATCTAAATCTTCCAGTATTAAAGTGCTCAACATTTCAAGGATTTGGCACTAAGATTTGGCACTCTGTGAAATGAAAATACTTATGATAGATTTAAGTGTTCCAACAACATACTTCCACGGTAACTAGATGAAGTTTAAACGTGCTGACAGCCGTGCACAGTGGCAAGTTAAGTCTAGAGTTAGAATGTTGATTGCTCCAGTTCAGCGGTAGCTGAAATCCCTACCTGTGGTAGAATTATAAAAAGCAAAAGCTGATTGCTCAAATAAAATGGACACTCAGTTTTAAACCAAGTATCAGCATAATGTGGCTAAAGTAACATCTGGCATAAAACTTACCAGATGTTCACATTATTAGTAATTGCACTGCTTTTCAAAAGTACTGATCATCAGTCCTTCATTGCACAGAATTGACATGAGCAGGCATAATTAAGCACAAATAGTATAAAAAAAACCAGAAGATGTCTGGACACAACATGCACTGTATCTAAAAGTCAGGAGGCGGCATGCCCAGAAATTGATTCTTTGAAGGATAATCCAATACAGCACATGTGGTGTGACAGTAAGCAGCAGCAGCATACATGGGAACATGCATCAGAAGTGTTCTGAATCATGAAAAACTCAGATTGTTGTGTGCTCGGTGAGCATCACTAGTGAGCAGTGCACTATTACTGTAAAACCAATAAACTCAGGGCTGGTCTTAAAGCACAGGCCACCAAATAAGGATTATAAGAGAAGTCAGACTAGGTATTTTTGTTGGTTTTACCTTTGCCACAGTAATTTTTACTTTAAAGCTTAGAACCCTAACAGTAGCTCTGTCACCAGGATAGCTCTGTGGCCTGCAGGATAACCTGGCTAAGGGGATTCTAGGACATTACAGTGAGGTACTGAGCACTCCAGATGTTTATGTTGGGATGACTCTAGAAAACCCCACTACCACCATGTGAAAACTGTACCACGCATTACTGATACAGCCAGCTGTACCACCTAAACAATAAAGTTGCTTTTAATGCAAGGTGAAAAGCCATTTCATTGCTCTCAAAAAGAAAAATTCAGACAGGCATAAGGACAGACTACAGAAAGGCCTTGAAGGGATTTGTCTCTCAAGATGCCCTGGCGTTAAGTGGAGGAACTGGTTCTGTGACTCAGAGGGAAGAGCCAGCACCTACTAATTCACCAACACCCATTCCCGGAGCACTTCAAACCGTGCTCCAATATTTCAGAGTGATGAGAACTGTTTGACTTCTGCATGTGAATATTGCATTTGAAATTCTTGCCTATTACCAAAGCAGAAGTTTTCTGACATGGTGATGTTTGTTCATGAAAAACGATCCCCATGAGGCAGGAAGAAGAATTTACTAGAAAATAAGGAGTCATTTGAAGCCACAGAGAAGGAAAGGAGGAAGAAACAATTTAAGGTAATGTTTCACTGGAACCATTCGGTTTTACCTGAGTTTTTCATGGGGAAATCGGTCTTCCTTTGCACTGTTGAAGGCAGCTCATTTATTCGCAAAGACAACTGGCGTTTAAAAGGAGACATCTTTTGGCTAAGGGCAGGGAAGCCCCTGAAAGACCCTTGCCTGGCAAGCTGTTCTATAGGGGCATGCCTCCGTGGGATAGCGTGGGGATTGCTCATTTCTTTATCCAGAGAGGCAGCAACTTCAGCAGTAGGAGAGGTTGGTGAGCCAGAAGAGGGGGCAGTATTGTTTGGTGCAGCACCTGGTGCTACTGTTTTCACTTCTGTTTCAACTGCTGGAGGAAATAGGGTCAGGTTAGAAGAGTAAAGCAAAGTAGCGTTCAGCTGCCTGTCCCTACTCCCATTTGTTCTGAAAAGAGAAATTGCAGGAATTTGCATAACTTGGACTCTTCCAAATCATTTCTCTATACCTTCATTGTCTTCACCATGTCACTTCACATATGTCCAGTCTCCAAAGCAAAGCTTACTAAAGGCTAGCCACTTCATAGAAATGATAGCCTTATATATGTATTCTTTCTAGCTATTCCTGAGACCCCAGCCGCAGAAACACTTGCAATTCATTTATGATTAAGACTGAGAAGTGTATTACATGTTTTGAGACCTTTACTTTGCCTCACACAGAACTACAGCCAAAATACTACTACAAACTGTATTAAGGGAGGTATAGGGTGGCATAGCTCAGCAGCAGCAGGGAACAGAACCGAGCTCTAGGACCTTCATTTAAAAGCCACCCTCCTAGCTCTGCAGAATCAGCAGCAGCAGCCAAACACACTGCACAAGCTTCAGCAGGCCAAAGGTAGCGGCAGCACTTAACAGGTTGGGCTGCATTCAGTGCGCAGGCTGCAGCTCTCTACCTCCTCCAGGAAACACATTACAGATAGATGGAAGTCTGCTGCAAGGTGGATCCAGCTTCCAAGCTAACACCAGGCACATTTACAGTGAGTTCCTGTGTCACTGTAACTGACTTTAGCTGTAACATTAGCACCCAATCACTAGATAATTGCACTGGAAGGTCTTCCAACTTAAAGTCAGCTGCTTCATTGTGCAGGGTTTCGCATAGCACCACAACGCTTCTGTCAACCAGGCCTAATGGTAGAAATGTAGGATTAAGCCTAGTTTAAATAATTACACTTATTATTAGAACAGCAATGGGGATTTTTCCATGTCCAGGAAAACACTCTCTCACGCACATTATAAGTGACTTGGCTTTAGGGGCAATAAACACAGCTCATCAGCACAGCAGGAGGAGGGGAAATCTCACTATCCTGGTGTGAACTCTTATTCTACCTATATTGCTTTCCAAAAGTTTTAGGAAAAACAATGACTTTTTTTGTTGACACATCAACAGAATAACTAAAAGGCTGGTAAAGAGAAGAGTCACACCAGAGATTTCTGAGGAGCTGGAATGGTAGGAGGAACTAATTATGTTGTCTTGCAAGCTTCAGTACCCATGAGCTGCAGCTGCTCGTTCAAGTGAAACTTTTCTAATCAGTCTTTCTTGGAAAGGATTTCACACACCTTCATTGAGTCAAGACTTTGACTCATGCCCTCAAGTAACAAAGGCCTTGTGTTTAAGCTTCATTTAGCACATTTGAAAACTAACATATGTGAAACAAGCAGATGGATGATGAAAACGAAGATTAAAGTTTTGCAATCGAGTAGCAGCATAAAACTTGCTGTGGAACCCTCCGAAACAAAAGTTCAGCTCTACTGTAAAGAGGGCTATGAACAATATTTATAATACTTATTTTTCATAAGCTGTAGAACTCCACTACTTGTAATAAACCTTGAGTAAGAAGTTGTACTTTCACTTGAATTTCAGAATACTTTAAATGGCGTTTTAAATGGCTAAGAAGTAAAAACTAACTCCTCTCAAATCCAAATCAGTTAGTTACTAGTTTTGAATGTAATTAACAGTGCAACAGTTACACGTTTTAGGAGGAGGGGTTTGTTCTTTTGGTTTTTGGGGTTTTTTTGTTTGGTTGGTTTTTTTTTTGTTTTGGTTTTTTTTTTTTTTTTTTTTTTAGAAAGCTCACTGTGATCGATCTGTTCTTCCCTCATGATGCAATGTAACTCTACACGTACGCTTTGTAACCTGCCTTAAAAACCAAAACAAAAATACGTTATTTTCTAAGAAAAATGCATACAAATTTCTGTTCATTTACCATAAGCTTTAGACTACAAAAAGGATTACTTCATGTCTGGCAAACTTGTTATATTTTTAACGTTTTCCTAATAAGGCCTTTACATATGATACCTACAGTCTTCTCTGCCATAAAGCAGGCTGACAAAACAAAGCAGGAGCAGCTTTCACATACGAAGCTGCTTCTGCTTTTTCTAGAGATGTTGGGAAATGCGCTATGAGTGAATCTGAGAGCATTTTTCATCTTGAGAAGTGACAAGCGTCTGGGAATATGATTTGTACATAATAAGGTTCAAGAGAGGGAATGCTGCAAGGATGTTAAGCCTCAATCCTTGCACAGGCTCCAGTTCACTTCAGTGCTGGTTTTGCTTGCTATGGATGATTGTTTAAGTTGCACCCCATACCTTTAGCATCCGGCATCTGTCTCATAATTTCCTCTCTCTCTGCTTGTTCAGTAGCTGTAGTGACCCTGAATGACCCCTCTCTAGTGAATGTGGTTCTGCTGGCATCAAAGGTGGCAGTCACTCCACACTCCTTCTCTCGCTTCTGCTTTCGCTCCAGGCACGCTGCAAATGCACAGCCCACGGCATGACTCAACCTTTCCCCCTGTACAAGACAACATTGCACCATACAGTCACTGGAACAGAAACATACATGTGCTTCAAGTATTCCAAAGTGATAACCTGCCTTTACAAGAGGAATCTAATAAAGGCATTAAAGAGAACTACTGTAATTGGTCACCTTTTGTATGGCTCTAAAATTAAACCGGGTATATAAAGACCTCCCAACTACTAATGCAAAAGCAGGGTTCGAGAAGGCCACCCAGAAATGAAAGAGATTGTCGGTTAATCTGTTTAGTTCAACTGCTACTAAGATGCTAGTGCGATAACGTGCCTGCACTGATCCCTTGCCTCTGGATACATTTGTGCACAAAGAAACCCTTGTGAAGCCATCTTAAGGAGGCGTAAGTCCTGAAGGATGGATATGTGCTATTCTCAGATGGAGAAAGTTTACTGAGGCCTCAGGGAGATACTACCGCTGTGTGCAAGTGTGAAAATTAAAAGTACAAAGGTGACGACTTACACCTCTTAACAGCCCTGACCAAATGCATAAATTAGTATTAAGAGTGCCTCCTGAAAAGCACTTCCATTATTAACCAGTGAGGTCAAAAGGATCCACAATCCAATAACTGCAATAAGGAAAGGAAATTCAAGTCGGAGGAAGTCCAGCAATCCAGCTGGTACGGCAGCTAAGGCTGAGTTAGAGGCACTGTTACTACCAGTAGCTCAACTCATCTATTATAATCAGTAAGTGAATTGACCTGTTATTCACACAGGAAAATAGAAATGCTCCAGCTCTAACATAAGTTTAACTGGGAATTTCTAACTTAATTGTCTCTCTTTAAAGAAAAATGATAAATTTTCAAGTACAATAGCTCTGACCATGCAGCTATGTGGAGTTCACACAATGAATTTGCATGAGGTTTCAAGCACTTTGTATAGTACAGGCAGGATTCAACAAAAAGCAGGAAGAGGAAAAGGCCAGATCAGGGAGTTAAATAACTTAAGTCTACACAGCAAGAGACTGATAGAGGTAACTTACTTTCAAACCTTCTACTGGAAAAATCTCTATCACTTAGAAGCAAACGGAATGCCAATTGAATTCTGTTTAGCTCCAACCCTTAACATTCAGATGACTTTTCCTTCAAGATAACACTCGCATACAAGAGGCTGCATTCATAACCAGTCTGTATTTACTCACTATGACTTTATCCTGGAAAAAACTGTCATTGCTGTTTTAGTTTTTGGCTGTGTACATTTTCAGATGAGAATATCTTCTGTCTATTTTTAGAAGAGTAGCTCCCTTCTGCTAGAGATATCTGAGGCTGACTGCATTCCTTTTATACACATGCTGGGCACTGTTTCTCTCCACATGACGACACCACAGAGGGATGGCAAATAATTCAGATATAAAGAATTAGAAGTAAAATAACTTTCAAGGACTAAGTAATATTTTAGCTGAAGTCTAAACATATTGCAGTATTCTAGGTAGTTAATTTTTCTGAGCATAACTTCCAGCTAGAAGCTGGACAAGTTGGACACACATCGTATTAAACTTACCGTGTCCTTTACAGCCATAAAGCAGTGGCATATCCAGCGTCTCGTTGTGCCGTCTCGACAGATGTATGAGAATGCCCGGTCAAAGTTCCTGTCTGGTGCGCAGAAAGAAACCTTCTCTATTGTCTGATCAACTATAAGATCCTACAGGGAAAAAATCCACCACCCCCCCAAAATAAAAGAAATGTGAGGAAAAATGGAGAAACACTTGAATAAGTAATTTTCAGTGTTAACTGCAAGAAGATGAGTTATATTAAAAAGAGGATAACCTGATATGGCTATAATTATCTGTCAATGAATTCACCATTCAGAATCTATTCCCAGTATGAAACAAAAAGCACAGATGCCATTTTCCACCAGCCACCTTTGGCAGAAGCGTGCCAAGGCACCACTTAAGAATTTCCCAAGATCTCTCCTCTAGACTATAAGCTCACATTTTTGTTTTATTTTTACAGCAGCTCTGGTAGTCTTGCAATCAAAAAAAATATTTCCTGTGTTAAAACACAACGCTGAAACTTACGGGAGAGGTCTGCAAGTGTGAAAAGGTCTAGCAGCTGCTACACAAAAAGCAAAAGCTGATCTGCCAATTAGCTAAGCAGGGATGCAACGGAAAAGCACCAGCAGCACTGGTAGTATCAAAACACCCCATATTTGTTCCCATAGACTGATGGGAGAAGTGTTTCTAAAAAGGAGATAGTATAGTTTAAAAACTATGCCATCTTCATTAAAAATTGTTTTTTCAATATTTTTTCAAAATTGTTTCTTTTGGTGAGTGGTTAGTACTTGGCACCTGTGCTAATGTACTCAACCACCAGGAGGCAATAGTATATTCTCTTTTTAAGCCCTATACTTTTAATCACCTCCAGGGTCTGCACAACTTATTAAAATTCAATTTTAAAAGATCAGATATATGCAGTAGCATTTCTGAAATTAATACATATATTATTATTATTTTTAAATGAGGCAATCAGTAGACTGAATTCACCTACATCTGTATGTTTGTGTTAGAAACTGAATTCTTAAGAGACAGTAACCTTAGTGCTGGTGAACCATACCATAACAGCAGCCCTGGAGAAGTCTAGCCACAGAGCAGGTATCTGACAGGCAGTCGTACTGCAGAGGGATATGAATTATCTCTACCTGCTTCTCGGTGTTGGCTTGCAGAAATCATCTTTTAGGTTCACAAAGTAAGGGTTAAATGACATGAATATAAACCAAATTAGTTTCAGACTAATGAGAGTAAAAATTGTTCCGATAGCCATGCCATCTTTTAAAATACCAGTACACTTACAGAGGCAAGCCTAAAGCTCTTATTTCTAATTGCCTACATCTAGATAAAAGCAAGAATCATTTGCTATTACTTGCACGCAGCATCTTAGTGGTACATACTGTGCTATTTCACAATAAAAAAAAATTGTAAAACATTCTAGAAGGATGCCACAAATAGATTAGTCTTCCACTTCAGACCAACAGCTTAGATATTAGAATTAGAAATTATTGAATTTAATACTCAGTTACTATTTAGCTTGAGTCTGAATGTACAACCCCCCTATTTCTTTTTCTCTCTTCATTGCATTTTTAGAAGCTATTGTTCATTCAGACCCATTCTAGGATTTGGATGCACTGAAAATTATATTGATTAACATGAGTTCTCTCATGTATTACTATGGCAGCCTTCTACAGTGGTGCAGAACAAAGTCAAGAGACTCTCTAATTTCAGTGTCAACAGAACTTATCAGAACTTGTTCTTCTGGTAAATGTAACAAAAATATGCCAAGCTTGTGCTACCTGCTACATTTTATGAAATGTGTCTTGAAATTAGCATGGAATTAACGGGGGAAAAATAAATAAGCAGGCATATGTACGTGTACAAAGCAAGAAGTGATTAAACTAATCATAGAATCATTAAGGTTGGAAAAGACCTCTAGGATCATCAAGCCCAACCGTCAACTCAACACCACCATGCCTTCTAAACCATGCCCCCAAGTGCCACATCTATGTGTTTTTTTGAACACCTCCAGGTGTTCGAAATCATGCACTTCGGTCTTCCTTTCAAATACCAACAATTGCATTAACATAAAGATTGGTGACCACAGAAAGTTACAGCACATACATTATTATAGAGATATTTAAAACTTTTGTCCAGGGAAATCTAACCTTTGTTTTCTCATCTACAACTCTGAGTCCATCCGCCGAAACCCACAGGACTGCTTTAACAGCTTTCTTCCCAGACTTTAAAAAGGAAAAAAAAAAAAAAAAAAGAGGAAAGAAAAAAAAAAAACAGTTTTATGCCAACAGTGTCAGACTGCGACCCACCTCCCCTTTCCAAGAACTGTAACATTAAGTGTAGATGAAGTCCACGGTCAGTAGGGTGCCCAAAGACAGATACTCAGTCCAAGTTGCAAAACATTCAGAGAACCAAGCCAAAGCCAGTATTTCAGAAACAGCACGTCGTGGGGATGGGAAGAGGGCACAGGACAGGTGGAGGCAAAAACAGGGTGTATGTCCACTGACAGTAAAGAATTCAAGACTGACCAAGTGGGTGAAGAATTCCACTAAAGAGTCAGAAAGCACTAATTCATAAGGAGTTACACCACAGGTAGCTTCTTTAGCAAAAAGTTTAAACATAGGAAAATTCTTACCTGATATTTCCACCAGCCCTACCCTCTGCCCCAATAGTCACATGGCAGAATCATGGCATCACCTTAAACCAGTGTTAAAAGCACCCAAAAATCATCAGTTACTGTGTTATGAGCTTAATGTTAAGATCAATCATCCAAACATGTTTCACTAATTTATTAAGAGCTAAATGTCACATCTGGGAAGAGAGGTAGAAAAATACGATTTCTTAACCATTTGGTGTGTATCTTGAAAAAGCAATGGTGTATGGCAGGCTGACGCAGTGGAGGAGCAGTCTGGCTTTTATCCAAGATCTGACTGTGGGAAATTTCAGCTGCCGCAAGCTGAGGGTAAGTAAAAGTGGGAAACACAGGAAAGCTTCAAGGAGCCATTTAAACTACGGATTCTTGCTAGACTGTTTACTTTTTAAGGGAAAGTTACAGAAAACAGTATAAACACTTGACACAATATTCTTCTGAAACTAATTAATTGAACAGAAAATAGGTACAAGATGTCAATGTAATTTTACTGGTTGTTACACAGAACCACTACTAGAAAAATATCTTTTTTTTTTTAATGTGTTACCTTAATTCACAAGCCCCAAACTTTAAGCCAGTTAATAAACTATTCTCCCTATAACTTTTTTTTGAAGTATTGGATTTACATAGTTTGTAGCTGCCAGTGGCACCCGCCACAGACCAGGGAGTGACGGGAGCAACAACAAAAAAAAAAAAAAAGAGATGCGGGGGTGTCAGCTAGCAGCTTCATGCAAGAATTCCAATTATTATTTTTTTTTTAATAGTTCATTGCAGATGTATATAATTTGTATTTATACGGCAAGTAATGGAGCAAGGACACATTCTGGCATAAGCTACCACATGTTTCAAGTCTGCAACATCAATTTTAACACTGTAAGGATGATTTATCTTGGAGTGAAAAGTCTCCTGTTGTATCACATTGGTTTCATTCTCAGAGAAAGCAGCAAGTGTGAAGAAAATGGGCCTGGCAGGACTTCCGTTTGTTTTTGGGGAGGAACTATCTGTCCCAATTTCAGAAGCAGCAACGACAACCCGAGCATTTTCAAAAAGCTTGGTGAGAACAGAGAATGGCACTGACTCGTACGGAAGAGTGATTAAAAGAGAAAAGAGAGAAAATAAGCACAGCATGAAAGCAAGCTATGGAGAAGCGCTTGCAGAAGCAAGTTTTTAAATGCCCATCCAGCCTGCTGGATACCCCAGGGAAGGTTTAAAGTAAAACTGGCAGATTCTGGCATGCCTAATGGAAAGAGTAAAATTCAGAGAGGAAGATGTACTTAGATTTACCATCACGTGTTAAAAAATATTGCAGCATTTAAAAGTCACTTCTAATTTTTGGTCTTAAAAGGCAGTAAATATTGATAACCCACAACATATAGACTATATTTTCAATGCTCAGCTAGCTTCCATAGCCTAAAGTCCCTATTAATCCCAAAAAGAAATGGTTTGTAGAGGTCTGTCTCCTTGAACTGTTTTAAAAGAGGGACCACTTTCTTATAACCCATTAGGAGTCTTAAGATCTTTATTTCAAGCAAATACAAACAATCAAGAGGAGACAATGCCTACAGGTAACTGTTTGGTTTAGATTACCATCATTAGAAACCGAGATACATGTCTTTCCCTAGCAAACAATAAAAACCTTGTTTCTGTAGAAATAGCAAACAGTTCCTGAAGTTTGTATTAAACAAGTCAGGTTTAACTGAGCTGGGTACTTCATAAAGCAGTACTGATCTTCAGCAGAGCTACTCCTCACCTGCTATTTTACCAAATGAGGATTTAGAAATAGCTAAGACATGGAACTTCATGTTTCTCAGAATAAAATGAAAAGGCTAAAGGGCTGTCTAAGTCCTCCTCTCCCACTAGAAACATAAGATCCTCATGCAAGACAACCAAACACGGGTTTGCTATACTAAGATAAAAAGAAAACACACTTTTATCTCCCAATTCTTTCTTCTAGATTTATGGTGGATGTAGCACTTAGGAGGGGTAAGTTCTTACAGCCTATATCCCAAAACCACAGCTACTGCTGTTGGGCAACATATGATTTTCCCATCTGTTGAATCCTCAGCTTATCTGGTCCTACAAGTGACATATAAAGGGACATACTTCTCCGAATCAGTTTATATTGGTTATACAAATCAAAGGACTGCTCTATTATGGGTGGGATATTGCCAAGTATATCATCATTAAAAAGTAGATATGAGTGCTTCCGCTCCTGGCACACACTGGACAAAGATCAGACCAGATGCAAGATACTGCATGGATGGGAAGTGAACTCCAACACAGAATCGCAGCTTGTGTAATAAAACACTGAAAGGTATAGGTGACTCCAAACAAAAGTATTTAAAGCAAATGGCCGATACCCACTGGAACTGTGTGGTCTTCAGTGTTGCTACCAAGGGACTCATCAAGACATCCATATCAGTAGCTTGTCTTCATATTCAAGATCTTTTGGAAGACAGCACTGCTGGAGGACAGCCACGCATGGCAGTCCCAGGAGCCTGATTTGTCAGTGCTGAGTCACCCCCATAGAAACCTCGCTGCTCAGCACTTCTTAGGAGGTCAGTAATCTGCTCCAATATGAGATTCCTTACCTGGACTAATTTTGGAGTCCTCAGAGGTCTCCAGGAGGGAGGGTGAGGCATTTGTCCTAACACACAACAAGGTCCAAAGACAAAGCAGGACCACTGCAAGTTTCCCACAAGAGAAACCTCTCTGACAGATACAGGCATCCACCAGAGATAAAAAAAAAAAAAAAAAAAAAAAAAAAAAACCACAACAACAACCCCCCACAAAAACACCAACCCCCCCACCAACAAAAAAACATCAAAAAAAAAAAAAAGAAAAAACCAAAGTGGACTAAATCAGAAATGCACATTTCTTAATGAGCAGTGTGGGTCATGACAATTTAACTGTTAGAAGTGATAGGAATGTGGAGATAAGTAGCTGCTATATTGTAAGCTGGAAAATACAGTTTTAAGGATACTAGAGCAGAATTAAAGTTGCCTGATAATGCATTTTTTTTAAATACTTCTAAACTGTTTCTAGTCTTTCTGCCTATTTTGTTCTGTCCTGAAACTTACAACCAGCTGTAAGATATATCTGGAGCCTGAGGTATATAAAATTTTTCATTTCAGACTCTGTATAAAACATTGCTTGATGAGAAACACACACACTTGGTGGAAGCCAAACATGAGAAAGGTCACCTAATCTGTACTACTATTCATTACAACAGAAAAGCTTTAGATTTAAAATATGAAGAGCTGCCTAAAACAGCAGTTAATTCGGTTACGTTGTGTACACTACACAAAATAAAACTGCAGAAGCCTAACCTGGAGCTATCAACAGACCCTCATTTTTATTTAAAGCTGAAAAGAGAGTATTTTCAATACTAAACACTTGAACATTTCCGGCCACAAATCCATCAGATTTACCTTTTAGGGGGAGAAAATATTGACAGGGAAAGAAGCAAACCTGTCTAAGCTGACTCTTTGAAAGCTGGTAGAGCATTTTAAGCAGCTCTGCAGTTTGGATTATTATATTAATCCCAATGCAAGGCACCTGCGGAGAAATTATAGATGAGACAGCCAAAAGATAGTAGAGTTACAGCTGTCCCTTTTTTTGCAGTTTTTCCCTTAGATTTGGCCTACCATTGCAGGCCAAGGCTGTAACAAAGGCATGCCATACTGTCACTGTGGGGATATCTAAACACTATGGACTTAAGTGGTTTCAGTGCTAACTAATGAAACTTCACAGGCTGAAGTAGGAGTAGTTCCCTCTTTGCCAAAATGTTATAACAAAAGGCAAAGCAAATCTACAAGGCTGTGGCAAAGTACTGGACTTGATAAAAAAAGCTACTAAAATGTAATGGGGAAGCTGGCATATTTAATAGATAAAAATCTGTCTTTGACTTTAGTTAAATGCTATGCAAAGCTGTCCTTTTACATCTTACTTTCTTATGTATCCTAATGAAAATTAATACCAGCAAGCAGAAAGAAATCTAACATATCTGATCAGGTTGAGGTGGAGGGTTTACTGCTTGTTTGTTTTAAACAAATTGTAAGTAGTAGTAGTTAGCATTTTTGATTGTAAAGCAAACAGCATGTTTTCACTCCAATCTTTGTAGATTCCAGCTCTTAAATTTTGTTAGCACGTAGGAATGTTCCGATTAATCTGAGAGATCTCCCACTTACGGTATTTTGGACTTTCACTATCACTACGCTTCAGATGTGTGCTTTCCCAGATTATAGGAAGAAACCTGAATCGGGGAAACAGCTGTCCCTCTGTGACATGCATCATTATCTGAATGAAGGAGCAGCTGAAAAAAAAAAAAAAAAAACCAACCCCCAACAAACCAACTTTATTTACTCCCCAAGCAGAGCCAACACAAATTTGTAACCAGAGAATAATCTGCTCCAAAAGATTTTTGTAGGTATGGAAGTTACAATCCTGTTACTTTCTGTTTGAACCAAGATTCATTTTATAACAAGATACTTCAGAAGCCATATCTTAGATTAACTTCATATGAAAACTAAATTAAAATATTTTACAGGATTTTAAATGCAGAGGTAGGGAAGAGATGAGAGGTAAAAGAGAAAGGGCTCTTTCAGAGATCTACAGGCACTGCCTTGCAGAGATGTAGACAGACAGCAGGAATAAAACCACCCAGCTGCCAGTACAGCACATTCTTAATAAGGACAAAAAGTTGCTTCCCTTCATGTCTAAGACACTGTCCTCATGAAAACAGGAGCAACGATAGAAACAGTAAATTTTTCAGTTCTACAGTTGAGTTGCAATTAGAAAAACCTAGTGGGTAAGCACCTGGTCTCATCTTCATATACCTTTGAATTAGGACTGTGCCCAAAAAAGAAAGGTTTAAGAGATAGTATGTGTAGGCTAACATTTAGGTCAACTCATGGTGCCAGGCAGCCTTACGAGGCACAGACCCAAACCCTTTGTAGATATTTGCCCAGGTGATGTAGGCCAGCACAAGTTTAAGGGTTTAAAAGGACAATTGACATTTTTTTTTTCAGGAAGACCAAATCACTTCAGAACACTGGATTTCTGATACAGACCATACAGATTTAAGTTTCTGTTGTTTTTTTAACCATATTCTCTGTTTGATCAACATATTTCCATGTTTGTTTTAGAAGCAAATATTCTGAAATGGATTAGGGTACCCTCAACACCCTGATATTATGGCAGTGCTATACCAGGGATGTAACTCCTTATAGTGCAAGCACAAATGAGGCATTAAACTTACTTTTCCAAAGAAGCCTTTGAAGAACTTCCTTTCCTGGAGGAACAGGGGGGACAAGTCGAGCGCTATTACTGTAGGTAGCTAAAATGTCCCAGGGTTTCAAACCAACAAGCACACACAAGAATAGGGTTTGGAGGGAAAGGAAGGGGTTTTTAGAGTTATCCATGAGAAGGTGCGACAGGCAAATGTGAAAATAATCCCATGAAAATGCAGATCAAAGGGCACGCACACAATTCTAATAAGCTACTGCCCTGAAATTGGTGGAAAGAAGAGAACCTCAGCCCCAATTTCATGCAAAGTGGTTACTTTATTTTCACTCTCCCTTGTTTAGTCCCTTTTAGTTAGGTTATAAACCAAACTTGGCAGTAGACATGGTGGTTAAACAATTAAAGTACTGTATGGGCTCTTGCGAAATTCAAAGTTCTAACTCCAGAATTACGGTCAAGTTTGCTCTGTATTGATCACTCTTTCCCAAAGCAAATGCTTTGTAAGCTGGAGAAACATGTATGGCTGGTATAAAGCAGTTTTAAACACTGCTTCATTTTATTCCGTTTATTTGTTGCTTTGGTTTACATGCTACTCTTACACTTCACAACCTATGCGGTCTTCTCTGAACAGTGAAAAATTTTGTCTTACCTTGTGGTACAGCTAAAACACAAATAAGATCCCTTCCCCTTTCACTTTCTCTAAAGCCTTCCAAGGCTTTATACAATATTTATACAAATACTAGATATTCATTCTACAACTCTGAACTGATAGGCTGAACAAGATGCCTTTAAAGTCAGCTCAGACAGGGACAGACAGGCAAGTGCAAAGATACCAAGAGCTGAACTACAACTTCCTAAATTTCTTCAGCCTGGAAGCAATTATACCAATTGCCCAATTCACATTAAGAAAAAGGCAGTACACAATTTTAAGCATATTTGTATGCAGTTTAGTTTACTAGCTTTATTTTGTTACCAGACTGTGAAAAGAAAATTGCAAGAGCTGCACCAATCTCTGGAGAGACCACTTCACCAGGCCTGGTGCTCTGCGAGCACAGCCACACGCTGCTCCACGTTTGAGGGAAGCTGGCATGAAGCATAACGCTGTTCCTGCTATCTTTCCAGATTGTTTCGCTTGTAAGAAAACTGTGGTACAGCAGTAACAGGGAGGAGGCGGAGAATTGCACATGAGACAGAGAGCGCCTTTGTGACAGCTCCTGACCCCAAATTAACACCGTGCAATTCCAACCTGCTGATTACTGATAACAATATTAAAAATATTATTACAAATATCCTGAGGCAGTGTCTTGAGAATTGATTGATAAACAAGGTTATATTTAAAACAAAGCCATGGTTCTGACGCAGGCCAACAAAAGCCAGGAAACACAAAGTTAAGAAGGGAGTGTCAATCTCAACTTTGCATTTCCTGACTTCTGTTGCTGTGCGCCTCTCTGCCCGATGTCCTTCCACAGAGCTTTTGAGTATCTGTAACATATTTATGTCAACTCAGACACTGTATAAAGAACATCTAAGTTCAGTCAGCTGAAAAGCTTAACAGTTTTTAGAGGCAGGAACGGTTATGTATTTGGACAGGATATACTGAACACTAGGAGGGGAACTAATGGATTAATCACAGTGTTGTGTAGATAATGAGAAGGGGTTGGATGCTGCTGCCAAGTTGAGCAATGACTAGTGCATTACACTAAATAACAGCTTTTTAAAGATAGCAAAAGCTAAAGAGATTCACCAGAAGCTACCTCATTTTTAGGTGATGGTTAATTTTGCTCACAGCAAAATGCTTGTTAAACAAGATTATTTTTTTTAATAAACTAGAAAAAGGTTAATGGAAAAGGCATCATGCAAAATGGGTTTTAAACAACACTAAGTTAATGTAGTTTAGAGATAACTAAATGCATGTTTTAAAATATTAAATTATGTCTCTTTACCTGCTAAAACAAGAACATATATTAAAACAAATGCATCATTTAAAACAAAAAGTGGCAAGTTAGAAACCAATACTACATGCTAAAGCTGATTTAAAATCAAAACATGACATGAGAGAACATACTTTTGTCTTTATAGGATGTTGCCATACCTGAGTCAAATACACTTACAGGGCCCTTACAAAGTTACCTTCCAGTTTGCACTAAATATTTTAAATTCAGTGAAATGGTTCTGAAGAAACCATTTAGTGCTTAGTGTCCAAATACAAGCATCCTACCCGATATGAAATGTATATGCAGTTAGTAATATATCCCTATGTGGGGAAAAAACGTAAGCTACATTGGGAATATCCTACTAAGGGAAAAATGCAAGCTCTATTGGTAACACAAACCCATGTTAATAATAGACTGATAGCTGAATACAAGGATTTCTGATCTATTAATGAGACTATGGGGCCATTTCATCAGACAGAAAATAGGGACATAACTCAAGTTTGTCTTCATTCATTCTAAACAATATTATAACCTGCACATTATTGTATTGTTGGTGTGCAATTTCAGAGCTATAAAACCGTAACAACATAATACAGTATGGATGAGGGATTGTCTATCTAAAAGTGGCTCCTTTTACTCAGTTGTCAATTAAACAATGCCTGAATAAAATGCTTGCCATCATCTGGTTTCAAGTTCTGCAAGATGCAGTGCTCAAAAACAATTACACCACATTAAAACAAGCAGGTAATAAAAAAAACCCCAAACCTCTGAAAGGTTATTTTCCACAATAAAGAGACAGAAAGATTTGTTTGCATCTTTTCTTTCAAAAAGCAAAGCAGATATTAAGCTATTTGTAAAACTAAGATTAGCACTGTTGTACATTCTTCTTGACAAATCCCATAAAATGTTTTAAAACCATTAGTCAACCCTAAAAAAGAACAGACTTCAGTTCCCCAAATGAATTGCCAACTGTTGGAGAACAAGAACTAAGAGAAAAAAATACATCTATTAAAATAAAGACAGACAGAACTTGATTTTTAGAAGCTATGAGATACAAGTATTCAACAGTTCTAAGAGAACAGAACTATTATTTATTGACTGGATTTACAAAACCTATGCATTACCTGCTAAGAAACACAGTAAAGATTAAAATAGGCCACATACATTTTGATGTAGTTTAACCATATGAAAAGTGAAGTCCAATTTCCCTTAAGTTAGTCTTTCAGTTTGAACACTGCAGCTCAAACTTGTAATTCTTTCAAGACCAAGAGAAAGCCCATCAAAATAACCAAGTACTGTGACAGCAAGAGACTACCAAAAGAACAAACTGTTTTCTTATCATATTCCTTGCATGCTGAAACATCACCCAGTAGTTTGGCTTTTGCTGATTAAGAGAGCACATTGTACAGAAAAGAGCTTTCAGGAATAGTAGGGTCCTAAAGAAATGCCCCCAGTTTAAAACCTACATGCTTTGTAGGGGAGGGGAACAGAGGTTGAATTCCAGTGAGCAGCTCCAAATGAACCTTGGATCTGATAGAGTCT
>WEKW01005520.1:5048-71530 GCA_013389905.1 Sula dactylatra
CCTGGCGGCAGGGAGCGGTACTGCACCGTGGGGCTTGTTAACGCCTCGGGCACCCGCCGGGCGGGGGCGGCCCCACCCGCGCCGACCAATCCGCGGTGCCGGCGCCTGAGGGAACAGCCAATAGCTGGGCGGGGCGGGGAGGGGCGTGGCCCGGTTCCCGCTGTCCAATCAACGCTGTGAGCGTCACACGGGGCCCGCCAATCGTGTGCGAGGCGGGAGTACTTAGCGGTTGTTGTAGTGCTGTTGTTCGTTCTTTTGAGGTAATTTTTTTCAGGAATTTAGTCGTCCCGTTTCCTTTAGTGTAGTGGTGGTTGGGCTTAGTTTATTTGACTTTAAATGTATCCCTTTGAGCTGTTTTAAAGTGTTTAGGGAGCCTGGTAGCACGCGCCAGGTAATCCTGGGTGAGGCTGTGCCTGGGCTGGCGTGAGGGGGCGTTTGCTCTGTGGGAAAGGCTTACCTTCCCATCCGAGCGAGTATGAGCAAACAGGCTTATAAAGTACAGACTTTTAATTTTTTTTTTATTTAAGAATTTGGGTTTGGGGGGGGCTTAATTAAGGCTTTTCCCCTATTAAGCTCCCATTTCCAGTCTTAACTGGGTTGGGAAGTTATTCTGTGTGGATTTGCTAAAGCTCTGCTGCTATGCATGGTTATAGCCTTCCTTTGAGGAGGTTGCGTGTTGAGCATAGTTGCTGTTGGGGGGGGTAAATAGTTGCCTTAGTAAGCTTTTCTGTAAACTATGAGCATGTAAAGTCCTCAAGTTTTCATTGTTAATAGCAGGACTCTTACTGACAACAAGGAATTGGGATTTTTGTATTGGTAGTGTGAGGCAGAGAGGTTTTATTCCTGTAATTCCAGTAACTATTTTTTTATCTGTAGTAACAACTTCATGAAATAAAATTGTTTTACCATTTATGCAGATAATAACCTCCAAGCTATTCTTTAGGTTTGGTGCACAACAAGGAACAGAACTTCTGCGTTATGTTAAAGCTGGTTTAAATACTAACTGTTAAAAAATACATAAAAATGTAAATGTTTGAAAATGTAATATATAGAAATGTTTTATAAGCATATTAACTTGTTTTTATTTAAATAAATTGCCTATCACCATATTGATGAACTTTCTTCAGAACCATTCTCATGGCAGAGTGTTTCCAAAATGCTTTGTTAAACAATTGTTTTCCCCTAACTAGGTAGGGCATGTTTAACTGCCTGGTGCAATGTGTTCAGTAGTTATGAGGTGTAATGCTGACCTTAAATGAGGTGGGGTGCTGGTTAGGGAGTAAGTCCTTAGGTTAGTAGGATACTCTGCTTAACTTTCCCAGTGGGGCTGTCTAACCCTGCTTGGAGTTAGTCATACAGCAGTGTTGCCTGTATGACCAGGTTAGTTTGCTCGGTGTTGACAGCACTTACCTGGTAAGTGCTGTGTTGTGCTTTGTAGATGTGCTGTGAGAGGTGCAGTGACCTGTGAGCTCTGTGTCCTTAACAAGTGGTAGTGACCTCCATAAGCTGCACTGAAGTGTGTCTTTGGTGCTGCTGCTCTGTTGCACTCCAGTAATGAGACTAGTGCTTCTTTGTCCTGCTCTCAGATGGTCTCTGAGGCTTCTTGTCTGTTGTACCTGACTCAGGCAATGTTTTACCAGGCACAGCCAGTGTGCTTAAGGCCTGTAGATGAAGTTGTGGATTTAATTATAAGGGAGAAAAGGTGCTTAGCATGTAAAAATGCTATTACATTTGGTAGGAGCATGTGCTTAGAGTAAGAGCCTTTCTAAACTTGTTTGCATATATATGTTATTTTTGTTACTTAAGTTAGTAGCTGGAACGTGAGCTGGACCTCTCTGGTGGAAGTGGATTGGCTGTGTCAAGGTAGGATGGAGCTGTGGCTCTTCTCTTCAGCTTTGCCTGTCATGTCTTTAAGCACAGGCAGCCGTGGTTTGACACCAAGTTCAAGTATGTGTTCAGTTGTTCAATCGTTGATTTCTGTGAAAAGTCTTTAGCAGCAGGTACTGTGAGGCATGAAGTACTGCTTTTTGAGGACTATTCTTATCTTTCACTCAAAATAGAGTGAAAAGCTCTTCTCTTAAAGGACTCCTTTAACAGAGCACTTGATAGTCTTTTGTTGAGTGACTTGGTATAACAGTCTTGGTCCTGCTGGTGGTTCATTTACTGGATATTGTCATAGGAGGCAGAAGAGCTTGGGAGTGTGCTGGAGAATTGAGGGTGTGAATAGGTGCCCTGACCAGCCTTACCTGGTACCTTGATCCACCAGTTCTGCCTGTTGACCCAGGAGTTCCAATTAATATTTGGCCTATTTAGGCCCAAACCTTGTCCGAATCAGCTGGCTGGAAATGAGGATAAGATGCAGTTATGCTTCTTAAGTCCCTTAATCGGAGAATCTATTCAATAGGTACTTTTTAACACAGGTTCACAATGACACGTAGTAAAAGAAAGGTATCAGGTGCAATGTTAGCAGCTGGTTTTCTCTTGCCTGAGCTGTGTTGCAGTTCCTTTATATCCCATGCTATGCAGAGCTTGTTCCACGCTTTGAGTTTGATGGTGAAACTCCCTATTTGACTTAAACAGCTGATGCAGAAGTGTTGGGTTAGAATTATTGTTTTCATCAGTGTGCTCTACAAAGCTCATATGCAAGCTTCTTATCCTTGACTGCATCTGCCTCAAATGATTCAATTAAGATCACATGTTTTGTTTTCAACTTTTATCTAACACCTGGATAATTCAGGTAACACTAAATAGAGTCAGTTCTTGAACACAAAAGAGTTTCTCACACAAAGACTTACTGAACTTTTTGAGGTACTAGAGAGGTGATGATGCACTGGGACTTTTGGGTTAATAAGTCTTGCCAGATGTTTCTTATTATGCTAAGCTTAAGTGAAGTTATACCTAAAAAAGTTGGAACAGAAGTCCTGAAACAGAATAAGCTTTGCTGCAAGTAATGGTAGGCTTTGGTCTGAGCCTAACTCTAGCTATTCAGGGTGTTCAGCTGATGTGGTATTAGTGCTGCCTGTCAGAGAAGTGGAGATGGGCAGATGGAAAAAGCTGTAGTTAAATGACTTGGAGGCATTTCAGAACAGATGTGGAGCACCAAGGCAGAGCTTCCTGCCTGTCTCCCAGTGGGCTACTTAAACACTTGTAGGATTGGTCTGTAGGGTACTTGTCTTCTGTGATGCTTTTCAAACAGGTTGTGGCCGAGAGAGTAAGTATATCATCCACTTGCTAAGTAGTGTAGCTGAAAAATAAACCAAAAGGCTAAGAGATGCTACTTCTTTTTTTTTT
The DNA here is from genome assembly GCA_013389905.1 of Sula dactylatra. Classification (NCBI taxonomy): domain Eukaryota; kingdom Metazoa; phylum Chordata; class Aves; order Suliformes; family Sulidae; genus Sula; species Sula dactylatra. Next base: position 8,340 of record WEKW01005520.1, read on the forward strand.
TTGTCAGGTAAGATTTGCCTTGTGCATAGCTACTGGTGATATGTTTGGCTTTTGGATCTGAGTCACCTCTATGAATTTTAGCTTTATTTCAGTCTTTTGTGTTCTGCTGTCTTGTTTCACTGTGTAGTTGGGCCATGACTGCTGTGCAATATGGGGAATCAGATTTTCAGGAAAGCTGATGATCCCTGTGCATCAGGTGTGGGGAGCATCCTGACTCAGTGTAGGTAGATTTGTGAGGTACATGGTGTTATGCTTCTGAGGGCAAGGAAAGAGCTTAATTTCCTAGGCCTGTCCAAATAACACCTGTTAGTCACAAAACCGTCTAAAAGAAGTCAGTATCTTCCCTTTATGAGAAATGCACTCAACCTTATCTTAAATTAGGAATGTGGTTCTTGTTTGGTTTTTGTGTTTGGAACAGGAGTGAAGAAGCTCAGCTTCCTTCGGAGGAGCTGTCACTGGTCTTGCATGTATGCTTATGGAGGACACTTGTGTCTTTGAAATTTTTAGGCTTCTTCTTAAGGATGAAAACTAAACAATGAAATGCTTGCTGATAAAGATGTCTGATCATCATAATGCTATTGATTTTTTTCTGTTAAAGCAGCTGATCTTTAAGTGTTACCTCTTTATATGTGGTAAGAATCAACTTGGCGATTTGTTTCTGGTAACAGCAGTTAAAGAAACAGCATTTTTCTGATGGAAACCATTGAAATAAAACTTAAGATCTTAAAAAAAAGATGCTAGAGGTGGTAATGATGGGAATGGATAGTTGGTAATGAATATTTTCTGTGGAGTCTCTTGGTGTTTCTGATCTAATGTTGTTCTGTTGCCAAGTAACCTAATTCTGATTTAAAATATTTTTAATGTGTTGAAAGTACAAAATAGAGACTAGCAGACCAGCACATGTGATAACTTTCATCTTCCTAAGTGACTGCTGTAGATAAAAGTGTAGTTTCTAAAATGCACATTTATTTAAGGTTACCACAGAAAACATGCTTGGGAGTAGTTCTAGGACAGGAGTGTATAAAATTGACGTCTTGGTTGGTAGCTCAATAGTTTTTTCTTGAAGTGCTCAAGATTACAATTCAATAGTGCTAAGGTACCACCTCAAAAAACCTAAGCAAGATAAATGGTGTAATTTTGTATTTTCCTGCTATCTGCATTCTCTCAAATCTGTCCTTAAGTACGAAGGCTAATGCCAACATCCGTGTACTAGAGCTCTCTTTGCTTGTCGGCATGCAGTTAGATCATTCACTACATGTCTCACGAAATGGTCTACCGAGTGACAGGAGTTCAGGTGATGGCTGCAGACACCAGAAGTGTCATTGGTCACTGCAAGTGGGACTAGGGACTCCCAGACTGGGTTAGCTTGTGGCAGAAGCAGTGCAAGTTTCCATGTGTTTGTACTGGGTGTTTGGAGGAGGAAGGGTTGGGTTCAAAAACTGTGTAGGGAGAAATCTTCCCTAGAGGTTTAAGGTTTGGGTTGTTTACGTGCTTCGTGCTATTTCAGCCACTGGAGAGACTAGTGGAATAGGTGGGTATGTAACTCTGAATGTTTTGAGAGAGCCCAGTTGCTAGCTTAAGTATGCTTTCAACATATCCTCTGACTCTGCCTGGTATTGGATCTAACAAAATACTGCCAGTACTAACTAGTGCTGAAAAGCTTTCCTCATCTGCTTGTCAAATTTAAAGCATTCCATCCAGCACATGTGTGTCTCCTGTCCTCCACATATTTGAAGTAATGATGGCTCTGGGGCTTTACGTGCAGAATATCAATGTTTATAACAGCTAGCTACCAAGAAACCCTGCATGATTATATGTTTTAACACTTAACTTTGCCGCATGGTGTAAATGTGAGTTTGTAACCTGTGTTCATGAAGTGTACTTGGAAGACTTTGTGCAATAGCAGTTTAATTCAGTAACTGAATTAGATTATGCCTTACTGATGAAAATAAATAGGCTTTGGCTTCAGAGGAATAATTTGGTCTTTTAACCAATGACTTCAAAAACATCAGAAACCCATGAATTCTTGGTCTTTTAAACAATTATCCTGTCAAAATGTAGGCAACCCTAAAAATATATGGCACTACTGCCTTTTTAGCTCTACTTGTATCTAGCTGAAATGATTCAGGATTGAAGTACCATGATTAAAGCAATACAGAGTAACAGTTCATCCTCTAATGTAAGCCTGCATTGCTAGTTAACAGCCTGCGAAGGTGCACAGGCTGATGCAGGGTGGTTTTGCACACTGTGTCCTTGCTCTTCGGATCTGCTCCTCAGTGGTAACCGCTGTCTTGCTGTCACCGCATGGATGGCTCAGAAGTTACCGTTGTGGTGGAGAGTGTTGGTTGATTCCTGCCTGGCTGTGTACTTTGCATTGGGCACTTGGTGGCCCTCCTCCAAAGGCCTTAGGGGAGTCTGCAGAGCGTGAGTCCCCTAGCATCTCACAGATCTAAGACTACCCTGGTTTCTATTTCCAGTTGAATACACTTGACTTCAAGAAAACTTTGCTCATCATGTGTAAAACTATGATCTGACTGCTGGTCATGGCTTCCTCCACTTTGCCCATGTGGGAAGGTATTCTGTAGTTCACATTCATTTGGGATCTGTTCCAGGTAATATTTTCCCATTGTATGGACTTGTTTACAAGTTCCCTTGCCAGAACAATTGCACTGAAAGAATGAAAAAGATGAAAACAACCTTGACAAGATTGCAAGTATACCTTTGACAATCAGAGTGGTTGCTTCTCGGTGTTTATTCTCCAGAGACCTGGTCCAGTACTGTCTCCTCTCGGTTGCTGCTGATGGCTTGTTCCTCAGCATTCAGCCTGGCTGGTAGCCAGATGGGTATGTGTTGGTTAGATGTGGCAAAAGGACAGAGTAGAATGTCTTCATTAGTGGGGTTGGGGCAGGAGTGGTGGTGACACAGGACCTTGGTGCTTAAGTTAAGCTTCAGCCCTCAATATTTGAATAAGAGGGGGGAAAAAAAAATCCTACTCTTGCTGTTAAATTGTCTGAATTCACTTGCTGGCTGAGCAGGACTTGTTGCAGACTTCATTAGCCCTGATGCATGAATCTTTTCTGGTCAGAGAGGCCTTGCTCCCAAATGTCATCCCTTGCCTCCATGACATGGAAGATTTTATTCTTCCAAGCCCTAGATGCTATTTCTATAGTCCTGTGTTCAACCCTTGCAATTACCTATTGTGAACGTGTTTGTGTTGCAGCTCAATGAAGTCAATTTCAGTGGTCACTGTGTGTGATTTCATCATGTAATGAAACTATCTGCTTCCCTACTATTCAATTGCTCCAAATTATTCCCCTGTATGCACTTTGCTTTCCGTTTCGTTTGTTCTGGTCAAAAAATGGGGTTAAACAACCACCTTTGCCACTTAGTAGATAATAAGTATATCCACACTGGGGGTCTGCAGAAGTCTTCTGTTACAGAGCAGGCTATTTACTGTAACATTAATCCTATTTAATAACATGGGTAGAAGCTAGTGCTTGTCTAGTTTGTCTAAAGGGCTAAGGCACTTAAGTGCAGAATGAAGCATTCTGAAGTGAGTAACAGGTAATACACCAGGTTAAGGCATCACAGTGAGAAGCAAAACAGAAGGGAGGACTGTTTCACTTCACTAGCCAGTAGCTTGACATATGAGCCTGTAGTTGAAACACTTCACAAAAGCAGCAAGGGATTGAAAAATATTGTTATGGTTTTATAAATAAGGGAAAACTAAAGGATGACGAAATTCTACTTTTTGCTCTGTAGTAGTATCTGTGTGCAGAGAGAAACTGTGCTGCAGCAAACTTAAGCACTAGGAGAAGCACCAGCTGTCAGAAGGTTTGGCTTAGGACTTGCTCACCCGTCTCCTTAGCGCTGTATGAAGTGCTAGAACTTGGGCTGCTCCTTAAGCACTAAGGGAGAGCATGTAAGGATGGAAATGGTCAGCTTGCTAGCTGCTGCCTCTTCCCACAGCTGTGCCTTTTGCTGCTGTTTTTTTACTTGATATTACACATACGGCTTAATTCTGAAACAGCAAGGCACACAAATAATCTTCTTATGATTCATGTCCTCACTGAACTCTGAAATTGTTTGCAGAATTGCAGGTCTTTCAAGCCAGTTTGTTCACAGCTTATATCTTCCTTTCTGTGCTGTTCTTCAACTGATTCTGGAGATAGGAGTATGGGTTCTTCCTCTTTTCTTTCCTTAGAAGAACAGTGTGGTAGCTGTCCAGGATCTCCACTAAAAATCTCAAGCCTGTGGTTTATTAGGTGCAACCAGCACAAGATGGGAAACAGATGGTGAGCCAAAATGGTAACAGCAAGGTAGATACCGTGCCTTAGTGCATTATGCATAATACTAGGTGGTGGATGAGGGGAGTCTTGGAGAATGTTAGTGAACAGGTATTGTTTTTTTCCAGATTGCTCTATGTTGGTATGTTGCGTTAAGAGTGTGAGTGTAGCCGTGTTTGACAAGCCAAAATACTGGTCGTGCTCAAAAGAACCATCATGACTGGACCAATGCACACCACAATTTATTTGAGCAACAGATACACAGGTTCTTTGGATTGCTGGTGATAGTGATTGTCTGCAAAAGTATATACAAATATAGCAAGTATTAATAGCAGTGCTGATTATAAATAATCTGAAGTGACTCTATAGAGACTTCTAAATATTTCCTGGGGAGACACTTGGTTATACCAAGTGTTGGAATCTTACCCAAAGGCGTCCCGATGGCGGTGGGGGTAAGAGAGGCTCAGCCCATCGACTGATCCCAGAAGTCAGAGTAGTATGTGATGATGGTATCTTCCCTAACATCCTCTCTCCCTTAAGCTATATTTATATTATTTTTATACCTTTCAGGTGGAGCTTGAGTGGTTCTAGTCATACATACCTTTGTTAGGATTGGTGTAAAACTTTCTCTCTTTGCTTTTAAAGGTATATACTAGAAAAATTCAACGCATGAGCTCAGTGAGGGGTGGTCACACCTTGGAGGCAGGTAACTTTGGGAATGGAGGTGTGTTTTGGTATTATAATGAGGTTATAATGAGCAAAGTTCATCCACAGGTCACAGTGCTGGCCAGGGCATGGTTCCGCTGTTCCTTCTAGTTCCCAGACCTGCAGAGATTTATGGAGGAATGGTGCCGTGGAGCCTTCGCTCCACTCCCTCCTCCAGTTGCCTCTCTTAGAACTAGTACACCAAGCTCCCCCAGTGTTACCAACATCTAAGATTGAGTGGGTGTTGCTTAGGGAATGATCACTGAACTGACATTCCGCATGTCAACCATATTCCACACTGGAACTTAACTTCTATGAAATGTGGATATAACTTTAGCCTCAATTTCAACCTCTATAATCTTACCCCCAGTAATCATTCCACATGGTATAAGAAGAAAGCAAAAATGTACTACTTGTCTGGTTTCATTAGTTAAGTGAACTTGGAAAGTATGCAATGCTAAATGTATCTGGGGCATGATCACTGTCCTTGTTTTGATTAATCATTTTCTCCTTTTTTTTTTTTTTTCTTTGGCCTTAGTACCATCCTCCTGAGAGAAGCGAAGAACTACTTCAGTATAATAGCTAATTTCATTGCAATCCAGTGATGAATCAATTCAACAAGGGGCAAAGTGCAAAGAACACCCTATTGCAGATAAGTCTTTAGGAAATAGGTGCAAATAAATGACCGTGTTTACATGCATTTCTGCTAGTTATCCTTCCTGTTAGCAGCTGGGCTGGAGAGACATGCATAGCCTGTCTAGCATGCGTATGGGAGTGATGTAATTAAATTTGTCCAAAACTTCTGAAAGGCTGATCATAAACACTTATTTTCTAACAGGAAAGGTCACTTTAATTTTGCATTTTAAAAGTTCTTTATAGATGCTGTCCAGGATGAGCATCTATGTGGTTATACTTTATTTAGACTAGAGGAAGTTGAGCATTTGGATTATCTGCACAGGTCAGATCTATTTGATGTAAAAGAATTGGTGAGAACTGACAAGGCATAAACATATTTCTGTTTTCTGAGGTTTTTTGAAACTTCTTTGTCATGTTTTATGAGGTATTTCTCTTCATGATTTTTTCCTATAATCTATGTTAGTGGATTCTATCATAGGGGGCAGGGGGTGTGTGTTGTATTTTTTTTCTCAGCCTTGTGGTCTTGAATGGTTTGGGCAGAAAGGTGCAAACATAGAAGTCCGGGATGTTTATTAAATTGAGTTGTAAAGATGTGCATTGTCACCAGTTTCACTGAGAAAGTGCTTTTGTTCCCTTACTGCCATATGATACGGAAAAGTCATCTGAACGATCTCTGCAGAAGAAGGGGGAAATGCTTTGACTGTGGTTCTTGTAGGACAGCTCTGTGACCAACCAGACAGAATTCAAATAGGGGTGTTTTAAAGGACCTGAAAGCATTTGCAGAAAGCTTTTGTTGTCTCTTACCAGAGGGAGAGTTTGATTCACATTTTGCTCATTGATTTTTTTGTCTTACCTTGTTTCTGGCAGCTTATATTATTGCAGCTAGCTGCCCAAGCACTGCACTCGAGTGCTCCTCTTTGTTTCTGGATCAGTACTTCTTACGCGTTTCTTGTGATTCAGTGTACTAGATATTTGTTATTTTGAAGTAAAATGGCAAAGGGTTCAATAACTAACAAGGTGGGCTATATAATGAAAATAGAATTAGGCTAAAAATACAATAATAAAATTGAGCATACTTTTTATGCCTGTAAGAGGTAGAAATAAACACGTTGAAATAGGACACTCGGTTATTTGGCTGTCACTTCTAATTTTTTATGGAAAAAACCCAGTAGTGAGAAATAGGAACAAAACTGTGAAAACCAGGGTCCTCCACTTCCACAGCGTACTTAATTTTACTTTTTCCCCTCTCTTTCGGGACAGGAAAAAACATTTAAGTCGACATGGCTATGCCAAATACTTCGGTGCTTGATGAGCAAAACCCAACATGCCCCCTGCACCAACTGTGCTGAAATGGCATCTGGTTCTAACAATGGTACGGGTTAAGTTAGAGGGAAGCTTTTACTGGATATGTTTCTATTTTCCTATCTCCTTGGGATTAACTCATTATGAAGATGACATTTTTAAAACTCTGATTTGGTACTACATGTGTCTTCTGAAAAATGGTAGAAATTAGGAGGCATATGAAGAAGTTAATTTTGGGATTAATGCTATTGGAGTAGTTCTACAGAAAAGGATGCTTCATGAATTCCATGTAAGTATTGCAGATATGGTATACTGTACATGTTTGTAATTCAGAAAGAGGGATAGAGTCAGACCCTTTGGTCATGTAATTTTTTGTAGTCTCATTGTTTTAATGGGGTTGATCACTTACATGAACTGATCAACCTCTAAAATGTTCTTTTCGCATTTAGGGGGTCTTTACGACCCCTTAAATGAGGGTTTGTCTCCTTTCCTCTTGGCTTTGCATCTCAATCACAACTTGCATTTCCAGTTTCTCTGCCTTTTTCCCTTCACTGCCTACAGTTGAATTGCAAAAAGCTTTCGAAATGTATAAAGCTGGTGATGCAGTACAGCTTGTTCCCAACCACTGCCTGGAGGCAGATTTAAAGGCATCAGAAAAAGCAGCTATAAAAGAAAACTCATGGAGATGCCACAGAGAAACGAGATCAGAGTTGCCCTGTTCTCTGCATTTTGATAGAGGCTGCTCATTTATGGATGAAGGATTCGGTAGCAACAGAATTGGCAGTATAGCTTGCCTGGCTGTATTGCATCTGTCCAGAGGATGACTCTGGGGGGAAAAGCTTTCAAGAGCAAAATTACTTTACAACTTCTGTGTGTATTTTACATGAGGTAAAACTTTAGGATTTCAGTTTAAGTAATGCTACACAGCTTTATCTGTCTAACACATTAATAATAAGTCTTTGTTCTTACTATCAACAGTACTAGTTTCCATAACAGCAAGAATATGCTTCCTCTTTGTGTACGCTCAGCATGTGTCTACTTAAACAGCATTCCATATATCTGTACCTATCTATAATGGAGCTTTACCCACTGGAGCAACGTAGGAATTTGAGCGAATTTCTTTTCTGCCTCTTTAGTTCTGCAGACTGCTTTTGGCCTGAGGCGTGTTCTGCCTTGCACCAGTCTCACAGGAAGATTCATTACTTTAGTTTTCTTGGTGGGTGTTTACGTCAAATTCAACAACATGGGTCATTAGTCAAGAGACGATGAAGGGTCTTAGTGAAATTAGTAGTGGCATCGCACTACGCGACTCCCTAGTGGTGATAATTATATTCTGTGATAACTTCTTGAATCAGGTCAAGGGTCTACATCTTGTGTACGACCTTGCTGGCTTAGAAGATCCTGTCTTTTCCTGCTTTGTTAGACTTGACTTCCAGCATCTCCCTGGCGTGTCCATTGCCAACAGGTATACCCACAGCCCGCTCACTGAACCTACCCTGTCTGTCTTCCAGCCAAACCTTTCCGAGGGGCAGACCCTGTGGGCTGAACCTTCAGATATTCTCTGCTGCTGGCAAGGGGAGGGAGGGGCGTTAGTTTTGAGGCAAGTACCAGCCCCTGAACAGCAAGGAAGGGTGAGGGCTGGGGTTAGGGTTACAGTCAGATGGAGATAAGTCTTGCAAAGCCTTCAGGAGTAGCCTATAGGCCTGGTCAGACAGGGATAACAGCCTTCTCATTAGCTGTGCTAAAAGGTATAGGTTGCTAATTATTTGTGGAAGAGTCTAAGAATTGGTTTGAGGCTTTAGAACAGCAGGAACCCAGGTTCTCTGTTTATTTTCAGATGTCACAAAGATGACAGCTAATGCAAGAATGGTTGACAGCCTCTAAGCTGGGCTTGATGCAAGCACAGGTTTTGGAAAAACAGATGCAGGGAGGATTTGGGGTTAGCCTCTGGAAAGAAGCAGGACAGAATAATACCATTATTTGTTAGAACACTGGAGACTTACTGGAGGAAAAGGAGTGATGGTGCTGGATGAAGTGATTGGCTTCTGCTCATTTTAATGCAGGTTTACAGGTTACTGAGATCTTGTTAAAACTCAAGTTAGCCTTGTGTTAAGCACCTGTGTTCAGGGACGCAAGATCTGAGGAATTGCATCTATCTGTTTCCATGACACCAGAAATAAGAGCAAATCTGGTGCCAGAACTGTGTCCTATCAGGTTGCGTTGTCCTTTGAAGACAGAGGTCTCTGGACTGTTGTCAAGATTGCTGTGAGGTTTTTTATGAGCAATCAAGATAACAGGGAACTCTTAATTCCGGGTGTTGATTGTAACAATAGCTTTAGTTTTGTTTGTACCTGTGAGAAATTAGGTTTGGGTCAGAGAGATGTTGTTTGGGAACCAAGGAGGGAGTATATATGTTCCATGACTTTGTAATGCCTCTGGGAGAAGAGTCAGTGCTGGTCCTGTCAAGCAACTGGCTTGTAGCTCAGTAGCATTCACCTCACTGGATTATGGTTGGAGCTAAAATAAAAACTGGCATTGCAGTTTGATTCTTGCACAGCACGTACTTGGGATGTCTGCAACTGCCTCCGTTTGTCAGCTATGGATAGTGAAGATGAGTTATTTGAAGGAGAGGCTGGCTGCAGTTCTTGTTGCACCTGTGGATCTGAGGGTGTTAGAGCTAGGGTTACTTTAGGATAAATATTTTGGTGTTAACTGTGGACTTGTGTTATCAGATCTGCTATGATAAATTACTTTATCACTGAGTGAGTTTGTAGGTACGTGAAGATGTTGGATATGCAGCAGCATTACAGTGACACACTGGAGGGACTGATGCCCCAGCTGTGTTTCAGAAGCTCTACAGCTTAGTTTTCTCTTAATTTTTCATTTTCCTGGTGAGGCTTCTTTCCTGACAGGGTCACAGTCACAGGGAAATGAGAACAGCCGTGATCACTCAACACATTCAGTGTGAGGGAAGCAGGCTGCCTCCAGAGAAGTGGTAAGCACAGTTGTTATCCAGCTGTCTGGTGTAGGTGCTTCCCTGATGAATGGTTTGGTAGGGCTTCTACTGAGAAGGTGCTCTTGTCAGGAGAGGTTAGTCCTGCTGATGAACCTGCTTCTCTGCTTTTCCTGCCTGTTGGTTTTGGAGCAATTGAACTGTGTGCAGCTCCTGCCATGAGCTCCTGTGTGAGGAGGAATGCAGGAGCCAAAGAATTTCATATAGCAGCAGCTGCCTGAGCTCAACCACTTCTGCAAAGGACTCAGGTAGGGGTCTCCTGCATTGGAGGATGGGAGCACAGAGAGAAGGGGGCTGGGGATAGGAACAAAGGCCTGGATGGTCAACTATGGGATAGCTCATGTGCTCAATTGTGGGTATAAGCAAGAGCTGCACAAGCCAAAAATAAAGCTTGTAATGGTCTGAAAATAAACTTAACGTATAAAGGGAACAGAAGAAAAAAAAAAATTAAGTTGTGCAATAAGGACAGAGTACCATGAAAGGGGAGTATTTATACAACTATATAAATATTTATTTAGTACCCTAATTTGCTGTGGTGCAGTGTTGTTGGTGGCTGGGTTTGGTCTAGGCCTGTTGGTATTAGTGTAAAAAAACCCAAACAAACAAACAGCCCCACAAACAAACAAACAAAAAACCAAACTCCCAAAACCTAAATGGATGTGTCCAACACTTCAACAGAAAACCAAGTCATTAATTTCTTAGAGAGGAAATTATTTGTAATTGCTTATGATATGTGGTTAATTTCCTTTGTAATTATCAACAAGGAAGCGCTTCAACACAGAACATCTCAGTCAACTTAGAAAAAGAGCTGTTAAGAAGAGAGTCTCTGGCAAAAGAACTTCTGTCTGTTTTCTTGGTGTCCTGTTTAACAGTGTTTTTTCTTCCCACTTCTTTTTGCCTTTTTTCTGGTTTTTAGTTTCCTCTCTGGCTTAAATTAGTTCTGTATGTCATGTTCAGAAGCCTATCTTTAGCGTAAATTGTAGGGTTTTTCATCTTGGGGTGTTTTCCCCCAACTGAATTAGGACTTTGGGGGTTGTGGAAGTCTGAGGTATTTATAAGTGGTCAAAAACCCCCTATTCCTATGAATGGATTTATCATTCGAGATATCCTGTTGAACACAACTTTTTACGAGAAGGTTGTGTCCTGCGTGTGGTAAGTTCCAGCAGTTCCATTGCAGGTGACAGTGAGACATTGGACTTTCTTATAGGTAGCAGTCTTAGCCTGTGGTTCATTAGCATCATTGGTTCCTGCCAGGTGACTGCTTCCCATTTGTCAGGCTAGCTTGAACTGAGCCTGGCAGTCAGAACATCAGATTGTACAGTGGCCTCTGTGCACTTTAAAGACATTTTTCATTTTTTATTTTTTCTAAATGGCAAGTGATAACATTTTTCTAGACTTAAATAATAGTCCTCGCTCTGAAAAGGTAATTTAGTTGTGTTTTCATGCTGGTTTATGCAGATTGATATTCTGCCCCTTAGTTTCTAAACATTACCGTCCACCCTTGATGTGGCCTTCCTTGAGTAGTCCATGATAGCTTTGATTAGGGGTCAGAGAGATAAGTGAAATTACTTCTTATCTTGAATCTTTCCAAACAAAAGTGGGCTGTTGAGTTGATCCTCCTGATAATCACTTAAGGCATATGCAAGCAGCTCAGTGCTAGCATAGTTATCCAGATGATAATGACAATGTTTGTGAGACTTAAGTATTAATAAGAACTCTATTGTCGCTTGATTGCAAGGATGCGGCTCTACAGACTGACAATTATGAGGAAAGAAAGGAACAGAAGCTGAGCGAGGAAGAAAGAAAATGAAAGCGCTGAAACTGAGAGGAGGTGTGCAGCTAGGGCTCTAATAAGACACAAAATAGCAAATCTAGCTATCTCATTAAAATCATCAGTTACCTCCTGCCAGTCTCTTGGCACTCATCTTCCATTTGTAATTTTGCCACCTGCTTCCTTTCAGCAGGACAAAGAATAGTCTCTTCATACTTTTTGCAGGTTGTGAAGGGAAGGAAGGATTTTTCACTAGGCGGCCACTTCTCCACTTCCCTGATTTTGACCCTCTTGCTCCCACGCCAAAGCATTTGGAAATGACTTCGGGAGCTTCTGCCATGTCTAGTTAAATGGCAGTAGTCCAGTAGTCCTGTTAATTCAATATAGTCAGTAATGCTCTGGAGTATCTGGTGGTTTGTTAATTCTTCTGAAATGTCAGGAGCAGAAACCTGGTGAAACCTTGTGGATCATTTGAACAAAGCTTATTTCTTCCTTTCCTCCCACTTGAGTCTGAGATGAGTATTTGCTCACAGACTCCAGTGCCATTTCTGCTCCCCTGGCACTTAAAAAAAATAGCAACAGGACACTGACTGTGGGAAAGATAGCTGGTTTAGTGCCTTTCACCAGTGCATTCACAAGCACAGTAACAGCTCCAAAGCTCAGAGGGATATAAAATTCAGGAATTTGTTGTCAAAAATTTAATGAATTAAATCTGGTTTTTTCCTCAGGCAACAAGAAAATCCTTATTTCTTGAGTCATCTTGGCCCTCTTACATGCAAGGTGGTATCACTACCTATTTGAGAACTGCTGTTCTCATATTCAAAATCAGTATTTTTTTCGTTTTCAGGCAAGCCAACTAATTGCCATGGAAGAACTGCTGTTATTCATTGTGCTGACTTTGAATTACATTGTATGATTTACTGTCAATATTCTTTTGTAAATATGTCCTTGTTGTCTTTTCAAGCTGTTTTTGGCATATCTCTCTGGAGGCATGGTAAGAAATCTGCTTCTGGCTAAAAAAAAAAATCTCACAATAGCTGCTGCTTCTTGGTTTGTTACACTTAATTGGTCAAAGTAATGTTAAAATAATGGGGGAGGGAATATTCAATTAACTTGAATGTTGAGGTGAAACCCTTTCTATTAATTGGAAGTCTTATAAGAGAACAGTTGAAACACTATTGTAAGCATGGTTTGTTTAACTATATTAAAAAATACCCACAAACAGCCAAGTTTTAGGGCTAGAAAGGAAGAAACTTCTTGCAAGGATGTAAGACTTGCCAGGACCAAGATGAGGGCACGTTGTGATGAAGATGACTGATGTTTTGGGTTATTGATTATTTGCCGCTCTGTGGTCCCTGTTAAAGCTAGACTCGGAGGTTGGGAAAAGTTAACTAGAGCTGACATGGGCATAGCGATCTAGAAGAAGGACTGGTCTTGCATTAGCTACTAATTAATATTGTAGAATTGTGAAGCAGAGGCACTAGGGCAAGCTGAAAACTAGAGTTCAGGGTTGGTTTGTGGGGGTAATGGATGGTTATTGCTTATCACTGAATATATCATGCCTTAGGTGGGTAGGATGAGATACGGTGCTGTGCACAGCGAATGGATATGGTCAGAGTACAGATACAGAGGCCTAAAGAGCACAGTTATTTCTTCATAAATCAATTATGGCAGCATTACCTCTGGTAATGCTGGATCTATTGCAAGCTTTGCAGGAGGCAAGGATTAGATTTAGAATATAGTAAGGAAAGAAAAGATGATGAGGTCTAACTACACAGTATTTTGAAGAGCTGACAGAAGTTGATGGAGTAAGTATTGGAAAGAGTGAATGATTGCAGTGGATGAAGATTTGGGATTGCCCATCTCCCTTCTTTGCTATGTTTTGGGAAGCTTCAGGACTCTGAAGAACGTGTGCTCAGCAATGACTCGTGATAATGATTGGGAAAATATTCAAATTGGGGTTTGGTGTATTTGTGTTCACCTAGACTGCTGAGGAGGCCAAGGAAAAGTGGGATTGTGAGGCTTTTTTGCAAGACCTGTAACCCTTCGGTAAAGGTTGGTCCCTGCAAACATATCTGGTTCACAGCAAAATTTGACTTTTCCCTGTACCTCCAGACTCTACAGAAAACTTGACCTACAGGTAGCTTCTGTAAAACCAACAAGTGAAGATGTCTATTTACTGGTGCATCTTATGTCTGTAGTGCTAGGAGGGATTCTGGGCTGCGCTGAAGTCATGCCTACTCTACTATCATTGGATCTTATTTTAAAATCAGAGTTCGAGGCTGAGAGTCTTAGGACTTGGGAGCTCTCTCTTCTGGTACCTCTTGCAAGGTCTGCATCACTAAAATGAGTGCCTATTTCTGTGGTGATACGTAATTCATGACAAATTAGGGGGTACTGGTATATTGCTGAACTTGGTAGAAGTTTAGATTTGGGATTAGAGTTTGGGGCTTGGAAGTTTGGGGCTGTCCATTACAAAACCTTGCAAAGTCTGAAGGACTGGAGTGATGACTGCTCTCAGCAAAGGTTATTAATATTATGTCAGGTATTCCTGCAGCTATGGGCAGGGAAGGCAAGGCTTTGGGTTAGGAATTCTGAAAGCAAGGACTCTGTTTATTTATGAGTGTGTATGTAAGCCTTTGAGGATAGGGACAAGGACTCATGCAGTTACCGAGCTGTAATTGGAGTTGTTGCAATTTTGAGCCATCTTGTTATTTTAAAGGTATGAGTACAGAAATTTTTCAAGGATATTTCAAGAGCTCCATTTGTAGCTGGATCTCACTCAAATTGCAGCAATCAGGTGAGGGTTCTTACTGGTAAAGCCTAATGCTTTCTGGTCAGCCTAGCTGTGGCTCTAACTGTCACATATTGGGGCTGGGACTGGTTTTCCAAGAAGCTGGAGGTAACTAATGGCTGGCATTCTGGAAAGCAGGGACCGTGCAGTTATTATTTTTTGCAAAGCTGAGATGAAGGCTTTTAATAATTTTGTGCTACTTTAATTCTTAGGATTTTGTTGAGGACGTGTTAGTCATCGTGATGAATGTGCAGCAAGGTTGTTGGTGGGGTCTGCTGTTCCTAAAGGAGAATGTTTGCTCTGCAGTAACAGAACTTTCCAAGCTACGGGCTCCCTTTTTTCTAGCTTTGCTGTGAGTATTTTGGTACTGTTCTCATTTGGACTAAATTCTAGGATCACACTTGGGGTCAGAACTTGGTTTCATGATAAGAGGGACCGAGGAGCTGCATTCCTAAATTTTGCATGGTCTATGTGATTAAAATGAAGTAGTAGCCACAGGGGCTGATAGTTTCTTATATTTTTTTCCTGTTATAACTGGCATAACCACATGAGGACTTGCTAATGCTGGTACTAGAAGAAATATGTGGCTCTTGTGGGTTTTGTGCCTATGTGTAAGTAAAAGGTTCATATTGATAGAAGTGACTGTGCTGTATTTAAGATGGATTCAGGTAAGGGTTAATGTTTAACTTCAGGGTTAAGGTTTGGGTCCACACACTGATTTGAAACAGTATTAGGATGAGCGGTATCAACCAAATAATTGCTTTGTAACTTAGAAAAATCACAAACAGCAAAATTGGGGAAATAACAAATATTTTCAATATCTGGAGCCAAGGACAGACTCTGTTTCTCATTTGACTTAGCGCATAAATGCATAGTTCATAGACTAGACCCCAACTAACACCTGATAGCATATTGGCACAGAGGGGTTGGCTTCTTGCTCTGCAAGCTGTCGGCAAGGGTCCCTTGGTTTGGATTGCAGTGGTGCAAGGGTGTTGCATGGTATGCCTTAGCAGTCGGGTTGCCATTTATACTATTTCCTAACTGTAGGTTTATACAGGTATGTTTCCTCCCCCTCTCTACTTTTTTCCCAACCTTATGCTGCTGAGGCTAAGAATGGGAACATTTTTCATCTGCTGGATGAGTTCAGGGGTGTTTTTTTAACGGAGAAGCTGAGCCAGAAACAGCTGGCTGCGTTTTGTTGTATCCTGAGATATTTATATCTTGCCTTGAGATTTGGTTCCGGTACATAGCTGTTGTGGAGGATGATGTTTGCATCTAGTGAAAAGAAGGTAGGCCTGGGCATTGCGTGGGAGTTGCTGGCATTTTACTCTTGTTTTGCCATTTGTGGGCAGTTTGCTCTGGAAAAAATTGAAGAAAGTACTGCTCAAAAATGAAGTAGTTAAAACAGCTATCAAAAGAAATAACGCTTTTTTTTGAGTAAAATCAAACCAGTCTGAAACAGAGAATTCTCTCCTCTGTATGGAAGTCTCTAACATGATGTGTCTGCCTGAGAGGCCAATTTCAGGTCAGTCTGTGTTAAAGAGGATTGGGAAGAAGGGTTGGCTGCCAGGTAACAAAATCTCTGCTACGGAAAGGGATTTGAGCAACTTTGTAAGCATTCAAATCCTGTTCCAAATAGCACTTTACAGCCCCAGCACCCGAACCCACAAGATTTTTTGGGCTTTAGGGTAGATGCAAGAGTCGGGCAATGCAATCAAACTTTAGCTTCTAGCAAATGACAGCTTAGCAGTTAAGTTTTACTTATTAATTGTGAGTTGGGGTTGCTGATGCCTCTTAAGCAGAACAAAATTCCCTAGAAGGAGTCTGTATCTTATCCTATCTGTAATTCCTTTGTAGGAAAAGGTCCTAGTAAAATTTTACAGGGGATGAAGAGAACAAATCACTTGTTTAAATCCTCCTAGCATAGGAAAAGAGGAGGATTTGTAGCTTCCTCTGCCAATAAATCAGATACTTGGGATTTCCTATTGTCATGCTTAGCATCCGTGTGAGGCAGTTTGCCTTAAACAAGCCTTGGAAAAGCTAAAAAAAGCTGTGGAAATAGTAATGCTTTGCTACGGACAACAAAAGTGGAAGTTAGCTTATTCCCTGGGTATTGTGAGATTTGCTTTTAACTCTGCCCAGCTTAACAGAGTTTAAACAGTATGGGGGGAAAACTAGATTTGGGGGTTGGAACTAGGTGATCTTTAAGGTCCTTTCCAACCCAAACCGTTCTATGATTCGAAAGACGGCAGAGGAAATCTTATGTTCAGTTACACATGTGAGGAAAGCAAATACCAGTTGTCTTTACGCTTGATAAACAGGGTAATATGTGTCCTCTCATGCTTAGAATGTACATTTTCCCTGTCCCAGAAGAGGCACCATTTAAGGCTTTAATGTGATTTAACTGGGTCAGTCATTAAACTGCTCTGGCCTGCAACTAGCCCTTTATTTTCCCAGTTATACATTACATCAGGCATCTGGGCAGTCCTGGATGTAACATGGGCAGTGTGGCAAGTTATGGTCCAGCCTTGCTGTACGTGTGTGCTTCTCGTCCCCAGCTCAGACTGACAAATGAGCCCTGTCCTCTTGAACTATGTAATCCTAGGCTTGCCCTTTATGCTTGCTGTTTCAGAAACGGAGACCTTTGACCAGGGTGAAGGGGTCAGAGCAGAGCTAGCTGGTGTACTGCATCTCTGCCTGCCACCGAGCCAGCCCTGGCATGAGCAGGGACACAGCCATGGCTTCCTTCGGCATCTGAAGGTCCAGGTATCCCAGGCACAGATTTAAGGGATGCTCTTCAGTGCATCGGCTGACACAGTAAAATTAAGTGAAACACACTGGGAAATGCGGACACTGACTTCTGTTTGTGTTCCACTAGAGAAACCTCGGCAGATGAGACTAGTAAGGTATTGGTGAATGTTGAGACGTATCTACTGCTGTGGCAGGGCAAAAGATGCAAGCACGTGTTGGTAAACGTGATGAAGACATGTATATATCGGATAGCTTTGGTCAGTGCTAGGCAGCAGCAGGCGTTTTTATCCCACAAGGAAAATACTGTTTTGCAGTTGATGCCGCTAGTAATGATGCGTGAATGATGCTTTGAATCACTGTATTTTTCCCTTACAATTCTTCACCTGTAATTGTGCAAGTAGAGAAAATATTTGTGGTCTGAAAGCTGCCAGGTTTCTCTTGGCTACTGTGTTGCAAGTCAAAGGTCTGCTCTCTGGTAATGAGTGCAGTAGGTGGTGTGGCAATTACTGTGTTAGCTGAGGTTACCAAAAACCAGCTGATGATCTGCTTTTTGAGAACTAGCACTTTTTCTCAGGGCATCTTTCAAGGTATCACTTTGAAGACTTAGTGCAATTGCTTCCATCAAACCATTTATAAGTTTCTTAATGTGTGTATGGATGCCTGTAAGCACAAGAACATCATGCTGCCTATGTTAAAAATAAATGCCAGCAGGAAATGTCTTACCAGAAAAAATGCTAAAAATCTGAGTGAGAAAGCAAGCTCTGGAGAGAAAAAGCCCAAATGATATCAAGATAGTCATGCCAAACTTGGCTTTTGCTCCCTTTGGGTAGAAGGGTGTTCTGAAGCTGCCCCCTAAACAGCAAGGGATTAGTATGGTATGCCTTGGTTTTTACAGAAAGCAGAAGCTGATCAGGATGAAAAAGTAGACCTGTTGTTGCTGTAGCCTTTCTCTGATGTTGGGCAAGTCTTGCTAATTTTGCAGATATTCAGTGGCAACACACTTGTCATTCGCTAGGTGTCTGAGCAAATATTCCGTGGTCTGGTTGAAAGCTGTGAAGAGCAGTCACAGCTAAAAGTCAGTGGATACACTGTAAGATGCTAAAAGAATAAGAGAGTCTTATAAAGAAAAAAGCCACAGGCACTTCTCTCAGGATGCTTTCATTAGTGTGCATATGTAATACTGCTACTGCTGTGCTTTGGCTCCTAAGCTATAAAATAATTCTGTGAGCATGAAATGAATAATGCTTATGGACCAGCTGGATGGTACAGTGCTCACACTATTGGAAAGCTTGCAGAAAAATGGATGCACCCATGTTAAAAGCAGGGTTTCAATGGTGGGCAGAAAAGTTGATCTGACCAGATATACTGCAAAAAGGGGCAATCAGAAAAAATTAATGATTAGATATAAATAGGGGATTACTCAGTGCACCAAAATTGATAGAGAAAATAAGCCTGACTTGTGTCAGTAGGCGGGGTTATGGCATGAATAGCTACAGGGAGACCGTGTAGAATTATTAGGGGTTGACTGTGCCCTCGTCGTCTCCCCTGATTTTTCTGACTTAGTGTGCTTCCAACAAAAAGGGCAAGAGCAGTCTGTGCACTGAGTGCCGGTTAGGTAGGAGCACATGAAAGCTTTTGCCTGAAGTACAGGATAATAAATGTGGTCGGGTATACTCTAGAGCAGTTTTAGCTACAAATTCTGTTGCCTGTTCTTTTTGCTCCCAGACATGCTCATAAATTCTAGGTATACTTCCTTTCCCTTTGCCCTTCACCCTGGTTTTGGCCAGTGATCTGCAGAGAGACTTTATGTGCGCGAGTCCACGTGTCAGGAGGGAGAAGGCTTTGCAGTAGCCAGGTATGTGGGCCTATTTTATTCTCCTTTCTTTCAGAATGCATCCAGGAAGCATTCCTTTCGGTGTGGGAGTATCACTCTATGGGACCTGCTCTCTCTGTTCATTGACAGAATAAGGCAAAGCTCACCCTGATATCTAAATAAGCCTGAGGCTTAAACAGAAACCATTACCATCGTTGTTCTGGAGGAGAGGGGAGCCCAACTTCCATA
This sequence comes from Sula dactylatra, assembly GCA_013389905.1. Taxonomy (NCBI): domain Eukaryota; kingdom Metazoa; phylum Chordata; class Aves; order Suliformes; family Sulidae; genus Sula; species Sula dactylatra. Next base: position 27,660 of record WEKW01005520.1, read on the forward strand.
ACCTCAAATGGGGTAGAATTGCAGGCCCGAGCGTAGGTCAGCACTCTTGACAGCACTGTGATACCGTATGCTGAACCCTGCAACCCGCGGTCTGTTTCGAGGGTGGTAGAATGTTTCCATTTTCTTTTGAAGTAAAATTGACTTAAGAGTTGAAATCTTGAAGGCAGTCTTTAGGTAAACACTTCCTAGAAACTTTGTTGGACAGATGCTGCAGTAATTTTAGTTCTGGAGGTCATTGCTACTGTTGAACTTGGGGAAAATTCCTTCTTCTGCCACTGTTGCCCAGAGTGAGATTTATATACTTGGTAATTTGCTGTTAGAAGCAGAGTGTTGTCACGGATTCTGTTGGATAAAGCTAGCTTTAACTAACTTGTCTGAAATTCATGCCCACTAATGTGGTTTTTCTTAAGCTGTTACCTTAAGGTCTAATGTAGAGTGTCATTAAGAGAATACAGTATCATATCAGTCAGTTGGAAAATACATTGCATGCAGATTGCCTTTCTTTTGTTTGTTGTCAAAATAGAAAATAATTCGCATCTCGCAAACATCTGAACTTTTGGGCTATTGAGCACAAAGGAGTGCAAAAGCATTAGTGTGTGAGAATGTCATTATTCAGAGTGTAGCCTTTCTTTAGGGCCTCTTACTGAGGAGATATTTACATCATTGGTAAGGAAAGTAGGAAAAAGCGTACACAATGTATATCTGATTTGCACAATAAGGCAGGAGGTGTATTAAAACTGTGATTTATGTGCCTCCTTATTCTTTGCAGATGAATTTGAAATGTTTGGGAAGATGCTATGGAAGAGATGGGTCTTGCTGCTCAGCCCTGGCTGTTGTTACAGGAACACCTGCAGCTCAGCTACTCTGCAATGCCCTGGCTGAGTTGCAGAAACCACTTCCCAGGCTGTGGGAGGGTGATTATGTTTCCAGCTGAGGCAAAACCTCCAACCGGGATCAGCGGTCTCTCTGCATAGTCTCACATTTGAGACGTGTTGTGTATGCACTGCATGTTCATCGGCTTGAAAACAGCCCCTGCTCTGAGGATCCTGCAGTAAAACAAACAGAACAGGTCGAGTGTGTGAATTGCTGTCCCAGGCTGACACAGGCAAGCCTGGAAGGCTGGGAGTTGAAGCGAGCTGTCTTAGCTTGCCTGTCCATCATTGTCCACCTTGCAATGATCAGGGGATTGTCACCTACGAGTGTGTCTCTCGTGCTATGAATTGCAGTAGCAACAGGACTGAGACAAGTCAAGCTTTTCACAGCTATCGGAAGGGAGAAACGTTCAGCTTTGTTCAGAACGCATGGGCTTGAAACCTGTTGCCTAGATGAGAAAGGCCCTAAACTCAAAATAGCATTGCTGGTGTCGAGGCATGTCAGCTCTGGGTTAAACCTCTCTTGTGCTGGAAGAAGGTTCTGGGTTTTGTGTATGAAGCCAGCAGTGTTGGAGCCAGACTGAGCTGAGTTTGTGTACAGAAGTTCTGTGTGCCTGTGTAGTACAGGACTCCTCTGTGATACTGCCAGGCTACAACTGAAGAGCCTGGATCAGGCAAAGACACTTTTAAATGAGCAACCGTAGCTTTTGGCAGGGACTGCAGAGGTGATGAATACTATTTTGGACCTCTTTACCTTAAAATAGTCTTTCTGCTCTCCTGTCCCTTCTCCTTTTTCCTGTCCTTCTGAGAAAGGTTTCTTAAGTCAGGTGTCGTGTAGCTTTTCTTGTTCTGGTGTAGATGTCAGTGTGTCCACATTAGTATTCAGCACTTGACTTCTCCATCAGTAAAACTGAGATGGTGATTACTTCTGCCTTTTATGGTATGATTCTAAACAGCTTTTGAGTTCAAATGCACCTTGCAGTAAAAGTATTTAAAGCTCACAGCATTGACTTACAGCCTGTGGTCTCTGGATGTCTGGAGGTTTGAGATCCTTGTGCGTGCATCATGAAAGCTAAGAAAGGAAAGGCAGTGTTTTGTCAGTAGGCTTAGTTTGACTTCAGGAGAGAGGCACCTCCACTGTAGACTCCACGAACGAAGCAATTTTGAAGTGTTTGGACTTACTCATGGATGTACTATCTTTGAATTTGATTATGAGGTACCTCGTGTGCATTTGTATGTATGAGGATTACTGTTGATCTTAATTCTGTCTTTAATGATGTCTGCTACAGAATACTTGCTGTATTAATAAGGTTTTGGTGATTGCTTACAGGTTATGGTGGGAAATTTTGGCCAATGATAAGCACAGGATTATACAGACAAAAAGAGTCGGGGAGGATGTGAACTAGGCACAAAGCCAGGAACGAATGGAGTCAGGTGAGTTCTGAACCCTCAAGGTTTCTGCATGTGGGACAGGGTGTTTGGGCTCCCCTTTGATCGCATAGGCCAAAGAGCTTTCCAAAATGTGGGTGTGTCTGTCAGGCTTTGGGAAGACAAAGGAGCTGTCTACAGCCAGGTCCTATGTCTGAGCATGTAAGGACCCTTTCAGCCCTGTACACCGCATCTGGCAGCAGCTAGTTCTGCTTGCTGGAGAGGAGATGTAAACCTTACTGCAGTGAACCACAGGCAACCTTCCCACAATGGCACAGTCTTCTCTTTCCACAGAATGCAGGGAAGGTTAAATGTGCCAAGTTGATAACTTGTGTGATGAAATGCTTAGCGGAGCTGGCTCTGCTCCTTGCTAGTGCGGTTGTTATGCTGTGAAATAGACTGCTCATTTACGAATGGTGCCTGTGCAACAGGATTGCTCGGTGCCATCGGTATTTCAATAGTTTATGAAGTACCAGGAGTTCCAGTGGGGCTGCACTGCCAAAAGTAAGCAGTGAGTAAAAAGCCCGGCAGAGTATAACAATGTTTTCTGTATATCTTAGAAACGGAGAGTCCAGAAGGGAATTAGTGTGCGAGCTGTTAGCTGGGTAGGAGGCTTGGTCTCCTGTTAGTTATGTCCCTGGCTTGGCTCACAGTTTCAGTGTTGAGAATCAGTTCTCATTGACTCCCATCAGGAACGGAGCATAGCTCTTCAGATGAGAACTGTGACCCTTGGCTGCAAAACAGTCTTTGAAAAACTTACTGAATATTTTAGGAGTATTAACGTTTCAGGAGCTGTTAAATTCACACTGGTATTGTAGCGTGCAGTTCTGAATAACGGTATCTGTTTCGTTTTCTGCTTTGCACTGTTAATGTGCTCAGCATGTTTCTCATTAATGAACTTTCTTTTTTTTCGAGCTGTATTTACATTTCTCTGCCCACCATCTGCATGTCAAATTTAACTACCCCCAGGGTGGTGACAGGAATTGGGTTCTTTATTACTTTTTCTTGACAGAGCTCTGTGGGCTTGTGGGGTTTGTTAGGTGATGCTGGTTTTTGCTTGGCAAGCAAATGGTCACTGGTACCTTTTGCCATGTGCAGTGAGCTGTGTCAGCTGATAAAAATTACTGTAAAGAGGAAGATATGCCATGGGTCTACAGACTGCTGAAGGGCATAACGAACAGTGGGGAGGAAAAAAGCACAGAGGAAAAATGGAGCGTGGTGAGGAGAGGAGGGTTCGACTTCCCGCGATGATGTGTAGCTCCAGCAATGGCAGGATGGGATGGGTGAGCCTCAGGGCTGTGTTCTCATAGGTGTCAGCGAAGTGGCTCTGGCAGAGACAAAAGGCTTCTGGCATCCAAAATGATGTGGGCCTTGTTCCTAGCAGGACTTTGTGCTGTAATGAAGCACGGAGATGTGCTTTTTTTTACTGGTGAGGGGCAAGGTGCCTTGCATAGTCTTCCCACAGACCCTCTCCACTCCTTGTGTGTCATGGTACCTCACTGTTTGCCTGTCCCATCGGGCTGTTGCAGCACCTCAGTAAATTATATAGTTCCCACTCTCTGCTCTCCTAGCAGCGGGTTGCTAATGCTCTGCTGCTTCCTGCCTGCACAGCTCCTTTCCTAAGGCTCAGATTGCTGAAGAGAGCACTAATGAAAGCTGAGTTGAGAACTAATTTTAGAGTTTGATGGTGTGTTCTTGCCTAAAAACCTTGTGCTCTGTATCTCTCTGTGGTCCTGCCTTTCTCCTTTTTTCTAGACGGTTTGGCTGGCAGCCCAGGATGATGCATCGGCTGCCATTGGAAACAATATACAGTTTCTCCAATGTACTGGTGTGTGAAAGCAGGGAAAAGGGAAGAAGCATGATTTTCTCCACAACTTAAACCAGAAAAGGTAGTATCTTTTTTTGCTGTGCTGTTCACTTAAAAAAAAAAAAAAAAAAATAGGTGCTGTGTCATACAATCCTATCTGCCTAACTTTGCCTTGTAACAGTAGCAACTATAGATGCAGAGGAAATGAGTGCTGCAGGTTTTATCAAATATATCTCTTTGGATTTGCTACGTGAGACAAGGAAGAGGTATCTGTGGGACAGATAAAGACCTGTTCCAAAGACCCAAGTGAGGCAGTGGGAAGGCTCAACTGTTTCTTAGAGGCTTAGCAGCAGATGCTAAGTCTGCAGAGCAGCGAAATTTTGTGTCTTGTGGTTTATTTGTGATTTCTGTACCAAGGCACTTTGACTTGAATGCCTTTTTGTCAGTGCGTTTGGCAAGTGCCAAAAATAGCCTGGTTGTTCTGTGGCACATTACAAGCTCACATCCAACAGTTGGTTAAGTCTTCATTTCATTGAGTTTACGGAAGGCTGATAACTCCTTGCAAAATAAGGCTGGAAATGCTGGGGCAGTTTTCTGTTGCCCCATTCTGTGGCAGCTGCTGAAATAAAAAAAAAAAAAAACAAAAACAAAAACCAGGGAAAGCAGTTTCCCTTTTGCCTCTGAAATAGCTGTTTGAACGTGTAATGAACTTGAGAAATATAAATGGTTTCGTAATAAGTGTAACTTTTGTAGTCCTTATGGTACTGCACAATCAGTTGTGGGGAAACATTCTTGTTCGTTCTTCAGTGGTTAGGCTACTTGTGACCTTAGGTCGAGTACTAATCTTACTGTGTGCCTTAGGGCATTGGTAGGCAAGAACTCTTCAGTTCGGAGGGCACCTGGGCAGTGGCTGCTGTTACAGCCTGTGTTGGGTTTTTTCTGGAGCAGAACCTTTTCTCTCTGCTCGGACTCAAGGCATTTGAGAGCTGGTACCACTTAAAAATCTGGCCTGGTAGGAATGTTATCAAGTACGTTATCTTCAGACGTCCTTAGGACTGTGAATATTTGGCTTTTTTTTCCCCCTCCCTAGAAGTTGGCAAGGTTTTTCAGCTGAGAAGGGAGAATTAAACCTTTGGATGCAAAAGTTCACAGCCAGAGACTTTTTTAAACCAGCCTTCACAAATCACATGAGGCTTCCAAAAGCCTCCTGCAGGGCAAAACTCCTTTTGCTATCTCTTTTTGTTGTCCTTGTAGGACAAAGAGTAAAATAGAATGGGCCATACTGATATCCATCTACCTCATGTCTATAGCTAGTCAAATACACAACTGATTTGAATTGCGCATTCCTAAACAGTTTAAGTGTATAAAAGTAAAAAGCTTACAGCCTTCAAAAAACCTGTCCTGCTGTGCAATTACTACCTCTTCCCAGCTTTGTCAGAAATGAGACAGACTTGATTGTAGACTGCAGGATAACCTTAGCATCAAGGTATTCTGTTATTTTGGAAGACACTGTAGAACATGATTTACCTCTGGCAGGACTTGACTGATTTCTGCAGATTTAAAGCAGGTATTAGTTGGCCTCCTAGTATTTTAAACCAGGTAGAAGGTCAGCAGTCCAATGATATATTGGATCATGTGGAAAAGCACATTGAAATGTATATACAGTTCCAGTGCCTTTGTTTTTTTTCTGTGAAAAATACTTCCAGCTATGCAACTTTATTTCATGGGATCATTATTTCTGTGGATGTGAACAGCACAGTGCAATATAGGCAGAAATATCCCATGCATGTGATTTCTGTGGGAAAATTTAGTCTATTTTTCTATAGCCTAGTAATAAACAAGGCTTATCAGCCACAAGTCTAGTGTCCTGCATGCCCTCCTGGCTCTTGAACCAACAGAAAAGACTTGAACCAAGTACAGTGTGTAATTACAGAAAAGAGGACAACACTATTCCCTAGATGCCTTTGAGCACCTTACTATGCCTTGCTTGTGACCCTTAATAGCACCATGAAGTCTCAGTAGCCTGGCCCACCTTCTGTCTAGTGCTTTGGAAAATCAAGCAGAAGGGTTGAAGTAGGTGGAATAGTGGAGAAGGAGCAGAGGGAGAGGGTGCCCTGCATGTGCAGGTGGAGGCTAGCTTGGGGATCAGGTAAGCAAGGCTCAAGCGGCGGTGCGCTGGCTGTTCCTTGCTGTGTAACCTGCATAGGGGCCAAGGCAGGTCACAAGGGTCTTTTTTTCTGGTGATGAAGGACAGTGTTTTGAAACAGAATCAATGCTTGAAGCCTGTCATGATGGTTGTCCAAAACAAGGCTTTTTCTTTTTTGCTGCAAAAGCAGCAACCATCATCCTTGAAACTCCCTGACTGGCCCAGTTTAAAAGTACAAGTAACTTACGAAACAATACTATCCTGTAACAAATATCTACAACTGAAAGTCTGTGTTGGGGAATGTGGGGAGCCTATTTAGTCACTGACGCATTATCTTAACACATAGGGCTTTTTCTCCTGCTCATTTTTTCACTGCCTTGTGAACCTAAAACACACAGACTATTTCCAGAGCCGCTTTGCACCTTCAGATGAGCTGGATCAGCATTGTATGATTCCTTCCTCTGGATTTTGAGTTCAAGTCATCGATAGGTTAGTCATCAGACTCAGATCTCATGGATTAATTGAGTGTACTGTGTACATAGTCACTTAGCTCATTGCTCACACAGATTTAAAAAGTGAAGGCCATACTGTGTTTTGTAGATTAAAGCCTTTATCGTTGTCAATACTAAAATGAAGCTGATGATGCTATGGTTTTACACCATGCTCTCACTTATTATTAGGGTCTTGTCTAGTATTCTGCTGGCAAAACTGTAGACAAATAAAACCGTTTTTCACAAGGAAGGTAAGCATGTCAGTCTAATTTGATTAGTTGCATCAAGTACCTGTTTAATCAGGTGAAGAGGTGTGATGTTTTTTCTGTTCACAAGTCTGGCAGGGGCTATTTTGAAGAGTAGCAAAAGAGTCCCTGATGCTGCCCTTCTGGACTGGAATTCTTTCTTGGTAAGCGTGACATTTAAGGCTGTGGAAAATGTAAATGTTCTGTGTGCTTTGCTCATGCTGCTTAATGTTTTCTCAGTTGGAGGCAAGCTGAGCTGCTGTTGTTGCAAATGCCACCTCACCTGGGGAGTTGTGTACTTCTTGCAGCTATTTACAGCCTGAAACACAAGCTGACATTTGTGCTTTCTATAGTATCTCGGGCTGTTTTCTGGAAACGTGCTTTAAATGCATCATCTGTGTCAATAGTGTTACTGTTCTGGACTGGCAGGAGGGAGCGTTGTTGCAAGTTTAGGCTTGTCAGCTTGAAAGTTCGATTTGAAAAGTCACTTAAAGTTTGCCGAACTGGTCCTTTCATAGACACTTGATAGTCTTTGTTTTCCATTTGAGGTTCTCATCTGTTTGTACTGCAGGTAGTTTAACCTTTTAAATTCAGCCTACCAGATCACAAAGGCTATTACATGAACATTGCTTTTTCTATTTTCCTTTGCGATGGCTTAATCTGCAAACTGCCATGAACAATTTCTTAATTTCTCTCTGAGAAAACCAAATTACATGGGCAGTTTGAAAAGGAGACCATAATTCTGTTCTGAGAAAACAGTGCTGACAGATTAGTCTACCTGCACTACCTAAGTATTGCAGTATCTGCATAGCCTATGAGAAGGCAAGTCAAGTATTATTAGATGAAACGATTCATTGAAGAGGTTTTCCGATTTGCAAATCAGTCACCAAATATCAGAGTTTTGCTTTAAAGCTTTTCACAGGTTTCTGATGATTGTTTGGATTTTTTTGAAAGTACAAATAGCCAGCTTCTTCAAACTGGTGTTTTAAATTTTTATAGAGTGACAAGTAGGAAAATGGGGCGAAAAAACCCATGATTGTTATTTGCAAATACTTTAAAGATCAGCAAATCAGTTATGTACCTATGGACCAGGTTCCAGGCTGTGTTTTCCAGGCTGGGTAGCAACTTATTTTTGTAATCTGTTTTTTGAATCGTATTGGAATGAAAATGTTATTTTTCGGTACTTAATGAAATGAAATAATGTTAAAATGTTTAACTTTCAGAAATTGGCCAGGCAGACCACTTGAAAAATCAGTTATGTTTCCTCTACAAAGCATCATTCAAATCAGCAGTTTTTTAATGAAATACCTTAACCTTGACAGAACATGTACAGTGAATTTGGGCAAGAATACTGTCTAGCTCTGGAAACAGAGTCTATCAGAGAATAAAGCTGTGGAGTTTCTGAGTTTATTTAGAGAATTCATCTCAGTGCAAGCAAATGGTCTTTTTTCTTTTTCCCCATATTCTGGCAATATTGCTGTGCACAAAGAAACTCTTTTCCAAGTGTGACTACACTTTTTAACCCGAGACATTTACTTTTCATGTTGTGACACAAAACCAACTACTGTATGTGGAGCTAGTGCATTAATGCTCTATTTACATGTGATGAGCATGTTTAAAATCTTGCTTATGTTCGCAGACAAAAATTCGACTAATACTACTTACAATTCAGTTCTTAGTCTAGACAGTAATTGCCAAGAAGTTTTCACAGCCACAGAAACCCTTTTGACCATCCAGTCTGTCTTCCGTTGGAATTACACAGGCTGTGTAACTTAATCATCTTTTTATCAACCCTAATGCTGTCTTTTTGAGCTAGACTGGAGTGTGGCTTGAGAAGCCGTGGGGGAGCTGCCTCTGCAGAGAGGCTCAAGTCAAGCAGGACGAATAAGTATGATAGTGTGTGATACTGGGGCACTGGAGGCAATCAAGCACTGGGTAAAATACCCCTGTAACTCAGCTCCCAGTTTGAGGAGTTAGCTGGGCAGATGGGTCTTCTCTAAGTTCAATGTAAACATAAGGATTTTACCCACGGTTCTGGCTGGACATACTTGCTTACCAGTGTTAAATTCGGCAAGCAGAATGTGATAGGACTTGTGCCTGTCACTCATTATTCCCCTAACAAAAATAAAAAGCAAATGTTGTTTTGGGTTGAAATAACTTTAAAGTTTAAAAATTGCCTTTTTCTTCAATTATTCTTTTTTTTTTTAGGTAATGAAATTGCCTCTCTGGATTGTGCCAAGATCTTACTGCGATGGACTGGTCAATCTGCTCAACTGCAGTTCTTAAAACTGCCATAGGATGGCAAGAGTCATGTCGGGTCTCAGATGGGATTGCAGTGAAGAAAATTAAGCCATGGCAGGGTATAATGATGGGGCTGCTCCTATTTCTGATTTTGTTTCCATCTGACAGCTATTTGGCAAAAGGAGGCAGGCAAGGAAGTGATTTGGGGCTGGTAGTTATAGCATCTTCCTTGCACGTACAGTTATTTCTGCTTACTTTGTGACAGAGAGGTGTAACAGGCAGGTGACACAGAAAGAGAGCTGGCTGGTTTTGGGTGCAGAGCCAGCTCAACCACCTCTTCACTGCTGAAAAAGGCATTAAACACCTCAGACACACCTAGGTGCTCTAGTAGATTTCTGGGCACTGCTAGCTATAGCTATAGGTGTGCCGGCATGCCTGTTGTTGCATAGACCACCAGCTCCTTCTGTTTCCCTTCTGGCAGGAAAGCAGTTTTCTTTCCTTATCAGTGCAAATTGTTCTCAGTTTTCCAAGAAGCCTCAAAGCCATAAATTACTGAGTAAAAGTGACTGGAAAAGCAAGAGAAAATAGAAGACATTTAGAATAGAATAGAATCAGGACTGGGCTAAGACCTGAATACAGCTGACAGGAGTACACTTCACAGGAGTGGAGTTGTGGGGTAAGAGGGATTTATGCTAAATCAGAGAATAATCTCCTGTAATGAAGTCAAAGTCTATGCCGGCGCCTTCCGAAGTCCAGCAGTCCACAATGTCACCCTTCCTCCAGACAGAGCCTTCTCAGGTAAACTGGTGCTTGGCTCCTGCTCTACTTTGCTAATATGTAATTGAGCAGGCATTCTTTGCAATTCAGAGAGCTTCATCTCTCTTAAACCTCATTTGTATAATTACTCAGATCTTAAAGTAAAGCCTTAATAGCTGCCAGTTAGTATTCTTCTTACCTGGAAGACTGGAAATAATTCTCAATTAGACTGCAGAAATGTTTTTTGGAAAACTTTCCTTTTTCTGCCTTTCTGCTGATAGATCTTCTGTTCCTGTCTTTGAATTTACAGGTCTTCTCCTGTGACATTTCACCTGCTGCATGAATTTCTTACAGGTCCTAGCTTATGGTTGGTATTAAGATGGACTTTTCCTCTTCTTGTATTTGTTTAATGCACATTACAGCAAGCCAGTTATTTTAAGCCACTTTGACTTTCTTTCCTGAAAATGGACTCGTGCTGTTGGAGTCCAGTGTTTGTGAGTAAGTCTCAATTATCTACTTTCCTGTTCGCTTTTTGAAACAGGTATAATAAATCCAGTAACATCTCCAGTGTGTGCCCTGGACTTCACTACATGAAGCTCATGATTGCTTGTCATCTGCATGAAGGTCATCCAGGCTGTTAAAAAAACATTTTTCTGTAAATGTTTACTGAGGCTGTAATTCTGCTCCTCGGTGCAGTGTATCGGTCTGTATCAGATATCACTTAGTGCCCCCGTCTGGCACTTAGTGTGTCAGACCGTTGATCCACAAATTTCCAGCCTGTTTAGCTATGAAAGAGCAGAGATTCACAAATGGGTGGAGCTCTTTGTCCCACTCAGACCTGCTGTGGGGTAGCTAGGGTAGCATCTGTGATAGGGCATATTTGGAGCAGTAAGCAGCTGAGCAGAATTCAAAGGGCTTCAAATTCTTGTCTGAAAAATTCCAAAAATGGGTATTTTCCCCTGGGAAATGTCCCCATGGCGTGTCATGAGAACTGCAACGTGGGACTCGAATTGCCCTCGATTTCTTCCTGAGGCCAGGCTCCTGCACGAGTTAATCTCCTGCAGTGCAGAAGTTGTCTCTGCCCTTGTTGAGGCAGTGGGAATGATCGCCTGTGACTACAGATGGGGTGTAGTTAGTAATTTCTGCAAAATGAAGTCAGCTTTTACAAAGCAAATACTTTATTTACCAAAAATCTCCTTTGCTGTGAAAACTATCCTTGATGAGTACTTTCAGTCTACTCTCTCCTGTTGCTGCTGACGTTCCCAGCTAGCACTGATACTGTGAGCCTTTACCAGGGTGAGCTGAAAGCTGACAATGCTCTTTTTCCATGCTCAGCTGAGACCTGGAGGCATCTTTGGTCTCTGAAATGCAATGTCTGCAGAGTTGACTAGTGAGAGATGACTTAAGGAGTTTATTCGTAGCTAGGGGGATTCATTTTGCATCCATGCAGTGTTGTTTGCAACCACACATACGCACACGAGATCCTCTTCTAGCAGGATGTTTGGACATGGATGTGCACGTGTTATGATGTTGGTAACTGACTATGGAATCAGAGAAAAGTTCGGATTGGAAGAGACCTTTAAAGGTCATCTAGTGACTATGAGTAACTGCTTGGTGTTTAGTTTTTAACAAATCATTGCATGGCAGGTGACTGCAAGACAGCTATTAATGCTCAGACAGCACTTGTCCAGTTGAGACACCACAGAGCTTATTATCAACCTTCTTCCAGGGACTTGATGTGAGGGGCTCCTAGCCAGGACAAAGCAGCTGTTTGTTCTCCTCCTCCTGTCCCCAGATGCAATGGTCAGCGTGTAAATGTAACTGTTATAGATTCCTCCAGTATTAAGGGAACTACATAAGTACAGATATGTCCTCTCTCCCGACTGTTTCTGGAGGTAGGATGGTAGATTGTAATCTGTGCTTCAGAAAACATGTTGGTGTGGCCTATAGCTGAATCTTGACAAGGGTGGTAGAGGAGCTATAACACTAATCTTAACTTGACAAAAGGGGCTAAATTTTTCTAAAAGCTGTTTTTTTAGTGAAAAATTACATTCCCCTTCCAACTATAGCACCACTGCAAAAAAATGCATTAGGTTTTTAGAATTTAGATGTGATGTGTATTGATTGTAAGGGAGAAATTTTAAAATATCTTGAAGCACAAGATTTCCACTACACCAGGGTAAATTCAAACAGTTTGTACTGCAATTAGTGTGATTTCCTCTTTACAGTTTTCTGCTGCTCTGGCTTAAGTATTATCTAAGTACCTTTAAGTAACATGGCTTGCATCTGATTTTTCTCTTCGCCTTATCCGCAGGAATTGTTTGATTGCATACATTGTTGGTTTTGAAGACTATTTAACACTTACTTTTAAACTCCTTTCTAAATTAAAGGAAGAGCTGCTTACAAAACCAGGCTTCAGTGGAATATGTTTTTCTTTTGAAGTTAAGAGCTTGTAAAGAAATTGATGTTGTCTAATAGTAATTTAGAGGAAGACTTTCTTTTCATTTGGTAAAGGAAAACAAGCAATGGGAAGGCAAACAGAAAACAGCAGCATCCTTGCTAAGATTTTGACGTATTTATTACTGCGTAATTTGCTTTACTCCCTTGGTATTCTGCTGGCTTTGGATCATTTCATTGTAATGACCTGGTTTTTTTCACTATCCAGCAACAATGTTTACTTACCTCGTCACCGTAATTCTGCCTATTAGCGTCTTTTTTACATCAGCTTTATTTTTTATCATGTTGTCTTTACCTTGTGGCAGATGTTAGCTGTTTTGCTGCTTATTCTCAGCAGAATGGGAGAGCAATAAGTGTCTAAATAGATTAATATCTTGTTAAGTTTTCCAGATTTGCAGGGTGCTTGCTAAGTGGTTTTTGAATGATTTTAGTATCTATGCCTATGACAGTTTCTATTTCTCAGATGAGACAGGCAATGAAGTACTCAATTTCTGGAAGATGGCTAAATTGTCCCTTAATTCTTAGCAGTATAGTGATGAGTCAGTTGCTTAATATTAACAGTACGCCTACAAATGTCATCTGTGAAAGAGGACCTCTTCCTCTAGGCACCACACAGATGCTTAAAAAGAAACAGTCCTTGCACCCAAAAGTTTGCCATGGAAAGGCCGCAGGGAAGTCATGAAGAGAGTACCAGAGAGAACGCCCAGAACAGCACATCAGCGTTGTCAGTTCAGAGTGTGCAGAAGGAAGGGGAAATGTTGAGAAATCCTTAGTTTGTTTCTCTCTAAAAAACAAAGCAGCATTGAGTTGTGTTGTTTTTGCCTTTTGGATTCTCAGCTCTTAAAAGTACACTTGTTTTGGAACTACTAACACTTGTCCCAGTGTTAAAAGTGGGACATTTCAATAGGAGTCCCGGAGATGGGACATACTGAGGAATTCAGAGGAGATAAGATACTTGGACTCAAGTAATTTTTGGTGGTCAGCAAAAGTGTCCTGGTCATATTAACCGTTCTGTTGCAGGTTTGTCTGCATACATCTTTGAGTCTGAATGCCCCGCAATATCCTTACTTGATGCAGCGGGTGTCTGTGGCGTTGTCATGTGGCTGCGCCCACCCATATGGTGCAGCTCCTCCTCTGTACGAACTGCTTCTCTTGTTACAGGTCCCATTCAGGTCAGGAGGAGAAGAGCGCCTGCCCTGTTGGAGCTGCTCCAACTTCAGAAGCCCTTTCTGTGCCTCAACAGTTTTGGTAAGGAGAATTCAAGTGTATCTCGGAGCCTAGGCTAGAGTCCTGATAGGGTTTTTCACTGGAAGAGGATAGCTTTCATCCTTTATTATCTCAGCTTAAAACGTTGTCTTTCTCCATCCAGAAGTAGTAAGTCACAGTGTGGTTTCTAGAGCTTGCTGATCTACTGTCCTCAAAACACTTGTGAATGGTATGAGACTCACCAGGTTGTTCTGCTTTTCTGCTAGCAAACTGGCAGCTCCCAACCTCTCTGGAGTGCCTGACTTTTAAGTTATATGGTTCTTGGCTGGCTGCCACCATGTTGCATCTCCTGACCTAAGCGGAACAACACAGTGCTCTTCCTGGGGGAGGCAGAATTCAGAGGTGCCTTCTAGGATAGCTATAAAAGAAACCATTTGTGCTAACAGCTCTATTCTGCAGTTTTAAAAACTCTGAGGAAAAACCAAAGTACCGAGCATTTCTGGAAGAGATTACCTTTTATCAGGAATTAAAGAGCATGGTGAAAGGGAATTGCCTCGCCTGATTTAGCCTTAACTCATGAAGGAATGTCTGAACAGTGACAGTGGGATGAAGGTTATGGTAAGCTTGAAAAGGCAGGGTGGAATCTTGTTCAGCATTCACATGTACTCTAAAAATTATTTTTATGGCATGGGCTTAGACAGAAAATGATGCCAAGTGAGTGCAAGTCCTCAGAAGAGCTGCTTGTGAGAGTGTGAAGAAAACCTTAGGGAAGAGGAGAATTCCAGGCAGCTCATTTCCATTGCGAAGAGAGACAGCTCAGTCTCAGAGGTCTGCAGTGACAGGACAGCCTGGGGTAAGTCAAATATGGCTTCTGTAGTGAGAGTCCTGCATGAGGTATCAGGAACAGGGTGTGTAACTATAAAATTCCAGCCTCAGACCCTGGTGCAGGAGCAATTTTTTTTACTAATAAGCAGCAGAAAACAAAGAGGAAAGCGGTTTTCTGCCAGTGTTGAAATGCTGAAGCGAGATGCAGGGCCTTTGTCAGTGTAGTTTTGCTTTGCTGTACCTTTGTAGAGATATTTTAGCTTTGTAATCAGCTGTATGTCTGCTGCAATTTGTGCTTCTGTTTCTAAGCAAGTGACAATTTCTGAGCAAGCGTCTAGAGCCTGGAGCTCCAGCACAGCGCAGAAAGCTGTGGTTCAGTGAATGCACACAGGAAGTAGTGTTTTCCACCACTTCAAGAGAGAGAGCGGCTTGCAGTGGATTGGAAATAATTTATCTTCTGCAGATGCCATGCTTGTTCCCGATGTCCTCCTCTTGCATCTCTCCATATAACTTGGGTATTAGGGTGGAGCGGTGACAGTGCCACAGAACACACACATGTGCAGGCGCATGCCAAACAAGTGGCAGAGGCTATGATTTGCCGTCTGTTGTGTCCACTGACATCTGCTGCTCCAGCAATCCTTTGGGCAACTGAAATGAAAGCCATTCTACCAGCAGGACTCTGCCATCAGTCTGCGTACCTCGTAGCTAAAGAAAGGAGGCAGCACCAGCTTTATGGGGTCTTCGTCCATTGCTGCCTGTCTTGACTGTTCGTGGAAGGTCCAGAGCATGGGATAGAAGAATATTAGTATTACTGCATGAAAGATTTTGATAGAGATGAAGATGGAAGTAAATGCAGAAATGCATTCTGAGCCCTTGGCTGAGCTATGGGGACAGATATATTCCAACTGTTTATGGAGGCACAGTGCTGACAGCTTCAGAGGCACATGTCCAGGGAGATGAAACGTTAATTTTTTCCTCAGTGGAAAAAAAAGCATTCCGCTGAGTTCTGCGAAGTGGGGATTAGAGAATTATTCCTATGTGGCATCTGCTACTCTGGCACATGTGGCTGAAGACATGGTATCTTGTTCATTGAATAGCCGGGAATAATTGATAGCAGTTACAAGGTTTTTAACACCTGTAAGCATTGTCTACCAGAATAGAGCAAAACACTTATCTGGAGGCTTTTTCTCTGCCTTCAGAAAGGGCAAGTCTCTTCCAGCTCGTCTAAAGGTCTGTCTTGACCACGACAGTGCCTCTCTGAAAGTCTTGAAGACCTCCGTTGTAGAGCAACAATTTGGGTGTGAGACATGAAAACACACGGTTCAGCTGCTCCACTGCTGAACTCCCTGCTCCACCTCTGCTGGCCCCTGCTCCAGCATACCCAGAGGGCAGGAGGAGTGTGTGTGTGTGTATGGTGAGGAGGGGGGGAGTGGGGTTGCATGGGAGCTGTTGATTAAATTAAAGCTCAGGGGAACTGTGGGCAAATGTGAATTATTTCAAGGCTGTACTGAGTGAGAGGGGGATGTGTATCATGTCACGGGATGTTTGGTGATACCCAAAATAATTCATATTTTTGGGAGGTGGTTGCTGTCGTTACAATCCCCAGAAAAGCCAACGATTCTATCTTTGGAACCCAACAGCTGTTGGAAAGCTCAGTATTTGCAAACTGAGAGTGTTTATTAAATGACAGCACAGGAAGTTTTACAGTGTGGGTAAACCACATGCTTCCTGGCTTCCAAAAATTTCCGTATTAGAATTGTGAAGAGATAACATAGCTCTAGGAAATTTTTCTTTTGTCCTTGTTTTGTTCTCTCCTTTCCTAGAAAACATGTCCATGGTCATCTCTCAGACTGAAGACTCTAAAAGCTCCTTGTCCATGGTGGGGCAAATAGTGTTTGTAGTTTTCAGGCAGTTCTTTCTGCTTGTCAGCTGCTGCTGCAAATTCAGACCAGACTGCTCTACAGTGTATAATGCCAGAATGTATATAGTGTGTAGTTCTTTTTAGTCCAAGCTGATACAAGAAACAGTGATTAATCCCTGGGAACTGAAGCTTGCCTGATGCCAAGTCTAAAATATACTGTGGTGAGAAAGCAGGAGCTTAGAGAAATGCAAATACAGCTGTAAATTCCATGCCCTGTTCATGGGAGCAGCTTTGTGTTGACAGGTGCATATCTTCTCCCAGTCATTTGGGATTTTTTTCTTCCTCTTGATACAGTTATTTCTATAATTAGCATTCAAAATATGGAAGGTGGTGGACCAGAATTTTTCTTCTCAAGGAAGCTGTCAGCTTGGACTTCCTTGTCTTTGGCAAATACCATATGACTACTCGTATGAGGCACCGGCACCAACATGCTCAGTGGGACTGAGCACCTGTGAGCCTTGCTGTGACCCCACAGCAGCATGTGGGGGATTCTTAGTACCTCTTCAGTATCGGTTCCTTCTCCGAGGAATGGTTCGCGAACAGTTTAATATCTTGGTCAAACTGGCGGCTGTATGTAAGGAGAGCCACGGTAATATAGAAAACATCTGAACTGAAAGATGGGCCAGGAGGATTCTGTCACAGCTTTGCAATCAATCGCTTACTACCATACTGTGGTTTGGGGCGCTGATGAACAGGGAACTCTTGAAATGTGTTGTCTGCTAAAGGAATGCTGAAATAAAGAAATTCTCTGAGGAGCCTTCCGAAGGTGTGTCTGCCTGGGATTTTCAGAAAAGGTCCCATGCTGTGTCTCTTAGCACCACAGGCAGGTGAAAACAGAAGGAAATAAAAAAACTGCAGAAAATGCAATGACACAGAATCAGCTTTCTCTCACTGAATAGGGCAAGAAGAGGAGGAGAGACACACTAATTGGTTTTAGATTTGCAGTCTGCCAGTCCTGCCAGTGCTGAAGTGGCATAGCAGACCCCTTCTGGCTTCAGTGACAGTGACACTGGACTTGTGTTCCCATGAAGGGCAGTGGTTGTGAATTCATGCCAAGATTTTCAAAACTGACTTGTGCCCAGGCTGCCTCCGCACTTTTGGAGCCTGCTGAGAGTCTCAAACCAATGCCCAAGGAGCAAAGCAACTGAACATTTCTGTAACTTGAAAAAAACACCATGTGGGTGCACTGTCATGGACATGGATGTCTCCAGTATGATTCAAGTCAGTGAAGCTCTGAAGAATTCATGTTTGCAGGACTGAGAACTTGGCAGTTTGAGAGCGGTGTCTTGGGTGGGTGCAAAGAGATTTCTTCCCTGTTCTCTTTGACTTGAGCAGTTTTCTACGTGAAGTCTATATGGCAGGAAATCCTTCACGTTTTTGATGGAATTTAGGACTTCACTTTTCTACAGTAATATGCTGTGTCATCTGATCTGCAGAATCGAAGCTTTAGGTAAAGTAACTTTATTTGCCATGAGCTAATGGACTACGAAGCATCAGTTAGGTTTGATCCAGTAAGTACAGTTCAGACTTGCTTAGCTTTCTCTTGTATGGGATCAAAACTAGTAGTAAATCTACTGACACCAGTTCTTCATTTGAATGTTGAAGTTGTAATAACAAAAGAAATAATTCCCCAGAGACAGGTAGAGTGTGAAGGGAGAAATGTATTAACTATGAACTGCTTTTGGATCTCAATTTCCTGAGGTTCATGGAGACTGCCTATAATTATGTTTTTGGATGGGAATGGAAAAAGGTTTTGGCAAGATCTTTTTTCTTAAAAACCATTTTTATGTGCTTGGACTATTGAAAAATCCACTTGCTGTCTAGCTGACTTCACCTCCCAGCTTGCCTGTCTTTCCTCCTCTTAAAAGTCCTTCCTGGCTTTTTTACTTTTTCTGTATCAAATAGAGTTTTTACTTGTAGTTCCAGGACCTCTAACTGCAGCCTCCCTTGTCACAGGTCTGTGTCATTACTCCAGTTATCTCAATGCTTCCAGCCCCATCTCTTGTGCCTCCTTGATGTCGCCAAGCTCTTTGTTTTGCTCTTCGTAAACACGAGCAGCTGTCAAATGCCTTCTTGCCACAAAAGCTTTGCTCTGGAACTATTTCCCTTCTTTATCCTTAATACCAGTGTCTTCATGCTCAGTTTCCTTTATTACCTTCTGTATTTTTTCCCTGCTCTTTATTCTTCATTCTGCCTTCGTTTTGGACTTTATGTCCCAACAGAGGTGAGTCACTACTAACAGGAGAGCTAAAATCCATCAGTTCCAAAACGACCAGCTTCTGCTTCAGCAAAGGAAGGTTTGCCACACTACCTCCCGCCACCCACCTGGTTCAGACACTAGACTCCGTGTATACATTGGTTTAGACTGGTCTCACTTTATGCCTCTTGTGATATATGTCTGAGCACGTAGGCAGAAATTTAGGGTTAGCTCAACTGCTCCCTTTCTATATTTTCTTTTCTTAAAAGAATCAAAAAAATCCTAACAGGCTTTATACTGACCTTGAAAGCTGATATTTGCTTTCAAGGAAATGGCAATTGAACTATTGCCCCTCTGAAATAGATGCAACTTCTTATCAGTTTGGAGTACCTTGGGTTTGGTTTTGGGTTCTTCTGGGGGGTAGAGATTAAATAAGGGATTTATAGGGGTGGTTTTGAACCATCAGGTCCAGATCTGAACCATGTTTCAAGTTTCAACTTCCATATTTAAGTATGTTCCATCCTTATGTGCCCTCCATGCAAAGAAAAGGTAACTGTTTGCTATTTCCTTTACAAGAATTCTTAAATATTGGAAGAATGCTGTATTTTACCCTTCAACTCTCTCCCATCATCTCCTTCTTAGGAAGCATGAGTCTTTGAAGTCAAAGATTAAGGGCTTCCCTTATAGTGATATTCTCCAAGCCTCTTCTCCCTGATGCTGTCTTCTAGGCTTCTTTTGAGTCTGTTCTCAGCTTTCTGAAATGGCAGTGCCCGACTCCAACCGTACTAGTGCTGAAAGGAGTAGAACAACAGTCCTGATAATATTCCCAACTGTTAAAATTAGCCTTTCTTTTTGCAACACCATCGCTGCTGCTAGTACATTTTCACTGCTTTCCAGTCTAATCCACCAAAACCCCCAGAACTATTTTTGTGATGTTGTTATACAGAGTAATCCCACTTTATATTTTTACATTCTATTTGGCCACCTTCCATGCAGCACTTAATTCTTGCTGATTTTGGACAATTTCCATCTTTGAGCATGGATATCGTACCATCTCCTAAAGCTATTATTGTCTGAAATAACTTTCATCCCTTGCGCTTACAAACTGTCAAATGCTTTTAGGACTAAATCACTTCTATAGTGAAGAGGCTATTTTTTGTGATCTATGTCATTTATAAAAATATCTTAGTAGATTTGACCTTGGGCTGATTTTTGTGATCACAAGTTGAAGCATCTTCCACTGAGAATGAACAACTGTTAAGTTTTGAATATTGTTTTTGAGTTGGTGTCCAGTGTCGCTGATTTAAAATTATTTTCTTCATGCCACCATTTCTTAGTTCATTAAACAGAGCACTATAAAATGCATACCTTTTGCTCTTTTATATGTAACTGATTCCTCCTTCTTTCATTATGCAGGGAGGAGCAGGGGCAGGCTGTGCTGGAAGGGAGGCAAGCCATGACCCAAGGCTGACAGCTGGGCAGGGCCCTCCCAAATGAGGACAGAGCCCCACAGCATCCAAATGAGGAGAGCAGAGCTGGTCCTGCCCAGGGTCAGCCGTGGGCCAGGGATTGCCACAGCAGCCTGTAGCAGTGAGGAAGGTTCTGAAGTCAAGAAAGGTCAGTAAAGCCAGGTATGACATAGCACGTCCCCGCAGCATCACTCAGGGATGACATAGCACATCCCCGCAGCATCACTCAGGGAAGGGCCTGGGCCTGCGGTTAAATGTAACATCAGTGTGATTAGTTTGAGGTGACTTGTACTTTACAAATCCCTGCTAGCTTTTTGGGAGGATGGTTTTCTGGGGTTTTGTCACCCAATGGTATGGGGACAGGCAGGTTCGTTTAAGGATCCTTGGTAGAATGAGAACAACTGGCCATGGGACTTAGTTAGAGTTTTATTATATAAAGATTTTCTCAAACAGTGTAGCTCATTACAGAGAATTTCTAGCAATTAGAATAGCTTTCCTGTTAGATCAATTTTCAGTTACCCGGACTTTTCAGTCACCTGGACCCTCTGCAGATTGGGTCAAATTCTTAATAATCAGCATGTGATAAAAGAATCATATCTTCGACAGTGATGTTAAAAAGCATATGAGTCAACCAGCAGAGGAAGAACGATGGGAGGCTGCCTCAAGGTACCCTAGCTGATGGTGTTCCCTATATCATTCAGGGAAACACGAAGGCCTTAGTTTGGCTGCTGTTGGATCTGCTTCAGAAACCTTTTGGATAAGCGGATGTATTTGTACCTCTCAGTTTGGGAGTTTGGTCTTTACCGTCTCCATAAGTTAGTGGATTCTGAAGAGGCTGCCAGACAATGAATACGTGAGTACTTTGGCTGCAGGAGACAGCAAGCTGCAGGCGGTAATGGCTGCATAATGATCTCTGTCTCCTCACGTCCATTGTGTCCTGCCTGAGGACACGCTTAATGTTTTTTTTTAAAATAGAAACTGGGGGAACACAATATATTGCAGATTTTAACCATAGCCCTGTCTTTGTGTACTTTACTTCCCTATTTAGTAATGTGCCTCAGCTTCCAAACCAATCTCAATTTTAACATGGTCTCTTTCCTGTTCCGGATGATTCCTTTTTGATGTTAATAAAGAGCTCTTGACACAATTGGTATTGGTTTCATATTATTCTTTGATATAGGGAAAGCTTTCTTCTAAGACTATCATTTCTTCCAGTAACTACCCACTCCCCTACGCTTCATTCTTGTACTTTTCCAGAGAGATGTTCATCCAGTTCCATGCATTGGTTCAAGTTTTTTTCTTGATCCTGAATGCGGTTTAAATGTATGTTCTGTGGAAAGACTGGCCATTACAGGGAATTTGGAGCACATATCAGCATCTTATTATTCTACCTAAATGGCGATGCCCGCAGAGGGAGCGAGGAGGGGAAGGAAACTTAAAAACCTCAGCTTCTAGAGCCTGTATGGCAGTATCAAAGTTGGTGGCAACAGTGTTGTATAGCGGGCTTGCTCTGCTGTGTTACATCTGTAGGCAACGTATAAATGTCCAATAAAACACAAAAAATAGAAATATATTCATCTACAAGTGCTATTCATTTGAACAGCTCAGTCTATTTGCATTCAGAGCCTATTTTTAAAATTCTCTCAGGCCCGAATGTAGATAAAGCATTATGTTTATGGATTTCAGTTAGGGATTTGTTCCTGTGGGTTTACAAGTTAATTAACAATTTGAGGTGTTCATCCAAAAGCAGAGCAGTACAAGAAGATGAATGAACGGATTTTATGCTAACAAGGATGTTCAATATGTGGGAATTATAAGCGTTTAGGAGTAATGTAACGACGCAGACTATAAAACATGAGACTCTGCAAACTTAGTACCTTACTTGTGGCAAAGGATGTTTGATTCTAATTCAGTCTGAGTGTGGGAGGCATATGTTTGTTATTTAAGGTTTTGTTGATAAATGATTAATGGATCTGACATGCTTTGAGGTCTGTGGTCCTCTGAGCCAGGGGTTGTATATCATGAACTCTGTTGGTCCTGAGGACAAGCAAGTGGTGTTAAGATCCCTGTACAGATCCTATATTAAAAACAAGTGTCTAATGAAGTACCGGATAGTCTAGTTTTTGATTGAATTGGTGCTGCTGAAAAAATCATAAAATATCCTGAGTCAAAAGGGACCTGCATTGAGGCAGAGTCATTTATTTATGGCTTAAAAGCCTACTCGTGACCATCGTGGGCATGAATAGTAAAAACCTAAGCAGAGCCCTAGGCTTGCGCTTGCTCTTGTGAAATAAATCAGTTGTTGGAGTACGTTGTGACTTGAATAGATGTAAAGCAGACACTTGGAGAGAGGGTTAAGGTAGGTCAGGTGCTAGAAGAATCCTAAATCGCTCCTAGTAGGAGTTGTTTTGTGCTCATGAAAGGAGAGGAGATAAGGGCATCTCCTGGAAACAACTTAGTTTGGTAAACCTTGGGTTTTCACCATTAAACTCTCAGCCACTTATTGAAAGTGCAGTGACGTCTAAATGGCTGTGTGGTTGTGAATTACACCTACTGCACAAAGAGACTGTCTCAAGTATGAGTATATTAAGTATTACTCTAAAATCAATACAGAGCATGCCCTGCCATATGAATAGCAGCCACCCTTCTCTTCATGCAGTCCAGGATACAATTGGTTTTCTGGGCTGCAGACACATTGCCAGCTCATGTCCAATTAAACATCTACTGCTATCCCCGAGCCCTTCTCTGTGGGGTTGCTCTCGCTCCCTTCGTTCCCCTGTCTGTACTGATACTGGCCATTGCCTTGATGCAGGTGCAGGGACCCTGCACTTGGCCTTGTTGAACATTGACGTTTGCATAGGCTTGCTCCTCGTGCCTGCCAAGGTCCCCCTGGATGGCTTCCCTTCCCTCTGGAGTATCGAACGCAGCCCTCTGCTCAGGGTCATCTGCAAACTTGCTGAGGGTGCACTTAGTCCCCATCTATGTCAATGAGCAACATATTAGATAGTATCGGTCCCAGGTTGGACATAGCAATAAGCTTTGGGAATCCAGGCAAGGCAGGCTTTGACAGGGAAAACAGGTCTTGTTTTCTCAAACTACAAGTGAAGGACAAAGGACTGGATGGAAGGGCTGCAGGAAGTGTGGAATACATGGAGCTCCAAAAACCTTTGTGGTGGGGTTGTCCACAGAGCACAATGGGATCAGGAATCTATGTTTGATTAGATACTTTGAAAAGCCTCTCCTAGATAAAATGCATTATAAAAACCATCTGCAAATTCAGAGCTGTTCTGGCAGCTTCTCTTCCCCTTATTCCCCAAGTGTTTTTCTTATTTTCTGGTATTCAGAAAAGAACATAGTTTGGGAAGACACAGCTTGAGAAGTTGTCAGTTTTCCTTAATTGTGCAAATATGTCATGATCTGAAAGGTACTCCAATTTACCTCAAGAAGGACTGCACTGGGGCATGACCTTACCTGGTATTTGGCCCTATAGACCCTCATAGGATATGACATGATGATGATCTAGTCCTGTAGCAGATCTGTGTAGGCTGGTCCTCGCACTAACCTGCATTCCTCAGTGATTTCAGGAGCCTCTGTGAGATGCTTCCGAGATTGCTCTTTGTCCATGCTGAGTTCTGTCAGATCGAATGGGCCCTCAAGGTGTTTTATCTCTTGCTGGTATTGAAATTGCAGTGCTTTTAGGTGACTTTTATCCCCCGAAAGTTCCCCCCAAAATGTACCATAGAAGCCATTTTTCATCTCAAATTCTTATTCTCTAATTTTCACTCCTATTTATTTCTCTAGCTGCAACAATAATTAATATCAAAGAACTAACAAGAGGGGCAACCGGAAGGGGAAATAAATAGAATGTGACTGAAGATGCTTAATTTTTGTCATTTGGGCAGGAACCGGTTGGCCGTTGAAATGTCCAGGCAAAAGCAATATGAGTATAACCACAACAAGACCCAGGAACCGGTGAGTTCAGTTCAAATATTCAGACTGTATCTCCGATATTTCAGTTAACAACGGTTATAGAATAACAGATTGACAAGTTCAAGGAACAGGCTTATGCTTCACAGAAGAGGCTAAATGAGTAGTACCAAGGACCTGCTGCTGAAGAAAGAGACTTTTGTGTTAAATCGAGAAGTGAGGTTATTGGATTAGTCTTGCTTTTAGCAGAGGACTTTTTTTAATAAATCTTGTTAGCAGGTACTTTGGTCTACAGGCCAAATTATTTCTTAATGCAGCAAGGGGGAGCCCTCAGCTGCACTGGCTCGGAGCTGTCCTGAGCCCCAACAGTCAAAGCCCCAGAAGGGAGCATACGCTCAGGGCCCTGGCAAGTGTCGCGATTCCCTCCTCCTTCCAGCTCCACAGTCTAGCTGGATGCAACAAACAGCAGCGATGTTTTCATTGTCTGACACCAGAAGAAAATTGTAGGTATTAACAACAACTAGCCTTACATGCTGAAACGTTACCATAAATATTGTTCAAGCAATCGTATTTCAGCTGCTCTGAGAGATTCACAGAAAAAATGAATGATCATTCTCCTCTTCATCAGTGAGTATCCAGAGTAATTGCATCAGAGTCAAAACCCATAGTTCTCTTTTTTTCTTCTGTCACAATAAACGGAAGGTAATCCCATTTTAATTACGTCTTTGCTCCAACCCGGTTCAAGAGCAGTGAGTCATCACTGACCGCAGGGGAGTAGCCACTGGTTTAAGCTGGTAACATAAAGGGCTGAATTTGGTTCCCTGCTTATATCAAATGTTCAGATACCATGCAAGTTGCATATCTCCTTCAAAACAGAAACACGTTGCCAGTTTTTTCAGAAAGGGCTTACAGAGCACGAGTTTCACAGCACAATAAATAAGTTCTGCTAGGCATAAATTGTTCGGGTAGTTCATAGCGTGTTTCACTTAATCCCATGGTTGCAGGGCTCTTCTAGATCCTCCATTATCAAATCCTGCTGATTATTCACCCAATTGCCTTTCTTAACTGTCTTCCCCTCCTCCTTAGCATTTTGACAAGCTTGATCCTGGGGGGTCTGGTAGTTGGCAGCTGGCAAAATGGCATTGCTTTGGCCTCGCTGAGAATAGACCTCCCTGTGACCAATCTCCCTGGAGCAGAGTTGAAGTTTAAAGGCTGCCTGAAAGCCTCGGCGAAAGTTTTCGTTAAAGAAGCCGTAGATGATGGGGTTGATGCTGCTGTTGAAAAAGGCCAGCCAGTGAGCAAAGGGATAGATATAGATGTTGATGATTTGCAACTGGATATCTGAAAGGTTGGTGTAATCTGAGAGCATCATCAGAGTCCACAAGGGGAGCCAGGACAGGGTGAAAAGCAAAGCCACGATAATGAGCATTTTGATGACTTTTTGTTTCTTCTTAGACACACTGTGCTGCTGCTCCTGGCTCTGTTTTCCCACCACGGGCATCGCTGTGTTGAAGAGAGCAACGCTTATCCTAGCATACATGATAATAATGAGCGATAGGGGAGCCAGATAGATGTTGGCAAACAGAACGGTCGTATAGATCTTTCTCATTCCCGGGTTAGGCCAGTCCTCCTGGCACCAGTACACAGGGCGGGTTTCATTGCCATAGCCAAGGATCACCCTGAAATGCTTCTCCTCTTGTACCTGCAGCATGACTGCAGAAGGACACATGATCGCAACGGCCAGAATCCAGATGACCGCTATAACGGTGACTGCAGTTGAAATGGTCAGCTTCTGCTTAAATGGATAAACAATGCATCGAAACCTGTGGCAAAGACACCCGGGGATATAGGTGGAGAAGCCATTTAAGGAATGCTTAATCAAACAGGCAAGCGTACATGCACATTTTAAGTTGCATGGTTTTTGAAAAGTATAGATGGAATCATCTCCTCTTCCTGCATAAACCAGTGGAATTGCATTTAGCTGCTCCGTTTAAGAGCTGTGTTGGTAAAACCATTCTTAAAAAAAAGTCACATTTATTGTTAAAATTTCCTCGCTTTGATCTGCCTCTGTATCGCCTACTGCTTCTGCTACTTCATTTAACCAGAGCAGGTACTACTGCCTGTTCTATCTAGCTTAATAGCTAAGGAACAAAGGAATTCCAGGCAGCCAGGCGTAGCCCAGCTGTACCATCTTTAAGAGACACCAGTGGAGGAGCAAATTGCTATGGCTGCTCTTTAGACCTGGCCACATGTTGTTCTGCGTAATACCCTTAGGAGCAAAATACATCTAATGTATTGCAGTGTTGTGTGGATTAATGAATCAGCCTCGGCGTGGTCAGGTGGCCAGAGGGAGATGAAAGCGATGGTTTACAGTCTCTGTATCATCTTACCTGTCTACAGCAATAGCAACTAGAGTGAAGACAGAGGCAGAAACAGAGATTCCTTGGACCATCCCGCTCACCTTGCAGACCAGGCTCCCAAACGGCCACCCTGAAAGGAAACGGGCAATTGAAATTGCTGCCATCTCGCTGCAGCGCTATGCTTATACGCACAAGAGGAAAATTCCACCCCGGAACTAATATATTTCTTTTGCTTTTTCAGGCCATAGCGGGTTTAGGGAGGCAGAGGTTATGTAAACAAATGCTTTGCCAAATGCCTTGGGTGAGTTTCTGATGTTCCAAAAACCAGCAAAGCAAATATTTGCGGTTTAACATTCCATTAAAACGAGATCTTAAGACAAGAAAGGGAATCGACCTACAGTTGATTGTTCTCTGTATCTGGCTTAAAGCATCTGCCAAGTTTTCCTAAACATTTAACCTGGTAGTGTGAGAATCCTAAAGACAAGGGATGTGGAAGTCAGCAAGGACAGCCCCAGTCAGGAGGTGGGTTAGAGGCTTCTCTTCCTTGCTCTGACTTCCAGTGACTTGAAATGCCTATAAGGAGCCCACTCAGAAACATGCACCCGGCTCTCAGGGCCCTAAGGGAGGCCAGCACTCAGAAATGCAGGCGAGTCCCCCTCGAGCTCTTTCTGCCACGTGGTGTGAACCAGCCTACCTGCAATGATGCTGTCCAGGAGGGTGGTGGGCATGCAGAAGATTCCCACCAGTAAATCACTGACAGCCAGGTTTAAGATGAAAAGGTTTGTGACTGTACGCATATGTTTGTTCCTCAGGACGATAAAGCAAACCACTCCGTTGCCAACCATACAGAGCAGGAAGATTAAGAGGTAAGAGACGACGAAGACAGCCGCCACTGAAGGCTGATGAAGGTAGAAGTCCACATAGGAGACGTTGCCTTCTAAGTAGAGGTACTTGTATGTCCCATTATGATTCAGCGCATGAGGCCAATTGAATGAGGAGTTTGAGTCTGTTTTCTTACTCATGTTGTCACGTGCCTTAAAAGATATTTTTAAAAAGGTCATTTTAGTATGCTTGAAATTGATCTGAAGAAAAGTGGCTAGTTTGGATATGCTGTGTGCTGAAATACATGCAAAACTTACGTATACTCATTCTTCCATAGCTTGTTTTAACAGTCCATGTTCTGAGCCTCCCCAGATAGGACAACAAACAAATACTGTTAGTTTGATTTTACAACACAGGTGTACAAAAGTGACCGGTAAAACTGCTGAAGGTTTTGTCCTTTCTGCAGGATCTATAAATTAAATCCTTCCTTTCCCAAAGAAGAGGAAAGTCATGCAGGATGTTTACTGGCCTACTGTGTTGTGTCAAGTAAACAAAGTAACGACCTGAACAGTTTGTTTTGAGGAAAAAAATGAATTCAGAATTCTTGAGAAATCCACTTACTCAACAGCTTGAGTAATCTGGCACTCAGGCAACAGTGAGACTGCTGAGCCATGAAAAACAGTGATTAAATTAAAGCTTTCTGAAGCAGCACAAACCTTCTGCCTGAGCGTATCCAAATCCAATCCCATTTCATTGAAAATGAAATATTTTTGTGTACAGTTGGCATTAGACCACAGTTGATTTCACTTCCCTGCTTACAAGCTACATAATCGGGAGATGTGTCTGCAAACACGAAGGACTACACTGTGTTTAAAACATGCTGAAGTACAAGATAGCTGGATTAATTTCCTAGCCCTGCTGCCGAATTTCTGTGAGATCTTGGGGAATTCTTAATCTCTCCATGTTGCAGTTTCCTGCTATAAAAAGCGAGTGATACTTTTCCCACATGGTTTATTCACAATGTAAAGTAAATTCTCCCATTTTATATTTTATTAGATTACTGTTGGCAAAAGCTACGAGCTTTGTCTAAGAGAGACTTTTTTCAAGTCTGAACTTTCTTGATATTGTATCATCTCAGTTTCAAGCTACAAGCATCTATGCCTGCTGTGCTGTAGTAGCTGTGCTTTTGCTAGTGGGATGGCTTGAACATAAGGGACACAAAACTTTTTATTCGAACGCTTGATGGAGCTGAAATATTCGATTTAAGGCAAGTACAAAATTTGTATGCCCCAAACTTAGTTACTTCCAAATTTAACTGATTAACTTTGTAGGCTGCAATCTGTTTTCTTGCCCTGTAGAACCTATAGTTACACGAGACTTTGCACTGAAACTCTAAATCAAATCTTAAGCGTGACAAACTTCTAACACGTATATTATACAACTCGCATAGAAATGGTATCAGTCTACGCGACAGGCCAAAGCTGGCATCTTGACATATACAGCTGACACCAGGTAACTCGACTTGGAAGCAGCATTCAAAATTTGTTTCAACATTTCTTTTATCTACTAGATGGAGAAGCCTAAAAACGTAGGGGGATGGAGGTGTTCTTAACTTAAAAGGGCAGCAAAATTAATTGGTGGCAGAAGGCATAAAATTAACGTATGGGTGCAGGTGCCTTTAGGACACTTACAAATTCTTCAGTATAAATGGAATTTCAATTAAGGCACAAGTATCCAAATGATGATGAGCTTGTATGTGAGGGAAGGAAAGTCCTGGCTACACCTCCTTCCTTATGAAAGGAAACTCAGAGCGGGCCCTTTTTTGTGCAGCTAGGTTTCAGCTGCCTCCCCAGCTACCTCATGACGAGGCGTGTGCTGTTTTTCCCTTATCTGCGGAGTAACGACGGAAGGTGACAGTCTCCCGTCCCTCCGCGAAAGGCAGCCCTCTCCCCGAGAAAAAAAAAAGAGTGTTAGGTACTAATGCTAAAAGGGCAGGTGTTTTTTCTTCATTCTTCTTGCTGGGTTTTACTTAAAATCTTAAGTTTTACTTAAAAACTTAAGTTTCTAATTCACCTTTTGTCTCTGCCTGTTGTTCCCTGACATATTTACTCACATCAAATTCTCATTCTGTGTTTTGCTTGTCAATGAAATTCAATAACATCAAAGCCTCTGCAAGTGTTTTACTTCCAGCGCAGTAAAAAAATATTTTTTCTGATATGCCTCAGGTTTGGAACAAGCAGAGCAGTAA
Source organism: Sula dactylatra (assembly GCA_013389905.1). Taxonomy (NCBI): domain Eukaryota; kingdom Metazoa; phylum Chordata; class Aves; order Suliformes; family Sulidae; genus Sula; species Sula dactylatra. Next base: position 57,078 of record WEKW01005520.1, read on the forward strand.
AAAAAGGTCCTGCTGTGGTGCCTTCTGCTTTTTTAGAAGTCAACACCAGTACAATGTTTGTATTTTTACATATTCATTAAAATGTCTGCACGTTAAGGTAGCTAGACAAGAATCCAAAATCTCTCGTGGAAAAAATGGCTGCTTGTATGTTTTAAGAAATCAGTATATACAAGTTAGCTATAATAGTTGTGTATTCTCTTCAGCTGTCCTTATGGAAGAAGACTATTTATCTTTACTGTTTTTATGCAACCTATTTTCAAAATGATTGAAAATATTTTTATTCACATGTATGATGTGCCAAATGCTTTAACTAGCCAGAGATCAGAGTCAACTGCTGTGGAAATTGTTTTAATGCCGATTTTACTATTCCCTCCAGATAGCAGGCACTGATGCATTTGCATACAAACATGCCCGAGATGAAGAGCGTCAGCAGAATTCAAATGTAGGCATTTGACAATAGTAGTTTACGCCGTTCCTTTAATCACGGATCTGGAGCTGTGCTTTATAAATCCCAGGGGATGCTGCATCACTAAAACCTCATGTAAAGCTCAGCATCTCTCACGCTCCCTTTTGGCCCATGACAAGAAATAGACTTACTGTTGCTCACTTTCCTCATCTTCCCCCAGCCAGTTTCTCAGGGTAGCTCTCCCTGCCCAGGGAGATGACTATCTGGATGAGAAGCAGAGCTTACCCCAGGAGCTTCCTCCGCTGGGCAAGGCAGCGGGGTGCCTAGCTTGGCACGGCTATGCTGGATGAGGCCCCAGTCTGTAACAAGGAATCTTAACATGCCAGTAACTCTAAGTCAGTTTCTGAGGCTGCCAACCAATGGTATTAATCAAGTTATACATGTGAGGGATCTTGCGTTCAAGCCTTCTTTTCCTGATGGCTAGTGATGAGAGTAAGCGAGGAGCTTGGTTTAACACAGGGGAAGTGAAGTAGCAAGAAACGGAGCAGACGGTGCCCGTAATTTGACACTTGTTACACGTTTGGAGTAAACAAAGCAAGGGATGGAGCTACCCTAGACTAATTGCTGCATTTCAGACAGTAAATGCAGCTGTACGAGAAAACAGGAGTTCTGCGCTGTGAAGACTAAGCCCAAGACTTGTGCTCCTGAGAGGTCTCCCAGTTGGTTTTGAAGATTTTTGGCAACGAGTAGCAAAACACCCAATCCGAAGGGTTTGGAGAAAGTCAGACCCTCTGCCCCTTCTCATCCTCTAACAAAAATAAACATGTATTTGGCTCCTTCCTTCTGGCTTCTCCGAGGTTCTACCTCAGATGCGGTTCTCCAGCGTTTCTCCTCAAATAGGACAGCCGCAAATGTATTGTTTTTCATTATTATTATTGTAAATTAACACTAATGTTTTTCCGTAACCCTTTGCTTGCTTGCCAGAGGTGGTGGTTTAAGAAAGACACTCCAGCTTGGGGAAGATGGCTTTTGCCTCACGCTGTGTTCCCAGTCGCCATGGCCAACAGGACCTGTGCTGTCACCAAGCAGCCCTGCAGATGAGGTAGAGGTGGCTTTTTGTCCTTGCCTTCCATAGTTTGGCTTTTGAGGGGTCTCTAATGGTACGAGGGAGAAGTTCTTTGTCATTCCATGATAGAGGAGCATTGTTCCTCTGTGCAAAAACAGAGAAGGAATCTTTCTGGTTCGGACTTTATTGCTGCTTTGCAGCTTACCTACACAACTGTTCACGGGCTACAGAGGCTTTGCTAGGCTTTTTACAAGTACCAATTGTTATGTAGGTAGAACTAATACCACGCTTTGGTCCCAGGAGTACAAACCCTTGTGGGCGATTCCTGGGCAATGGCAGCGTTCTAGTGAATTAACGACTTAAAATTCTATTCATTAAGTGAAATGATACCTTGTCACACTAAAAACAGGAGGAATAATTTTAGAATTATTTTTCTGGATCCCTATCTTAGAATTTCTCTCTTTTACTGACAATGTGTTGTAAAGCAACAGCTTTCAATCTTTTCAGTAATGAACTCTGGAATAGTTTTTGTTCATAAACGATAAACAAGAAGTTGCCAACAGCCTTAAGGCACAACTGGAGCCGTGTCTGCTTGTCATATTAGTCTGATCACAATTGCATTAATGAAATTTTGTATCATTGTGGCTGTAGCAAACACAGTGAATTTGCCATACAAATACCATAGCTTACAGGAAATGAAAAATGTACATGGATTTTTATTATATTGAAGCTGAGGTGGAAAAGGGTTGGCTGGAAGAAGCAAAGGCAGTGCCTTGTATTTTCACAAGGCTCTTGCCAGCTAAAACAGACAGTGACAAATAATCAAGAGACACACAGAAGGCAGAAACATTAGTCGTCTAAGAAAAGGGAAAAATAACACAATGCATCAATCTTAAAAGATGATAAATAAAAGTAATTTGCTTCCCCATGGTAATTTGATAAGGGTATGGCCTCCCTACTTAATTTAATATACAAGAGGAAAATCTGTAAAGAATTAAAGCAAGAGCCACCACTAATGAAACTGCCCAGTCCCACACACTGGCTTTTTAAACACAAGGCTCAGAGTGTTGAAATCCCAGTAACAGCACCCATATACGAATATGCACAATTGCATGCCACTGGATATGGAAAACCCATTTTCCATTTTTACAATAACAGTTCAAGGTAATTATGAAGTGAATACAATTATTTTTGTTGGCCACATGGAGGAAATCTAGAAACTACTGGACTCAGCCAACACTGCTTCACCTTTGTGCACAGCCATCTGGTTTTGTTAGCTTGATTTTTGTTTGTGTGACATCTCATCACAGAATCCTCTGAGGCTTTAGAAGCTGAAACAAAGATAAGGAACCATCACAGACACAAAGAACAGAAGGGTGTTGTCGTGGAAAAAGAAAATTTAATGTGGTAATTGCTAAAGAAATTGTTCTTCCCTTGTCCTGAGCTCTATACTCAGTCATGGGTCAACTACAGAAATTTCCTGGAGACCTTGGGAAATGATAGCAGCTCTGGTCTGCTGAAAAGTTAGAAAATCCTGCTTGCAAAATGCAGCTGCTGAGGGATGGCAAAAATAGCAGTACCTCATTCTGAAAGTGTCTTAGAAATCGGGAAGAGACAAATGCATGGATTACCCTATGACTCAGTGGATTAAAAAAAAGCTATTGACCAAGACACACAAATTGTTCTTGCCAAAAAAAAAGTAAGATCAAGTGTGAACATTCCCAACTCAGTGAAGTGTATAGCAGCTATTTTTAAGAATTAAGTAAGGCATGTAAAGCAGTCTGAGAATGGGCTGTGGTCACAAGCGACCTCTGCCTTAATGGAAAGTAATGTTTTTGGAGGAAGCAATAGCAGGGAAAGTGGTCCGATTGCCAGCCAGACACTTGGGTTGCAAAAGACCATTTCCTACATAAAGCAGCTGAAAACCAAAACACTATTCAACAGGGCCATGCCGCACAGCAGTATGCAGTGAGGCAGGAAAAAACCAGGGGAGCCACTGACTGTACAGTAGTACTATGGACAAGGGTCTGGGGTTTGTACCAAGTTACCAGCTGAATGGGAGGCAACAGCAGCATGACTTACAGAAATGGCAGGCACCCTAATAGCAGGTAGGCAGGACAGAAGCTTGCAGAACATGTGAAATACCTCCATGCTGTTCAGTACTCAGGGGTTATTTCATTTGTTGCATTTAGTTCCGGTCAGTTTAATTCAACACAGATTTGGATCAAGGGCAGAAAGTCTATAGGAAGTCACAGGAAAGATCAGAGAGCTCAAAAGTATGACCTACAGGGAAATATTGAAAGATACAGGGTCATGTCATCTAAAAAGGTAAAATGTGGCAATATATTGTCCCATTTTGCTGTAAATTTCAGAAATACTTTATCATAGCATTTTATATTTCAAAAGGTTAGGCATGAAAGATGTATGTCTGCAGTTCAATGCAAGCAGAGCTCATCTTTGCTTTCTGTTCCAGAGAGAGTGAGGCTTCAGCAAGAGCCAGCCACCAAGTGCCAGACTGAGGCTCAAGTGTGTGACAGGCAGAAGTACAGACACTGTCACTCACAAACTGGAGCACCTGGGTTCACCAACAGGCCACAGGCAAGACAAGACTTCATTGGAGTACCACTAGCTTCTTGGAAATTGTTTAAGGTATGTTTTAACTGCATTTTGCACTTAATGTCAGTTTCCCATATAAGCAGAAGCATTCCATCTGTATAATACAAGATCTGAACTGCAAAGTGCAAACTCTGAGGCTATTTATGAATTACAGTAGTAAAACTTACTCAAAATATTTTACTTTTTCATACATCAGAATTTCCGTGATATTTTATCTGAAATACCTCAGAGCATCTTAGCTCAAAATAAGCACTGACTATCACTCAGGAATGGTAGGCTTTCAGCTAGGAAAAAGGAGCTGTGAAAGAAAAGCCACACTAAAAATAACAAGTAGCAATAAAAAATTTTCCTTACTGACATTTACTTCCATGAAGAACAACAAATATGCAATAAGAAGCAAATTTCCCAATTTTAAATGGGCAATCCGAGGGAGACACACCAATCTTGAAGTTGCATGCAGAGCTCTTATGAATGGACTTAAATTGTTTATCCTCCCCCTAACAGTCATTTATCTGAGCTGGGATCAAAGAAAATAATTTGTCAAAGTACGTTTTTTAAAAAAAAACCTTACACTTCACCCATCCTGTCTAATGATAAAGAAAAACGCTATCAGTAGGATTGCTATCATAAACAAGACTTGGTTGCAGATTACTCATTCGCTTGAGCTGGGAATATAAAACATTTTGCAAAAAAGCCAGATCTCGAATGTAAATCAGAAGATGCTAAAGGCAGGTAAGGCATTCACAGCAAGTTTGTTATGCTTCTCTAAAAGCATTTTTTGCACTCCATTCTTCTGACATTCAACTAATGTTACACAGTTTTCATGTCAAACATTAATTTTATTACCACACTAAACGAGGAAGAGGAAAGCTGAAAATTTACCATAGCAAAACTTAGCTGTAGCTGAGCGTTTTCAGCCATTCGCTGTTAGTTGACCTTAAGATGCCAACGTAGGAATTTTTTCCTTTCAAGCACAGACATGACTTCTACCACTTTGCCCAGGAACATTCGCTATCTGAAGTATCCTATTTGGCTAATCATTGAATACAGGGTGGAAGTTGCTTGTTTTGCCTTTTTACCCATCATGAAGCTGTATGACATACTGCACAAGGAGAACAGGGATTGACAGCATAAACAGATACGGTGACAGTGCTTTTAACGTGAGCCAAGCAAGTCCTTGGTTACACAGTAAAATGGAAGTTACCCAATGCTTTGGTAGTGCAGAAACAGAGACAGTTGTTTCTCTGTGCATGTTATCTTATGATAGCTGTAACATAACATACAGGAGTTCTTGGAGAATTGGAGCTTAGGCTGCTGATCTCTTGCATGCCATTATACTCCTATTTTTTTGCTTAGTGCTTAGTCAACCTTTAAGCTTCCAAATGTAAAGTTTTTCTATTTGATGTGTCACAGGTTGTTTTAAATTTTAACTAAAATCTCAGCCAGCTGTTCCCTGAAATAAGGTTAAAGATTTCCACACACAGGCACACTTATCAAGCCACTGTATTAAGAAGCCTAGCAAGTCATAAGGTTTGAGCTTCCTTGCACTTGGAAATGGCTTTTTGCCATCTCCACAAGAATTCCCTTAAGACCACTTACAACCCAAGTCTCAAAGCATCACATCTATTAGTGGCCTTTTTGCAACTGGAAACTAAAGGAGTCTTTTTAGCCTTAGTCCTCTCGGCCAGCAGCAGGGGGAGAAAGAAGAATGGTACTACCGCTAATGTCAGTGGCACAGGGGAAAAGAATCATAGGACAGGCTCAGTTGAGTAGAGTGCAAGGAAGTTGTACAACACATTCAGAGCAGGGCTTGCCCTCAAGCCTTACTTGACTTACGCTCAAGCCTTAAATTAATAGCTGCTGAGTCAGAAACCTCGCAGATATGCAAGAGAACATCTGTTTGGAAGTTGCAGAATACCTAATTGGAAGTTACTGTAATTCTTACTGAGGCAAAGTTAAGGTATTAGAAAATGCTTCCTGTGTTTTCTGTTATGCCACCTGATAGTGTTCTTGTCCTCTTGTTGTAGCATTACACTGAAATCACAAGGACTCTGAGAAATACCCTTTTCTAAGTCAGTACAATTCACCTGGTGCTTAGGACACATTCAAAGATATTAATATTTTGGGTATCTTCCCTTTAAAGGGTTCACCCCACCACCCCCACCCCACTGCATCATCTAGCACTACCAACAAGAGTACTGGGCTTGCTACGATAAAGGAATGAATGCTGTACATGCCAGAACGGTGCGGAAAGCAAAGCACACTCATTTCATCTTGCCTTTGCTATTCAGACATGCATTCAGCAGAGAAGCAATGAGTTTCTCATTCAATTAAGTGGGTCTCTGTCACTGAGCAGTAAGACTTCAAAGCAAGCACTGTAGAAAGAAAGCTAATGGAGTACAAGCAGCATTCTCCCTGTTTACCAGTACACACATAATCCCCACATGCAGCAGCCTTAGCGGCATTTTGAAAGTAGTAGGCTAGTAAACCTGTCAGATCTCTTCTCCTTCACTAACGTTGGCTGATCAAACCCATCCACTACTCCTGTGAGCCAGACACCAAGCACGACATTCTTGGTGCCCTCCACTACCCCCTCATACCTTGCTTGTATTTGTCCATTTTCGTATATCACTTGAATTCAGAAGGGGAAACAAATCCCTAGTTGAGAAGCTTTCAGAACAGTTGAACTATTTCAATGAAATTCTCCCAAGATCCAGTCTTAAAGTAGCACCTCTCCATCCGTCATGGGAAGTTGGCCAGGGACCCCACTAACTATCATGTAAACTGGTCTAAGCTTTTTTCACTGGAGAGGTACTCCAGTGAGCACTTGGCATAATCCACAACACTTAGTGCTATGGGAAGAGTTGAATGATCACTGACAGGCTTTTTGCAGCACTAAATTCCCCACTAATGGGAGATGAACCTTCCAAATAACCACTTCACAGCACAGCAGCTGATTTTTACCATTCCCAGTTCTTCAATATTGGCTGAAAGGTAGGCACAAAGCTGAATCATCTGATCTTATGTGCATGTTAAGGCTGTGCACGAGTCACTCCTTGTCAGAACACTCAGGTAGAGATGACAGCCATGTCATTTGGAGTATTGAAGGTGAACAGAGTAATTGAGGGAGAACATAAAAGGAGGAAGCAAGTGTAATCATAGTTCAGGTGGAAACTGAAAGGTGGGAAAACAATGAGATAATCCCAGTTGAGAATAAAATTGGCAAACATAATAAGCAATTTCGGAGCCCAACTGTCAGGTTGCAAGCTAATTCAATAGGCACAAAGAAGCAGGCATTGCCTTCATGTAGTTAATAGGTGCATGCATGTCCCCTGCACAAGTGGTGGAGCATGAATATCCTGTAATAGCTACAGGATGAACAACACTAACTCAGCCCAAGGTTCACTGACACCAAGCTATAAGTCCACACAGAAACATGGCAGGGACATGTTAGTTTTTAAGTCCACTGCAGAACTGCAAACCACAACAAGGTATGGCAAACACATCTGCTCTGTGTTGTGTCCTCTGCAGTAAGCCTTAAAGGAAGCAGGCAAGTGCTTCCTCAGGAAGCATGCAAGCATCCCTACAGAAAGTCCCATTCTGTAACATCAGATGATGCTGTTGGCAAGATAGGTTCCTCAGTAAATAATAAAGCTGGTTAGCTCACTCCCCCACCCATCCTTTCCCCACTGTCAACTGCTCCAGGTAGCTGAAGAGCCAGCATTGCCTCACAGTCAAACCCCCAGACAGAGCTGGCAGCAGTGCAAGTAGTTCAGGTCCCGAAACAGACCGATTTGCTCAGACTGTCAGAGCGCTCCTTGGATCAAACACAGACACAACTGAAACATGACTTATTTTGACAGTAACACTAAAAGTTAAGACCAGCATTAAGACAAAAATAACTATACAAGCATAAATTACAAGAGCTTAAACTCAAGAACTAGTGTGCTTGTGGCACCTTCCTGAAGTGCTATCCTCAGCCCAGTCAAAGCACTAAAATTACAAGCCAAACAGGATAGCTTTTTTCCTGAAACTGAGGGTTTGGACAATAGAATTTGACAGTATTTGACATCACCTCCTACATGGCTTTTTAAGTATCATAGAAAAAAACTTGGAAAGATAAATGGATTTGTTTCATTTTTTTTTCACCGAGAATATTGGTTTCTAGCTAGCATTATCGAAGTGGAACAAAGAATTTATTGTCCTTCTCAGCCTCCTTCCTCCTACCTAAGAAGGTGTGAGCTGCCAGCAGGCTGGACCAAAACAATACCACTAGCACATCACAACACTTCTTTGCACTAGATAATATCTATGCTTATTGTGGAAAACAAGCAAGAGCCATATAATGATTTGGTTTAAATCTATTTTAGCATGAAAGTGTTATTGCCCAGTATGAGATAGGCATGAAAGCAAAGCCCATGATCTGGAATATATTCCTTTCTTCTCCTTTGCTAGAAGGCCCACCTCAGTGCAACTCTCATGTTGAAAATTTGTACTTGGTGTACACACAAAAGAGCACAAGTATTGATATACTAAGCAAGGGTGAAGGGGAATATATATAACAAACCCAGATGAAGCTACCCAATAAGCATCCATTTTTGACAAAAATCACAGTAACAGCTCTGGAGTTGAGACCAACACCCTCTTTCCAGATATTTGCTGCAATTACACGTAAGTAAAGGTGTGTGTGTGAACTGCCATTGGAAAAGAATAAGATGCTTCCCACACACATACACAAAGAAGCCTACTCTAAGTAGGAGGAAGTCTTTGAACAACAGCTACAAGCCCTGCATGTCTCAGCCCAGGCTTGAGCTAATGCTGCTTTTGGGGTGACTTACTGTCACATGCAATTAATACATTCCCCAAAACAATGTCAGTATTAGGCTTAAGGTACCTCAAAAATGCACCCTTTTACCCTCTTCTCTACCACTTAATATACACTAGTTGAAACCAGACTAGCTGCGCACTACACCTGAAACTGTAGTGTTTACATGGTTTGCATTTTAGATCAGGGATCACTACTTCGAGCTCATTACAATTAAATAGCATTTTACCTCACCACCCAAGTTCCCAAGAAGCGGAAGATCTGATTATGCATCACTAGAAATTAAGCAGAACAGTCTGCCTTGACAAAGGGCAAAAGAGGTGGACTGCCCATGCAGCGAGTGTTGAATCCTTAACACTTAGCCACAACCAAAGGTCAGATTTGTCCAGAGGCACCACCTTTAATCTTACATAACTGCATAGACCAAACAGAAGAAAAAACTGTCCATTCAGGTTATAGCAAGGGTTTGGTGTGCAGAATATCATCTCTCTGATTAGAGATAGTAGTTGGTAGAATGACTATAGGACAGGGAATTGGAGCAAACTCTGCCTACGCTTTCATACTTGCCGACTGTTCACTTGTAGATGCTGGTGTGCCAAGTCACTACATCTACACAGTTACTTTAAATACTCACTTATAGATTAATCCACTGATTCTTTGAGTTGCTCTAGTCATTTCAGCCCATTTAGTACTCTTGAATTCCCATTTACTACCTCAGTGACTTGATTTTCATTATGCGCTGAGCGATTAACACCACTCAAGTTTTAAGCCTACCTGGATAACATAGATGGGTACCTCTATTAAGGGTCAGAAATTTTACATACCCCTACCATACCAAGGGGTAGCCTCTGCGGGGTTCAAGCTGTCAAGTTTGAGGTGGTTTTCTGAACACACATAGGCTATTCCCTACGTAGTCATCCATGTCCCCTTTCCCGTGTTTATCCAGGTACACTGCATCCTGTCAGGGATGAAGGAGAGAACAGCATGCAGCACTAGTGACATCAACGAACCCAGCAGTTTCAGTGGCACGGTAAGCTGTCCTGCTTTGTCATCTCCTCTTACCTGATGATCCCTTTAGTCACTGATTAGCATTAAGCAGTATTTCACTAGGTTATCACCACTCCAGGTCTTCAATGAAAAATAGCTACTGTAAACTACCCTTTACCTATTGCAGGTTAGCCATGCATATGTATTGCAGCTCTAAAAACGTTTAGTCTATTTTGCACCTGCATTCTGAGGTCTCCATCACAACCAACCTGAGATCACATGTCTAACCAAGCTCTCTCCACTCCCCTAAAGCCAATTCTGTTCAACAAGTGATAGCTGAAACTCGGGTGTGCCACAATAGATCCCAACAGCATTTGCCTCTGTATTCCAAGCAGCTTATGCAGTAAGTGTAATAGATTTGATGGGCCATTAAGCTGTCTTTATCTGTTAGTATGATTATGCACCTTAGTTAACATTACCTGTACCAGCGATATCATAACACTGCTACCAGCAAGTTGCTCTAACAACATAAGTTTATCCACTGGAAGGCAACAGCAAAACAAGCACCCTCTACCCTTATTGACTAGGGTCACCTGGTGACTAGTAGCATTTTTATGAAACCCTCAGCCTGAGTACCTTTGCTTTTAGCACAGCTGTACATCACTACCATCGGCCCCAGTAGATTCAGAAGTGTAAGTCTAGATGCAGACAAAATTAATGAGGGTGACAGAAGCCCACCATATAAGGATATGCAGGATGTATGCTTTAGTCCGAGGTCTACACAATTAGATTGCTTACCAAATCACATAGTACATGAATTCAACTTTTAACCCTCAAGAACCTCGGATTTCTGCGGAAGCAAGTAAGTTATACTGAGATGCTCATTAAAAAGGAGATTAACATCAACACAACACAGGATTTAGGATACATGCTATAGGCATAAGGTAAACTAAGCCAATATTTGGAACCTGCAATAGCCATAAGGCAAAAATAATCACATTGCAGCTCTGCCTCAAGCAGCAACAACTAAAACTAAGTTTTCCCTGCTAAGATTTTCCTTTTGAGAAAAGCAGCAGCACAGGTCTGCTTCTTTGGTTTGAGATGCCACCTTACAGGTACCTCAGGTAAGGTTTCTCCCTTGCAGAGAGTTATATTCAATTACCTTTTCTCCAGCAAAACACTTGAAACTGATCCCACAGCATTTTATACTTCACAGCTCCTGGGTATGGTTCAGATTTAAACAACAAGGCACTGCTCTTCTCTAGATGAAGTTACATAACAAAAGGGACTGCAAGCTCCAGATAGTTTTTTCCTACTGGAGGTAGTCTGCTATTGATATAAAATCAAAATAAGAGCATGTAAAACTTGTCTTAGTCAGTGAGAAAAAAACCAAAGTGACACCTTGGAGAGACATTCTGATGGAAATGAGGAGTTCATTAGACTAGAAGGGGTTGTCCTTGACCTAAAACATTCCAAATGTATCTCTCATGAGAGTTTTCTTGTTGATTCCCTTCAAAATAACATTTAAATTCAGGTGGAGTTCTTCTCTGTACACCTGTGCACATTTGGTGTTTGATCTGAACAGTTTCACTGCTAGCAGTACCAGAAATAGTGTGGACTATTAGAGGTAGAGCCAAAACAAAACTCACTCTAAAACACTGTACTAGGCTTTCCATACCTTCATTCACAGCAAAATTAATCTACCTGTGATTCCTGGCTTAGCAGTTTCCCAGACTCAGCAGAGCAACTGTGTTAACCAGCAGCATTTGACAACTGACCCTTAAAACAGGATTTCAGCCCTTTTAACGCAACAACCATTTGTAGAATCAGTCAGGAAAAAGCAAAGCAAGTTACACAAATGGCTCTACTCACCCCCCTTCCACAGCAGTGCTCTTCATGGCCACAGGCCCTTAATAAAAACCTAGAGCTCAGCACAGCAATTAAGCAGCCAGCCCATTTAGATTGGCACTCACAGCAGCAAAAACACAGATGCTGTCCCCCATCACACACAGTCATCCATGCTGGCCGTACGGCTGCCTTGTCCCTGCTGGTGGGGCGGAAGTGTTGCCATGTCTGTCCCCCAGGTTTTGAACAAAGCCATTTGGGTCAGAGGCATCTACTGCCACCACCTATCCCTGCCCAGTGCGTGAACTAGTCAGTACTGCAGCCATGCACTCCCTGGAACCAACTTAAGCAGCATGCAGGGAGGGCTTGCTTACCAGAAGGCAGATGCCTGACATCACCAGGAGTCCCATGCAGGCTGTGTTATGTCCCCAAGTAAATTGGGGCCCACCCCCCCACCTCAGAGCAGCAGGATCAGCATCCCACCTCACACACACAAACCTGTTGCTAACAAAGCACCTGCAGTTTTACCCCAGCTCCCAGCTATAGCAGAGAGGGAGGAACAGCTCAACCCAAGTTAAAAGCAGCCCCCCACCCCACCTGATACCCCCACTTACAGGTGCCAGAGCTCTGCAGCAGCTCCTGGTTCAGTGCAGCGACGAGGAAGACTGCAGCCCCAGGCACAGCAGATAGGGAAGAGACCCTGCAGCTCCTGCCTGATGCAGGGAGGAGGGAGAGGAAGAAGGAGGGACTAGAGAAAACAGCCCAAAGCCAAGCTCTGGGGCTAGAGGGCTGTCACCTGCAGGCACCCCTGTCCTGGGCTGGAGGGGGATGCCTGCTTTGCACATCAGGGGTGGGCTTCTTGCATATAGTTTTGTAGAGCCTCCCCCTTCTGCTCTTTGAGGCATCCCTTTGCCTTAGGAAGCTTGTTACCAGGGTCAGGGACTTACAGTTCCCTCTGCAGACACCAGTCCTCTGACACACACCCCCAGCCATTACAGCTGGGGGGGAGCAGCAGTCCAGAGCCATCCCTGATGCACCGAGTGCTCCCCAGCACAGCATGCAACTCAGGCTCTTGCCCTGCATGCTGAGCTACAGCATTTAGACCAAGCCTCTCTGCAGAAAAAGCAAGGACAGCTTTTCAATCACCAGCAGGAACCAGGGGAAAAAAAACAGTCTGTATGGCCCAGGTTAAACCAGTTGGCCCTTGTATCTGAGGTTACAGTTTTTGCCTTACCTGTGTCTGCCTCCCCAGGTTCCAACTCCCACCCAGACCCCGTGGCCAAAGTCAGTAATAGTCATCCCACCAGCATCACTAGGAGCTTTCTCCCTCCTCATATGGCTAAAGGGTAGAGGAAGGGGCTCTCAGGAAGGCCAGTGAGTGCTCCAGGCCCAACTTACATCTTCGCATCCAGAGCGAGAAAAGAAGCTCCAGGGCTCTGACTTAAACTGGATAAAGTGTCCCTGCTCTCCAGGGGTTCCCCACAGTACCACTCCCTGGGTACAGGTTACTAAAACAGCCATGTTAGCTGAACTAGGGCTTCAACAGTTAGTAGAAGCCTTATCAGAGATCAGGAGAAAAAGGAGTTCTGCCATAATGCTATAACCAGACTGAGCTGCGTAACCAGGGTAGGCCTGGTGTCTTCCACCTTTTTAGAAATCAACAGCAGCCCAACATTTATAATGGGCCTATTTTGTTACATATTCATTAAAGAATTTGCATATTCAGGTAGATAGACTAGAATCCAAAGTCTCTCTCACACAGCCTTTAACTTAATAAGTCTTTCTCCTTCATTTCCCCAGTTTCTCTGCAACCTGCACTCTCTAATGGTAGAAAGAAGACCTCTATTTTTAAAAATCAAGTTAAATTTAATTCAGAAGAACTTTTACAAGACAGTACAGGTCATGCCTGTGATGTAAGTGGCCCTTCATTTTGCAAAAGGCTAAACTTAAAAATGAACAAGCTAGATCCTCCCACATGAATCAAACCTGTGTTACAGGGTAGGCTTTAAGAAGAACAGGTTGCAGCCTTATTTTATCAGCCAGTAGAAGTCTCCCCTTTAAGTCCCATACTGCCACTAACTTAGGTAACTTACAGAGACTGCAGTAAAACTAAAAGACAAACAAACCTCATGACAGCAGGAAACCAGAGCTCTCCTCCACATGCACAGCCCCACAGCGCCTAAGGACAAGTCAAAAGCAGTCCAATAACACTACCCAAATAAAAACAACAAAAAACCCAAAACTAACAAGGAAACAAATGATTTATAACACAGCCAGCACTAAACTGAGAAACAAGTCCCCTGGCCTGAGCTTAAATGCAGAGCTGGGGCCAATGGGGAAGGGCGTGTGGGTGGTGGAGACTCCAGGTGAGGCCGTCAGGGTGATGGGGACCTGGTGGGGCACTCGGAATGCCTCTGTCAGCACCTGAAACCAAGCAGCTCTGACACTGCCGCTGACACCTCCAGTGGTCTTTGTGATACCTATCGTTAGGTGTGACTGTGTGGTGAGTTCAGTGCTTTTTTTTCCTCACGATAGTAATAAAACAATTGATGGGCACAGACTGTGAACTGAATGCTTACTGCTTGATTTGCCTGCTGTCCTTCAAGTCAATCAACAACAGTTGAAATTAGAAAGACCCATTTAAAATAATAAATGTGGGGACTGACAGAGAAGGGAGAAATATTTTCAGCTTCCCCAGGTCCCAGACC
>WEKW01005522.1:10109-78951 GCA_013389905.1 Sula dactylatra
AAACAGAAACGGGTCCACAAGTCCAAAAATGACAACTTTCCTGGCTGAGCCATTGAAATCCGGAACCAAGGAGCCAGTTCTGGGGGGGAAAAGGCGGCACTGAACCCCCCCAAATCCAAGGCGATCTTCATCTCTGCCGGAAGGAGAGCTCCCCTCCAGCAGGAGCCCTCACGGGTTTGGTGCGAGGGAATGGCTGCGCCGGGATGTATTTTTCAGCCATTTGTTTCTATTCGACATTAAACTGAAGACGGATCGATAAAAGCCCCAACTCCCAACAGCCGATGCCACCATTCGGGCTCTCCCTGACTCGATCACAATCTAAACGCAACCCTTAAACCCTGTCAGGCTTTTCCACACTCCTGCGAGGAGCCCCAGTATCACTCTGTGCCCCGCATCAATTAGGCCACGGGGAGGGAAGGAGATCCCAGGCGATGAAAACACGGCTACTGCAGAGATGGGGTTTGGGGGCAGACGCGTGAGAAGCCACAGGACTGACACCGGCACTAACCGGGGTTTCGGTTAAGGCACCGTGGCCGAGGTCCGAGGGCTGGCAGAGGGAAGTGCAGGTGCCCAGCAAGCTGCCGAGCAGAGCCGGCTGCCATTCACCAGGAGCCTCTGAAAAGCGGGAGAAATCATTCTAGGGCAGAAATGGGGGGGGGGGGGTTCTGCCTCACCCAAAGACGTCCGCGAAGTCTTCAAGCAGGAGTTGAACCAGCATGGGAAAGAGAAGAAAAAGCCACCTTCACCCTCACCCATCCTCATGTGTGTCAGGGGAACCCTGCATCACCGACCTGCCCCAAAACCCATCTTCCCAACCAAAAAAACAACTCTTTAACAACCACCAAAACCAAAGCATGTCCTCTACAGCCACTGCTGCACCGGCCTAGAGAAGAAACTGCCTCCAGGAGAGGCGATGAGGAAGGAGAGATGATGTGGGGCAGAAACCCGGCAGCCGCTTGGCTCTTCGGAGCTGTTTGAAGCACTCAAAAGGGATTTCCATGCCTCGGAGCTCAAAGGCCCCCGGGAGTGGTGCAGGCAGCTTTGCTCCAGGAAAGGAGACCACACCGATCCCAGCTTTTCAGCAGCCGGCTTTTAATTACCTGGGGAGCCCAACGTATCCACGCATGGCCACTCCATCGGTGTGGAGGCGCTAGAAAAAGCCCTGATGGAAAATGTGCTCTCTACGTACCCTCCTCTCCAGGAGCCTGGAAAGAGTCACCTCTTAAAAACCAAACCTGTCCGTCCCGCTGGAACAGTGACAGCCAGCCCGGCGCTGTGATGTTCAGCTCCTTCTGAGGTTTAAGACCAACTCGGCATCATCTCTGCCAGGGAGGATGAACCTCACCCATCTGCCCCAAAGGGACATTTATGGCTTGGGATGTCCATCCATCGCACCGGGATGGGATCGGAGAATTCCCCCCGTTGCCTGAGGCTGGCGGAGGAAGACGTGTCAGCTAAGGGCCATGCTGGGATTTTTGGCTACCTTCCTCATCGCGGGCTCAGCCTGCCCGGGCTGGGAGGATTCCTGCTTCCCACCACCTGCAGGAATACTGCGGGCAAGAGAAACGGGGACCTGCAACCTGCTCTGGGACCTGCTTTTGCAGCAGCAGCGCAGGTATTGAACACTGTGGGGGAAAAACCCACCCAAAGGGGACATGGGAAAGCTGCAACCCTGTCGATTGAAAACAAAAAAAGGTTAAGGTATGGTCAAACACTTGTTCCCTGATTATTGCTGCCCACGTTTGGAGCTTTACAACCGTGTTTTCATGGGTTTGCACACTTTTCAACACACTAAGCACTCGCAGGCAGAGGGGAGCTGAGATGGGGAGATGCTGGAGTGCAGCACCGATGGCGTCCCGAGCACTGACGCATGGAGGGATGGGGAGAAAAGCTGCTCCCTGCATCTCTCCGACTCATCGCCAGCAAGGTCTGAGCTACCTCGCAATGCCTGATGGTGCTACGAGGTTTCAAGGGTCGGAGCGGTCAGGGCAGGGAAAGCCCTTTCGTGGGACGCAGGCAAGTCGTGGGCAGGCTGGGCGATCTTGGCTCTCTGATCACACAAAATTGGGTCACTTTTAGTCCCGAAGGTTAAAAATAAGGGCTTGGGGAAGCTGCTGCGTTCGATGTGAACACTGCCATGTGTCTCACTGTCCTGGATTCATAGCCTCTCCACTGACACCCTTCACTCCCTCCTTCCAACCCCACCAGCAATGCCACCGGCTGCTCCTCGCCCCTGCCTCACCCACCAGACCCTGACACCACCAAGTAAACAAGTAAACAGTGGTGGGATCAGCCCAGAGCTCAATTCCTCCTTTCCTCTTCTTTCCACGAACACTTTTCCTCGACAGATGGGGTTTCTCTGCAGAGCTGAACGCTCGGTGAGCCTAGGAGGAGCTGGTGAGCTGCTGTCAGTGCTGCTGGACATGCAACCGCTCGCTCCTCGTAGGCTGTCCTGGCTCTGAGCACTACGCACCAAGGGACAGGGACCCAACGGCTGCTGGGCGACAAAGCAAATATGTTTACAACACATTTTTGTCATTCTTGCTATTCCCAGACAAAGAAAGAAAGAAAGAGAGAGACTTGTTTCAAAGCCCCCTGAAGCAAACCCAGCAGATCTGAAGACCAGAGCAAATCCCTTTGCTGCAAGACAGGTCATTTTTACACCTTTCTGGGCCACGTGAAGAAGCGCAGGGTTTTCTGCTGTTCCCTCTCTACAACCTGCATCCAGCAGCAGCTCCAAAACAGGAAGCAGAGCTGGGCTGGATCTTGCACCTCCTGCGAACCCTCTGCCCTAGATCCTGGCCCCCAAAAAAAGTCCTGATTCCCTGCTGTGCCTCACCTGGATGAAACCCCTTTTTGTCCAGGTCGCACGGCGCTAAGATGTGCCAACACCCCCCCCCCCCCCCCCCCCCGTGTCCTCTCCTCACAGCTCGCTCTCGCGGCTGAAACACATACTGTGTTGGGATAGCAAGAGCGGAAACATCTGTATACACACAGGCTCTGCAGAAACGGCTTTACAGAAACAAAAGGCGGGTCTGGGGGGACTATGCAGGATCCGAACCAGAAGCGCAAACTGCCGAGGCCAGAAGTGACCCTGGTTACGCACAAGACGACTCTCGAGATGAGCAAGAGAAACCGGGAGAGCACGAGAGCAGCACTGCATCGAGACAAACCAAACCCAGGAAATGCCGCGGCTGATACTGCCGAGAAGTTGAGGAAAACCTGAAAAATAGGGGAAGGGGGAGAAGACAGATCCCATCGATAGAAAAACCAAACCGCTGAACTTCCCCGTCCGTAATGGGATTCGGTTCCTTGCTCAGACTTTGCTTTGGGTTTTGCTGTCCCTGGAAACCTTCCAAGTCTGGATAAGCCAAACAAAATCACTTTGACAAACAAACTTGGCTCAAAAGTGGCGAGTGCAACCTGAGGTGGGCGAGAGCTCAGGTGAGGAGGGACCTCCTGAGAAGGAGAGGAAGACCAAGGGCTGTTGCAGCTCCACGGAATTTGACAAGGCTCCTTGTAAGAGCCCGAACGCACACAGCACCCCTTCCCGTTTCCAAACTATCAACTCCAATCGCTTGCCCAGGGCCAGCGGCAGCCTCGGGAAGCACGCACAGACACACACGCCTGCTACGCCTGCCCAGCAAGAAAGCGGACCCGATTCCAAGCGTCCTTCAACAAGGAGGCTGGGGCTTTTAACCTGCCCTAAGAAACTGGAAGCTCTGTGAATCCTTTGCTTGCTCTGGCTGGGAAGCAACGGATGCTCCATCACCAAGAGTGGAAGATCATCCTGAAGAAGAGGTAAAGGACTGGGCAAACAGAAACCCCACTTTGTGCTCCCTCCCCTTGGAACAGGTAATTAATTAATGATTTAAGGCCACCATTATTAAGGTCATCGAGGTTATGTGTAAAGGAGGTGATCCTTGGAAATGGAGGGATTTGTTTGCTAAGGTGTACAGTGGATTTGGGAGCAGATGATGAATTCTGGGACTCACATTATTGCTGGGCTGGCTCATCCTTTCATGTACCTCCCAGGGCGCCTTTGCACCGGTCCCAGCCGACACAGATCAGCACCAATTTACTGTAAGGAAGACTGAGAGCAGCCCCTCCGCTGCTAGAACAGCCGGTACCTTTTCTCCAGCAACCTCAGCGTCCCGTTACGAGAGCAGGAACGTCTGCAGCTCCCAGTGCGGCACAAACGACCAGAAACATGTGTCCCGCCCCGGCCCTGCGTCTCCCTCTCCCAATCGTCGGGCACAAACCAATTTACAGCGATTACACTCCCATCGTGTCCAAAATCGGTTGCTGGCATCTTGGGAGTGAGCATGTGACGAAGACTAACCTCGATCCCTTTAACCTCAGAGCTCAAGGAGGCTTCTTGTGCGAAGGTGCAATGTTTCGGGTAGCTAGAGCAGAGGGGGGAGCAGATGCCTGGAAGCAGCATGCTGTTAAAAATAAAATACATTGACAGCACGACTAAATGTCACAGCCTCCCAAGAGCTATGTTTTCCTTTGCTGAGAGTGGAGGAGGAGGGGGTGAGGGGGGCCTTGAAAAAGTGAAAGCGCCAAGGGGATCCACCGAGCATGGAGGTTTAGTGTTAATGTAACTGATACCTGAAAGTGAACCTTTCAAGGTGCTTCTCAAAGTGAGGCTCTGTCTGTTCAGATGACTCTGCGAGTTGACGGATCGTCAACCGAAGGATCGAGAAAAGCACTCGATCCGCGGCCGTCCTGCGGGGACGGGCAGTGGTTGGGGGCCAGGATCTGTACAGGCTATGCGGTGTAAGAAGCGCCATAGCTGCCCTTAACTCACTTGAAAAAAAAAAAAAAAAGAAAAAATAAAATCCTTATCGGCCCCCACTTGTCAGGGACTTGGTTATGGTCAGTCTCTCTGGCTGCGAGTTCGCGGTTAGCTCCGTGTCACACGCACAGGCTGTGACATCATCTGCCAGCAGACTGCGACTGTGGAGCCATGATGACGTGTGACGGTATCGGCATG
This sequence comes from Sula dactylatra, assembly GCA_013389905.1. Classification (NCBI taxonomy): domain Eukaryota; kingdom Metazoa; phylum Chordata; class Aves; order Suliformes; family Sulidae; genus Sula; species Sula dactylatra. The sequence goes on from WEKW01005522.1 coordinate 15,109, forward strand.
CTCAGTTCTGTCCTTTGGCTCGCCATCTGAGTGAGCACCGAAGTGGCAACTGCTTCTGCCGCCGAGCGGACGCTGAGCCCGTTGGGGGAGGCCGTCACGGAGCTGTGCTGGATGACGGGAGCAGGGGAGCCGGTGGGCTCAGAGCTCTCCTTTGGGCTTTCTGCTTGACCAGAGAAGGAGAAGGGGATGGGAAAAAAAGAAAACAAGTTTAGAGAGACGCTCTGCATGTGGCTACCGGCGTTAGCAGCGAGGCGATGGGATGGGAGACTGCTTCTGCCTCGGAGGGTGCGCAGAAATTAGTCGGGTATTTACTTAACACTCACCTTTTCAGTCAAAGCAGCCTGGAGCGGAGAGGCTGATCCCTACAGGAATCCCAGCTCCCCCCACTAAGCTGCCCCCCCCCCACCCCCCGCGTCAAGCAGCTGTTTGGCAAAAGCAAGTGAGGACTGGAAATAAAACTGATTAGAGTCGGGACATAATGACCCACCAGGTCCGGCTGGCCCCGTCCCTTGGAGAAACACCACCGAATCTTACTGAATTCACGCCAGGAAAGCATAAAGCACAGGCTTCACACCGAGGATGGCAGACCCAGCATAACCTTTAGCGTAATAAATCTGTTTCCTCATTATAACAAATGAACTTTCCTACATGTTGTTTCCTGGCGTGGTACTTGGTTCAAGGCCATTTAGCCCAGAGACTGAATAGTTCCTTCAGAGTCCTTACCATCTGTTGGGTGAGCACACAGGAAAGCGTGCAATAGAAACGCTTCTGCAAAGGCAGGGTTTTTTGCCATTTTTTATATAAATTACCTGGTTTGCTCTTTATTGTTCTCTAGAACATTAAAATCAATTAGAGCCCATTACAAACTGTTTGCTTGCTCGATTTCTTTCGGTAACTTGAAGCAATATGATTGAAGGGATGGGAGGCAAACAAAGGCAGGGACCTTCTTCCGTGCTCTTTTCTGAGCGATGCAGATTGGTTTCCAAAACTTTGGATTCTCTCCCACAAACAGCCCACTGCGCCCAGGCAGAGCTTCTAACGCAGAGGATAATTTGTGACCTATCAAATGCCAAGGCGAGAGCAATCAGACCTCTCTCTTTGGGGGTATACACTCATTATCTACAGATGTCAGGAGGAAATTCCCTCCTGTGCACTTGGCTAGATGAATTACGGGTAAGATGCGGTCACCTTCCTTTAAAAGAGCAAAATAATGGCATGAGCTGGGATACTTCTTCCACGTCAAGAGGGTAAACCCCATGACACCGAGGAGGGGAAAAAAAATCAGAGAAGAGGTTTACAACCTTACCGGGCACTGGCAAACGTATTTCAGGGCTCAGTTTTCTGCCAGGTGCTTGAACATTGTACCCCTTTACCATACGGGTTTTACCTTCCCTTGTGAAAGCTTGGCTTGGCCTTCGCCAGCGTACTGAAAGACGTGGCTAGCACAGCAGATTTGAAAACTGACTTGGCGGCAAGAGAGAAGGTCGAGCAGAGCAATGTAATAGTTTGGCATCCCAAAAAGGAGATTTACAAGGTATTACAAATAAAACAACCCAACTGTACATGAGGCAGCTGTAATTCCGTCGAGGGAATCTGGCGTTCTTGTTTAAGGACCTGCTTAGTCACAAATCTCAATAATAAAAAGGCAGGTGGGGGGGGCATGGGGAGGGAGGTGTGAATTTCATTTTTATTATTCAGATGTGTGATGAATTCCTATTATTGGAGCAGACAGACTGTGAGGAATAATAATAGGAACTGTAAACTTTGGAAGTTAACAGGAAAAATCATGTCGCCTCTCTGCATTATACACAGAGCGAACACCTGTCTGCAAGGGCTGGGGGACAGCGAGGATTTTCACGACCACATTACTCAAGCTCTGAGTCACTGTAATGAGTGAAAATAAACTGGCCGTGCCAGGCCCTGTACAGCACGTATCTGTGCCTCACCGCACAGGCGAAGAGCGTTTCAGAGACCCAGGAGATGGGAAGCGGGAGGCAATTGGGAAGGACAGTGCTTGCTTTCCTGGCTTTTGTTTTCTCGCCTCTCCTATTCTGATCTCCATCCATCCCCGCCTCTCGTCCCGTTAATCTAGGCAACGCTAGGGGACTCCAGCATCCTCCCAAAGTCTTTGCACAAATATCACAGTGTGGAATTGTTATTGCAGAGATGACATAAGAATCCAGACATAATGTTTAGCTCCCGGGTTGATTATAATGAAATAGGCAGCATTAAAAAAAAAATGAAAGAAAGAAAAGAAGATTAAAAAAAGAGGCCTTCATGGTTCCAAACCCGAGCCAATTCGATGTGAATTGCAGAGAATGAGATATAGAGCCCCATGATGTCATTTATAGAGTCTGGCCTTTTCTGACTCTGGCTTTGCTTTCAGAGCAGCAATAGTTTTTAACTTCAAAGAGAATATCAAGTGCTTGGCACGCAGCCTGGGAGCGGGTGGAGAGACGCTGGCCCGCGCTCCGGGGAGGAGCGGAGATATGGATCTCTGTCAAATATTCCACACTACAGAGACGCGCAGGGAGATGCACTACCTCCTTCCCTCGGCGCTTTCGCGCCGCGGTTGCCCTCACTGCTTGGTTGCAAGATCTTATAAAGCAGGTTAAAGTGCCAATTTGCAGTGCAAATTTGCGGGTCCAGCCTGGGTGATCCTCCTCCCTGTGGAGGCCGTATCAGCAGAAGGCACAGGACCAAGGTCTGTACTGTCCTGCCAGGTGCAGTCGCTGGAGGGTGGTGAAGGAGAGACTAAGATAAAGACTCCTTTCCTTTACATCTTACGCAGGTTTCATCTGCCTGGACCTACTTAAAAGGTAGTAAGGACTAGCAAAAGTGATCACTCACCAAGATAGCCCTGTGTTTTCTTCTGTAGTGCAGTGACGGGGCAGTCCTTGTGAGCCAGCAGGAGCTGTTTAAGTTGAGCAACTTCGTTCCTCAGTAGCGTAACTTCATTCTGAGATTGAAAAACAAACATACACGTATGCATCACTCATGCTCTTGACAGCAGCCTCTAGCAACGGCAGGACGTTAATTTATGTAGCCTGCAAACTTACAATTTGTTGTCTAATTTGAGATGCCTCTGGCCCAAGAACACCAAACAAAGTTTCTGGGTTTGGGGAATTTCGCGTGCAAGACGGGGACTGCAGCATTTCCCTCCAGCAGCCCCCACTGCTGGCTGGAAAGCCCCTCGCTATGTTAATCACCTAATCCTGGACATAGATTTGCCTGAGCCCTCTCACTAATGCCAACTGCTTGAGTCAGACACTCCGGCGTGCTGCTGCCTCCCAAGGAAAAGTAAACAGAGCAAGAAGCTGAGTGTACAACCAGCTCAGCCCACGCCAGGCCGTGGGGAACGTCAGAGCTCCTCCAAGCTCTTGGTACCTCTATGAGCTTCTGTAAACCAGGTCTACTCCCTGAAAACTTTGTGCAGCATATTATTCCTCTATTGAAATGTTTGGAGAAACAGCTGAAATGCAGTCAATTGTATTTAAAATTGCCTGAGGAAACAGTTCCTGTAATTATCTTGGGAAGAGAATACAAATACCACGATCAGTGCTATTGAAAAAATCCCACGACGAGTCACTACCCAGCAGCAAAAGAAAAAGCCCAGAATGGACACAAGTTCAGTCTTTGCAGACCCTTCAATCCTCAGCCGATGCTGAGAGCGTTAACAAGGGGACTAATGGCAATAGAAGTGAAGTCTGTATTTTTAGATGTGCTGTGATTCTGCTAGGCATGCTGCGGGTGCTGCCAGCGAGCCAGGGAAACCCAGTCCTTCAGAAAAATCACTACGGCTGCAGGCTGCAGCTGCAGAGCCTCCGTGCTCACCCCTGCGCCAGATCCACCATGCAGGGAAGGGAACTGGGACTGCTTCTGCTGACCCCGTGCCAGTAGAGAGCTCTCCCTTGTGCAGGGGAGGTTTCCACTCTGCAAATACAGCTGCTTCCTGGGGCCTCTGCACTCTGCTCCTGAGGCTGGCGTTGCTCCTTGAGCTACTGCCTTGATGAGCAGAGGCAGAACTCTTTCGAGAGGGACAGGGAGAGAAACAAGAGCACTAAAGTGCTCTTCTCCCACGGCCTGCTCAAGGCAAAGGATCAGGATGGAAAGCACGGAGTGAAATCTAGGCACAGAGGCAGCAGTCCTGCTCCAGAGAGCAGCATCCAAATGAATGTTGTCTCTGCAGCATGGGGAAGATGTTCCCTCTGGAGCAACGGTCCTAATGCTGGCAAAAGGCTGTGCTCAGCCTCCATGGTTACATACTCACGCTCAGCTGGATGTTCTGGGTCGTGAGCTCCTCGGCTTTCTTCTCCAAGGAAGACACCCAGAGCTTGCGTTTCTGACGGCAGCGGGAGGCGGCAGCCCGGTTCCGCTCCAGGAACCGTTGCCGGCGCTCGTCCGGGTCTTCGTCAACCGTGCGTCTCCGTCGCCCGCCGGTGCTGGGGGTGGGCTGGGCAGGGGAAACCTGGAGATGGGGCACGTGAAAGAGAGATACTGAAAAGAAGCTCTGCTGCAGAGAGGCAGACGCACGCTGGCGTAACTAAGGCTTGGCAGAGGAGATACTAACTCTTGTGGCCGAGGCAAAAAGGGATTTGCTTTTGCAGAGCAGCCAGAGCTGCACACCGCGGGGATGGACCGAGGGCAGCCCTGGCTGGGACGGGGGAGCTGGGGACAAAGCCCCTTTCACGGGCGTTTCTGGCAGCCCTTCCTCAGCTGAGTCCAAAGTGCCCTGCAGACTTAAGGTGTGAATCCACATGGACTCTCTGAGATCCTGAACCTGGTGAACGTGTGAATGTCAGGGGAATTGGTTAAATCCCAAACTCCTACAGTCAGCTAATGGCATGTAACTGACAGCAGAAGTTTCCTCCCTTCCATGATGAGGAGCTAATGTGGTAAATGACCACAGGCAACGCAGAGAAAACAGCCTTCCTTTTAATTTCACTTAAGAGACTTTAAAAAGCACTTCATGCTGCAATGACTTAGGAGATTCCCACACAGCCAGTGACCAGTATCAGCTGATGGAGGGTGAATTCCAGCTGCAGGGCTGGGAGCGCTGGATCCCGCTCTGACGCATGTAACCACACACGGTCAAAGCGTCGTCTCCATTTGGGTTCAGTTAACTCCATTTGGGTTCAGTAACTCACTCGCAGAGCACAAATTAACAGTTTTTGAGTGGGTCATTTGCTTTAAAAATTAATTTGGGTTAAATTACCCCTGAATGTCTTCAGCTAAACAGGCTCTCAGAGGCAACTGGTACAAAAAGATTTCGTAATGCTGTACATTTCCTGGTTTTATTTCGGGAGAACAAAGGAAAAGTCAGCGAGGGCAAACAGTCCTGCAGACACAGCCTTGCCAGCGCTTCTGCGAGGGCTCTGTAATTACACTGCCACAATCGGGGAGTGCAGTTACACTTCGGTACTCGCTGTCAGGCAGCATATGGATATTAAACTTTTGGAAGCCTATCTAACTGACGGAGCAGGTGGTGATCCTGATGGAAGGCTGGCATTTGGTTAGCTGGCAGGAGCCAGTGGAGTTGATTGCCTAAGAGGGGAGCATTTAACCCCAGTAATTGAGCAGGGAGAAGAGAGCGAAATATTCTTTCGGAACTCCAGACCTTGTCAAGCAAATTAACATGTTGCTGAAGTTTTCTGCCTGGTGGTGTTTGAGAGCATTACTGCTGAAGCGGCACTGAAAAAACAAGGCTTTTAACCCATTCTGCAAACCAGGAAGCTGCAAGATTCTCCTCCTCTTTCCCTGAGGCCCAGAAACCCACAGCACCTCCAGCCCAGCCTCGCGGGCTAAGCAGCGGCAGACCTGTGGCTGAGCTGGGGAAGGGGCATCAGGGTGCTGGACAAGTATCTGGCTCTGCTCTGGACGTGCGGTCACCATTGTGCTGGCTGAGCCCACCACCAGATTGCTGCCATTCAGTGAGGAAGATGCCGTCAAGCTGGCCTTCAGCCTCTGTTAGAGGAGAAAAAAGGACGTCAGTGGACCTCTCCTCCATGCTTGTTAAGGCTTTAACCAGCTCCTCTGTCATCCAAGGAGCCAGGCCATGGGGGAATGGGCTCTTCAGGGACTGCGGCTGATTCAAATCCAACCGAAAGCCATCACCATCTGGCCTACCCAAAGACAAACAGCGGCTTCCAACTTAGGCTCAAGCAGACAGGTGTCCGCATCCCAGAATTGCTACTGCAACTGGCACTGATCTGCTCCCCAGCTGGCAGGCTCTGCAGAAAGACCACGGACTGAACAGGCTGCGGAGCCCAACCATCCTTGAGCACCCACAGAGGGGTCCTTCTGGGATGGAGAAGGACCTATGTGTGATCAACACCATGTCTTGCAAGTTCCTTCTCTGGGCAGCCAGACACAGGCCAGCAGGACAGGATGGCTGTTTCATGCCTCAGAGATTAAGATCTCTCAGCCCGCTTGTAGCTCTGATCTGCCCATGAATCCTGCGGATACCTGAACAGGGTGCAATGGGAGCAGCAACAACGCACCCACAACGGCGAGCAGCACCGCTGTAAAAGGTGGGTTTGCAAATGTCTCCACCCCATCTCAGCCAAAAAAACAGGGGGTTTGCTGTTCTTTGTTCGCAAACTCAGGTTTCCTTCCTGCCCCGCTGCGTGCAACCTAGTTTGAGCCATGAAGAGCCAGGAGAGGAAAATTCTTTCGTAAACTCTTAAAGAAGTCTACATGAAATCCATTACCAGGATCCTTGGGTTACAGCACAACATCTCTTCTCTTGGCTCTGCGTTTCTCAAGGCCACCTCCAACCCATCTGTTACCTTGGAACTAGAAGCACCAGCTTTACAAAACAGCCGTGTTTAGGATGGGGCTGAGGTTTGTCTTGACAATAGCGTGCCTGCTCTGCCTGCCAGAGCCGCAGCGCTGATTAGTCTAATATTCCTAGTGGCATTTGTAACACCTGCTCTTGGTGCGGGGAGGCACAGCGCAGGATTTTGGAGAAGCAGTGGCTCTTCGCGAAGGCTGCAGGGAAAAAGCCTCCAGACGGAGTCTCTTCTGGAGGAGCTAGTGAAGACTTAGGGACAACACTGTGGATGTGACACCCTCCCCAGCATGTATTTGGACACCTACCATTTTGGCTTCAGAGTGCACTGGAAGTCCTGATGGTGAAATGGATCCGCTGCTGTTGATGGGTGGCCCAGGAATACCGGGAATGTTCGGCACCATGGACATCGGCCTAGCCAGCTATCAGGGAGGAAGAAACACATGGGTTTTGGAAGCTGAGGTGCTTTCGCAAGCGCGCTCCGCGAAGCAGCTCTGTAATAATTCCCCGACCAAGCACATTTATAAATCTTGACAAACATTTAACTACTGCCATCAATTATGTCTGCTGTCACTGAAGGCCAGCAGCTACTCCTTTGGTGGCCACGGTGACTGTTTTGGAATCACGCAGCCATACCAGCCTAGCGCTGAGGACAGGGAGGAGGGCAGCCCTAAAGCCTCCCTCCTTCCCTTCCCTCCCAGAGGGATTTTTCCCACCAGTACAGGAGAGCAGATGGAGAGGGACGGTACAAGATCCCCTCCGGTTCTCTGCCCGGCTCTATTGCAAAGCTGCCGCAACACCAAAGGTAAGTCACAGCATCCCCTCCTGAACATGGAAAGCTTTCTCCCTCACCAAAGAGGGGAAAAAACAGAATTTGCACTTGCATTTATAAGCCACTCAGGTACGCTGTTGCAAAGCACTACAAATGCAAGTCATATTTCAAATGATCAGGAAGGTGCAAAGATATTTCCGTGCCCACAAGCTACACCGAGCTGCCTGCAGTCTGCCTACTTTGACGTCAACATTCCTGTTACCTGAGGCAGAAGGTTTTGGCCATTACTCACTCAAAACCCAAAAGACATGCCCAGCAGGACAGACAGGATTCACACAGGCTGCTTGGTCGGAAGCTGAAGCGCTCAGAAGATGTACAAGCCACCCACCAGGCAAATCTGCTCATGAGTTCTGCACCACGGAAAATTCTCCGTATGCAAAAAGCACAACCCACAAGGCTGATACTCAAACAGCTCTTTAGCACACTGGCGAGGTTAGGGTGGCTTTTCCTGGACTGCAAAGACCAACATGTTCTCTGCAAGCTCGAATGGTTTCAATTGAGGCACGCTGTTCCAAATGGAAGCAGCTAATCAGGGATCCTACAGTTCCCAGCCCTGGATCAATGGCATGAGCCATCTGTCCAGGCAAGGCTTTGTTTTTTTCCAGACTTATTGCCCTCTAGTGTGATCGACATGTTATTACTACCCTGCCAGAGCTGGGCCCCCTCCTCCTCCTCCTCTTCCAGTCGTATCTTGCACAGAGGGGGAGATATATTTTAATTTTTACAAAATGGAAGTGTCTGCATATATTTGGCAGGGGAAAAACACTGTCCCCTCCTCTGCCGCACAGAGCTGTGTTGGAAGTTTCTCTCACCGATATAACAGAAGGCATCTGAACGGGAGGGCCTGGGAGGACGGGCATAGTCTGTCCGTTTGCAAGCTGCACGACAAGTGGAAGGGAACCTGTGGGAGACCTGGAGAAACAACAATTCAAGTTCTCATGGATTATTTCAAGTTTATGCTGTCCCGGCAGCCCCATGAGCTCAAGGGCAGAAGCAGGAATTAATTCTGGTTAGAGGATTTGGGCTCACTTTCCCATTTCTGAACGGGACATTCTGAACGGGTGGGTGCAAAGCCCAGCTGAGCGCGTGTTAAGGTAACTCAGCCTCTCACACACTCACTGCACGGCAGCCAGCATGTGCCAATATCACGCCGAGGTGACCCAAGCTACCGCGAGGACCTTGCTTGGGGCTGGCAGCGATGCTGATGGCCAGCATTGCCATGTGACCTGGTTAACTCCCGGGTGTACAGTGGCTGGCCAAAACGCCACGGCTGCCAAAGCCCCAAGACATGATGCCCACCTGAATGGACAGAAAAACACATCCAGGGCTGCTGCAACTCCTCCTTGGGGAGATGAAAAGTGCCCTCCCAGGCTGAGCCTGGCACCAGGCAGATGGGGGATCTGGGCAGCTGCTCCTGCCTACCAGTAACTTCTTGGCCTGTGAGCCATGTCTGCTGAGCTCCCACGAGAGGGTCTGCAAGGATTTAGCTTTCCATTAACAAGCGCTTCTGACTCTTGACTCCAGAGAAAACCTCCTAAATATGGAGTCGATGCAGGGCTGGCTTGTGTCTGCCCAGACAATGGCTCTGGGAGACGGGAATGGCCCCGCTCACTGCAGGCTGCGGGAGGAGGCGATCGAGCCAGAGCCTAATTGTGACAAATTAAAAATACCAAGAACTTTTCCCATTGCAGATCACTTTGCAGCATTTCTGTAAGGCGGCATTTCTGCATGCGGTGACAAACAGGCACACACAACCCTGCCTCCATTTTGGAGCGTCACAAACCTCACCATGCTCCGGCTCTGACCCTCTGGACTCAGCCTTTCTACGAGAGCAGAGGAAAGGCTGGAGCTGACCTGCTCTGCCTGACGGGGAGAGGAAGGAAACTGTCCCTGCCAGCAAAGGCTGATCTCCTGCTCCTCCTCAGCTTGTGACAGCGCAGCAGGGAGCCGAATGGAGGCAGAGATGAGCCGGGAAGAGAAAAGCAGAGCTGCTGGGAGCCTGACTTTGGGGGAGGGAGAAAAAAAATTTGCTGCTGCCTCCTCTGCCAAGCTCAGGGACAAGGCTGGGCTGCCTGGGATCCTCAGAGGAAGCCACACTGGCATGGAGTAATGGCAGGGTGGGGAGAAGCAGGGGATGCGGGTCAGAGGGGGGAGTTCATTGTGCCAATAACTCAGGCTGGAATTTTTAAGGCTGCCTTGGGAACGCGAACGCTCGACTCTCATTCATTTCTATTGGGCATCCCAAATCCTCCAGGCTGCTTTGAAAATCCCAGCCTAACAAGCCGAGTTACAGGGAGGTCACAGCCTCCCCTCCATCTCTGTCACGCTGACAACCCCACCACATCTGCAGTGGCCCTAACACAGGGACCCTCGTTAAAGCGGCAGCCCAACCTCTCCGTAGAACGTGTTCAGCTCTCACACCCTAGGAGGGATGTACCCCCGTGGGCTGCAGAGGGCACATAAAAGTGCATTAAAGTCTAGCTTACTCCAGTTTTGATTTTTTCTTGCCTCCAAGCACGAAGGGACTCGGTTCCAAACAGCCCCGCGAGTCTTTGCGTGTGCGGCGTTTCAGAAGGAATATAATGCCCTTTCAAAACCCCAGGACAATCACTTAACCCCTTAATGCCTCAAGACAGGATTTAAAACTTTCCGTCAGGAAGTCTGGATTAATGGTGCCAGAGGGTCAAAGCAAAAACACACACAAAAATATGAACTGACAGCCGAAAAGAATGGCCTGGTTAATGTAAGGAGCCAGCCTCAAACAAGGGTAATTAGAAAGAGAGCAGGATCACAGCAAAAAAGAAGCATCCTGACACCAAAGAATAGAAGTGGGGCTAAACATACGTCTCCTGAGGACTCATTGTAATGCGTTTCCTGCATCCTTCAGGCTCCTTCCTTTTATGTGCAGGGCCAGAGCTACCTAACAGTGTGGCAGGCTCATAACCGCCGCAGCGAGTGCTCTGGAGCCTCAAATCCAGATTGTTAAAGGGGCAAAAAGGAGCAGGTCATTAGATGTGCTGAAACAAACAGCTCCCGAGGCAGAAGCTGACCATGAAGGAGGCCAGCAGGTTGCAGAAGAGGTTACACTTCAGAGGCAACAGCTGTCTAAGAAAATCCCAAAGCCATTAAAGATCCAGACAATTTCCTACCATCGGTTTAGCCGAGCTCTCTCCACCGCATCAGGCTGCAAAAGCAACTTGGGAGTCCCCAGTCAGGCCACGCTCCCATCGTAGACAGCGAGTGTCATGTCAGCGTGTTTGGGGATTGGGTTTAATTTCTCCCTGCGGTGAGTTTTGCCTCGTTTCGTTACGCTACGACAATTAGTTCCTGCTTTCTGCACTTACACCCCATTCTGCTTTTGTAGACAGTGCTGCAACGAGGCCCTTATGCCCAAGCAGCCGCAGCCAGAATCGCGGCACCTCAGTTGTTCTGACAATCAAGGAACTTATTTAGGTACCTAATTACTGCCCAGGAAGCCTGACGGTATTGGAGAAAAACCTCAGCGCATGTGTCTCTCCTCCGTACTTACCCAAGCTGTCTGTTGGAAGGGGGAGCCTGGGTAATGACAGAGGTCGGGGAAGGCAGCGTAGGGTGGAGTGGGTCATAACCCAAGTGTAGTGGCAGCGAGCCTGGACGCACGATGGTTGGAGTAGGTGTAGAAATGATTACAGGCTTGGAGGTGATCTCCTGAAGAGGCTCAACAGACAAAAGGAGACACGCTGTTACTTATTAGCTTCATAATCACCTCGCTGTCTCTTCCTTCTGATGGCTTAAAAGCAATTTAGTGAAAATTAAGGCACTCCACCACAGAAACTGAGGCACAGAGGGGAGCGACTTACCCAAAGCCACACTGATTTGATGTCAGTGCAGGGGAACGGGGCACAGAAATTCAGACTCCCGCTGCCTGTAGCAGCCACTGGGAAATAATCCCCCCCTCCAAATTACCGCTCCAGCCCCAGCTAGTGTCTCTAGAGTGGGAAGTTATTCAGATGGAGACTGTGTCACCTGGACTAATCTGCTCTGAATCACAAGCCAGTCCTCCCCAGGACACAGGGAGCTAGTCTCGGAGAAGATGTGTTACTTGTTTGGCACTTTCGCCCTGCCAGAAAAGCATTCCCAGAGCAAACAGCAAGGCTTTCTGCATTAGCCAAATCCATGTGGAGACTTCAGGACAGCAAACGTGTATTTTAGGGAACAAGCTTTTCTCTTTCTTTCTAAAATGAGGGGAACCTCACAAGCCCAAATCAGGCCTTGACACTCAAGTGGCGAAAAAGCTTGTTCTCATCCAGAGAAGGAGAGACCAACATCTCTGCAGGGCATGGTCAGGGAGACCTACCTTCTCCTTGTTCTGTGGTGACTGTGGGTTAGATGCAGGGCTGTCCGGTGGAGAAGAGTCCACCTCCACTGGCTCTTCCTCCTTTATCTTGATGTCTGGGGTGGAGGGCAGAGACATGTCCAGGGCTCCGGCACTCTACAGGAAAACCAGCCACGGATTGAAAGGACAATTAGCTCATATTGTTTGTGAAACATTCGGCTGCTCCCAGAGGAAGAGCTACAGCTCTGAGCTCTTGCCAAATTATTATTATTTATTTGTACTGAAGTAGCATCTGGGAGCCCGAGGCAGAGAGTGGTGCCGCGCCGCGCCGGCCCCGTCCAAACAGAGACAGAGGCCTAGGAAAGACGGTCTCTGCCCCAGATGGCACCATTTTGTGGTTTCTCAGTAACACACACACAATTCTTTCCATGGGTTAGTCTTTTTTTTTTTTTTTTCATAAAAGGGCTCTGCTAAGGAGAACAGGTAACAAAGCCAAATGCCTGCGAGTTACAGAAGGCACTTTCATTCACAGAAGAGCTGTAAAGCATTGTATAAATCAGCCTGAATTATTTTATTACCCGATTATCAAAAGCAAACAAAGAGCCATGCAAGTTATTAAATATCTATGAGCGCCCCATTAAAATAAAACCCAACCATATGCCTGAACCTGGCAACTTGCCACCACCCTGGGTTCCAGCAGTGCCACGTGCCCCATTTTAACCAGTTAATGACTTACTGGGGATGAGAAAAAGGCAGGGTGACAAGAAGGGAGGGGGACTAAACTGTGCAGCCACCTCTTTCCTCCCCAGACCTGGAGGAAGAGAAGACCTCGGAGAAGATGGCGTACAGGAGCACCGGAGGAGCACGCAACGGAGCGAGACTCCAACTGCAGGATGCTGCATTCAACTGGGCTCCAACAGACCTTGCAAATCACCCGGTCCCTCCCTCCGTCCGGGGCAGGAGAAAGTCTCCCTAAATCAGTCCTGACGGCTGTTTGTCCAACCTGCTCTCCCTCCCTCCACAATCAACCCCAGCACTTTCCTTCACTCGCCCAACTGCTGACAGTTTGTCCTAGCATCTAGCCTAAACCTCCTCCTTTGCTGCATTTTAAGTCCTCTCAAGGGAGGGAAAATTGCGGCAAGACGGTAAATCCGGGCATCTACGGATGCTCTCGCTGCTCTCGAGTGGGGTGCGGCTCCAGCGCCTCCGCTCTGCACTGATTTACGCAGGAGCTTTGCTTGCAGTACGTGCAGTAACCATTTACCTGCCCTCTTAAGCAGAGATGTTGCACTGGGAATCACAAAGAAGAAGGGATTAACATGCAGGAAAGTTTCAAACCACTTAAAGTGCCTCCAGGGAAGCTCCTGCTGTGCCTATGTTTTTAATTAACATGCTGGTGTCGAGACCACCCTTGGAACTGGAGGACAAAACACAACAGCGGCAACTGGGCTCAATGCGGCCAAATGTTGAAAGCATCTCAGAAATGCAGCAGGCAGCTCTGGCCAGGTTCGGTGAGTGACAAGCCATCTGGGCCCAGGGACCTCGCCTGTGCCGAGATTTTCTAGGTGGGATAATGCTTCCTGTAACGCCTGAAACCAACCCAAGCTTCACGCCACCCCGTTCGCCTGGCTGCTGGCAGAAATATTTAGACTGCAGTCATCCTAAAGCAAAAAATGAAAACATCTAACAGCCTAAGAATCTTAGCTGCAGCTATTAGGTAGCACAGCCCAAGAGATGGGTGGTCTTACATATAAAACAACTGGCTAGACTGTGGGCTGTTCAACCATTTATATGTGAAACCACAAACGAAAAGCTACCTTCTCCCAGCGCTTGGGGTCTGGGCTGCAGAGAACAAAAGGCAGGGAATTCAGAGCATAAAATGCCACGCAGCCCTGAAGGGCCTGCAGCATACCAATGAGAGAGATCAATTTATGCTTTAAAGAGCCCTGTTATTAGGAGAGCGGGTGAAAGACAGTTTTCAGTTTTAATTCTGAATTCCTCCGTTCCCCATCTCGGCGAAGATTTACGCGGCTGTGCTCCTGCAGTTTATTTCTGAGCAGCGCCGCTGACTGTGAGCGTATGTACATACATATATCAATTTAGTAAATGTATGTGCCAGTCTAAGAGCCCAATACGCATCTGCTGCTCCTCAGAGCCTGGAAAGGGGGGGAGAAATGTCCTTAATTAGCTGCTATCTGACAAGATCCCGTTGTCCTTCAGACCCTTGTGCTCCTAAGGTTGGCAGGGGCAGCCTGAATCGATACCGCTTGCATATGAGGGAGCTCTTTGTTAGAAAAAGCCTCACTCCTCCATGCAGCCCCTCTCTCTATTTGCATGTACCACGACTCTGTTCAAATGCTAAAGCACATGGCTGAGCTCGGTCCCTTCCCTGCCGATTAAGGATCTTGATCACCACGGAGGCTCTGAGTGAATTTTTGCTCAGATCCTGTGCACTTAACAGAGTCCTGCTCTTTTCCTGCATCTCCTTCCCAAGGTGCGAGGTATTTCGGGTACTGCCTTTTTTTTTTTTTTTTTGAATTGAAAAGCCAAAGGAATAATAAACCATTAAAATCCGCTCTCACCAGGCCTCGGATTGCAGGATAGCCAGCCAAAGTCACCCGAGTTAAAAAAATAAAGTCCCATGTAAGCCAGCATATTAAATCTGAGACCACACTTAGTTACCCTACAACATATGCCTTTCATCAGAACAGCACCGTCCCCCCTCCAGCCCCCACAATATGCACCCGGCTCAGTTTTACGGCAACAGTGGCCTTTGCCTCTTGCCTTTTTCTCATCATCCTCCGCGGCTTTCTTGAACTCGTGCTCAAAGGAGCTGGCCAGTTCATTGAAGAGTCCCACTTCTTCGCAGTTCTTCAAGAACCTAGTTGGGGTCGGAGTCTGATCTGTTTGGGTTGTAACACCAAGCACCGGTTAAAGAGAGGCTAGAGAATTCATTTTAACCACCTTAGTCCTCTCCGGGGACCCCTAGCAAATGCGGCCTCTGTTTTGTGAAAGTCTGGATGCTTTTCCGCTAAGGTGTGTGTTGTGTTTGCAAAGCAAGTGACAATTCAGAAGGGGGAAAAGAATTTCTTGTTGATTTTGTTTCTCTGGTAGATGCTGTTTAAAAAAAAAAAATCATTGCAGCGAGAGGCGTGCAGTGATTTCTGTGAAATTCCTGCCTTTGGGTCGTGTCCTGTCCCTCCCACCCCAGGGTTTTGCTTGTCCTCATCTGCATTGCTGCTGCAAGGAAGGAAAATAGTGGGGTTTGATCTCCCTGCAACAGCAGATCTCAAAAATATGGAGTCATGAGAGGGGGAAACAGCTGACCGGAGCAGCTCCACTGCTGATGTGGAATAGAGCTGGACAGAGTCGCTTCCGTCCCTGTGCCGGCTCCGTACATTAATGTGCATCCTAGGACAGACAGCTATGTGGGAGTGCTAATAATTACCACCACTGTCCAAAGCAATCCCTCTGGGGCCCATTTTCCACCATATTAACACGTTGAGTCATGATCTCTCTGGCCATCACCCAGGCTATAAAGCAGAAAGAAATCTCCTCGCTCCCAGCGAGCCTCGTTTTTCTGCGTGACGTTAGGTCAGGAGTCCAGGTACTAGCGGGAGCCCGGCACGAGCACATTACACCAAAAGAATCCATCTGGCAGAAAACTACATAGAATTTTAAGCACAAAGGGGATCCCTGGGATAGTTTAGCCTGACCTCCTGCATAAAACATCGGCTGTTTGGCACGGATGCTTCCCGTTTGAGCGCAGTAGCTATGCTCGAGCTGAAGTGTCTACAGAAAACATCCCATTTGATTTCAAACCGGCCAGCGGTGGAGAGTCTCCCGCAGCCTTCGGGAAGCAACCCCAGCGATTACTTCGCCTTGCTGTCGCAGAACTACACTTTATTTCCAGCCTGACTTCAAACCCTACCTATTGGCTTTGTTAACAAAGCAAAGGCCTCCTCTAAGCACACTTTGGTTCCCCCCAAATCTCTCTTCATTAAACCAAGAAACTTTGTCAACTGAAGATCTCGGCAGGAGGCTGTTTTTCCAGTGCTTTAATGGCTCTCAGGGCTCTTTTTGGACCGTTCCCTATTTAGCAACGTCCTTCCGAGCTGCGCACACCAGCCTGGGGCCCAGATCTGCCACAAAGCAAAGCCGTATAACGTCTCTCGTCCTACCCTTCCCCAATTCGTACCTCCAGGAATTGCAGCAGCTCTTCCACCCACAGCATCACCCCAGAAGCGCACGTTCCCATTTAAAAAAGTCTCTCTGCTGCCAGCTGTAACTGGCAGAGAGAGAACAATTCTTTACAACTCTCTTTAGCTTAACCGTGGAGTTACGGCAAGAGATGTACGCTGAATTCTCCTGCTCATTAACACACGGGCTGCTGCCCTGGACTCAGCACAAAGCAAGAGGGAGGGAGAGAACAAGAAAACCCAGAGACAAAATGGTGGCTTAAAAAAAATGAAAGGACATTAGGAATGTAGGGCAATAATGCCCCAGATCTCACTGCTCAAAGCCAGCATGCTTTATAGCCCTCGCAAACCCCTCGGCAGCTCTATCTGCCGTCAAGATCTCAGCCAGGGAAAGCCGGTGTTAAACAGGCTGGTCTTGCACTGACCACAGCTAAATTCATTTGGGTTTTTTTTTCCTTTGTAGTTTACCCTGGTGCAACCCACCGAGCACCAGCCCAGAGGAGCTGCGAGAGGGGGCCAGACCCACAGTTGCTGCTGTTCCTTGTGCTAAAACAAGCGTTTCATCCCAGCCACAGTTTTACCCGTGAGACTTCGTATGCAGGAGGAGCATACGCCTCTGGGAGCTGCAAAGATGATGGCTTTTAATGCTGCATCCCTGTTAAGAGCAGGTGGGACTTTGGCTGGAGATGGGACCGTACCCCATTTCTGCTCCCCCATCACCGCCTGACCAGTTTACAGCCCGGGTTTATCAAGCAAAAGCTAACCCTCCCGCTCTGCAACCTCTTTAGAAAGGGGGTGAACAGAAGGAAAAATGACCTTTAGGAATCTGAAGTTTCTTTCAGCTCCCCCTGCCCCAAATTCTTCGCCACCAAATCCCATTAGCCTGATCCCATTTGAAATTAATTCTCCCTCTAGGAGCCCGTTTTGCCTCTGTGAGCCCTCCCCTGGGAGAAGCTTTCTGCCCTTCCAGCAAAGGCTGTGTGAGCTCTCTTACGATCCTACCCACAGCTACAATTAACTTGAAGGCTTTAGGAAACCAACCGAGTTGCTATTTCCTACTTCAACACCGAATTTGGGCTGGAGATGAACCTGGGAAAAGGGTGCCAGGCTCTTGAGCAGACACTTCGTTCTCCCTTATGAACTCTCAAGGCTTCAGAAAGCATTTCCTCCTCTTTCCTTGTTCTCAGCAACAGCCTTTTCATCCAGCGGTAACACAAACCTCACGCCCTTTTAAGAAGCCCGAACGAAAGGGGAGTGACAAGGCAAGAGAGTTATCTGTAACCGGCAATGATCTGCTGCCAGACAACAATATACGTGGGTTTTTTTCCCCAATCTTATAAAGGCTGCATTGACCATGCGCTGCCAGAGCGCCTCATTTGGGCTCTGTAAATGCACTCTCGGCAGTAGCCAGTGCACTCGATGGCGTTTTAATTTATTAACTGCTAGCCTAAAAGCTCAAGAAAATTGACACCTGGGCTGAGGAGAGGAAGCTGGGTTTGTCAGATTTTGTTCATCGTCCTCAAAGCACATGCAGAAACGTGAAAGACCTTTTGTCCATAAATCTTCCAGTCTTAATAAAAAGGGTGAGAGCTAAAAAAAAAAAAAAACCCCAAACCCACCCCCCGCCGCCAAAACCTGATACTACCATAAAAAAAGAAAAAAAATAGAAACTTGGAAGCCTCTGGCTTTCCTTTCCTCCTGATTAAATGCAGATCACAAGAGCTTTTTATGGGAGGTAGAGACGTTTTTCAGTGCATCTGGTCCCCGGTATTAATCTTGCAGTCATGCTGTATTAATGTGCACCGTTTTCAGAGCTGGCCTGGATTGAACGCCACATACCTGCTATGATGACTGAGTCAGTTCGAGCAGGGCCGAATTTCAATGTCATCTCATGCTTGTGTTTATGAACCGCCAGGTGGTCCTCGTTTGTAAACCTCTGAAATGAAACAATTTAGAAAATCGTGAATAAATGCATTTTGTGTTTTACGGGTACATCCTGCAGCAGGGTGGGGGAGAGAGCCGCCCAGAGAGCAACTGTAACACAATCGCTGCCGAGTATTAAGCAAAACCAGAGCGGGACAGATTGTTTGAGAAGCGGTGTGTGAACACATTGCTCAAAATGAAAAAGCCATTACATGGGGCTTCTAGGGAACGGGGGACAAATATTTTTAATAATCTATTTTTTTTTAAGCGGCAGAGCCACACGGTGGCTGCAACCTATCTAAGAAATGCAAATCCGCCCCGCTCGGTGAGATGCGCCGCTTTATTGCTGGCTAATGGAGGGATGAATTAGGCGCTGTTAGGGGTCAGTCAACTTTTTTTGGATGGCGTACGACAGAGCTGGCACCCGCCCGACAATTCAGGCCGTGGCTTTACAGAGCAGGATGGAGGCGGCTGCCTGATGCCCCTGCCTGTGGCTCTTTGCGATGGCACGGAGCAGCCCGAAGCACGGCTGCCGTTGAACCCGGAGAGGATGCATTTCATGTGCCGTAAAGACGCTGCCTGAAATTCCACCTACGGGAGAATTGCAGGATAAAACCCCACCCGTGATGGCTTCAGGGATGTGCTGCCTCCACCCCGCAAGGCAGGGCTGGGTGCCCAGACAAAAGGGCAGCATTGCCCGCTGTGGGGCTGCTTTGAACAGCTGCACTGGCCCCAAACATCGAGGCTGAGGAAAAGGGGGGAGAGGCAGGGATGGGGTTAAAGCAAATAATCATAAAGACCCGAGGATGGATTGCGCCTCTCCTAATAGACTGCGACAAACCAGGAGGCTGAGGGCACTGCATGGGCCGTACTGCAGGATTTTTATGCATCCAGGAGCCGCACAGCATTGGGCTTGCTGTTTCTAGAAAGAGCTGCTGCTGCAGCAAAGGATTTCTGCCCTTTTCCCCTTCCTTTTTTCTCTCTCTTTAAACCAACCAACAAACAAACCAACCCAAAGCCACCTGTTTCTGCGAATTAGCTCATGCGTGACAACCCCCGGTTCGCTCACTCTTTCCGATGCTTATTTACGACTCAATTTTTTTTATCGAGCAAAGCTGCCTTTTCCAGGCTGGAAGCCGCCGCGGCGCCTTCCCGGGAGCCATGCGGCAAGGGGGATGTTAGCAGAGGCAAGGGACAGCACTGCCGAGACAACAGGCGCATCCGCACACATCCCATCGATCTTCCCCTTTGGTGCAATAACAAGTGTATCATGCAAAGCGTCCTTCAAAGACGTTGTATCAGAAGGTGCTTTTGATGGTGACTCGTAACTGGGGCCCAAATAAAAAGAAGTTAGAGCTGGTGGGTCTTAACACGCTTGCAGGGAAAAAACCAAAGAGATTTTTGCCCGCGTAACTCCGGGCACACACGCTCCGGCTTTCCCAGCCACTGTTCCCCGATCTGGTCCGTAACTGAACCTTAAATAAAATTTCTCAACGGTTTTGCTAAAGATACACGTGTTCTTAGTTTCTTTCCTCCCCACAGCTTCCGAAACCCTCAGCTCTGCTCCAGCCCAAACGTGACTCATTTCCAAACAGCGTTACAAATCTCGGCGACGCCAAAACGCCACCGAACAAAGGAGAACCGAGCGAACCGCTGCCGTTTTCCGAGGGAGGCAAAATTTGCAGCATCGTTTTGCATTGCACCATAAAGCGCTCGTGGAAGGGGGGACCGGGGAGAAAGGGTGGGCACCGACACTTTGTCATGTTTTTGGCCCAAAACCACCCTGGCTTTTAACGTACTTGGCTGCCAACCCTGCTTGCCCCTTGCGACGCAGTGACGAGCTGTTAGCGGAAGAAAATAGGTGGGTTACTGTAAGCAGAGAAAAATAAATCAGGGTTTTTTGTGAGGACAGAGGAGCAGCCGGTTTCAGATGAATATTTAGCAGGCAGGCGGCTGCTGCTCCAGCGGTGTCTCGAAATATTAAACACACAGAGACAGGGGAAAAAAGGAAAAGGAAGAAAATTCCCAATTCTCTGACTCCGTTTTGTACTGCGTAAAGAAATGGGAGATTTTTAGGTCAACGAGGGAAGCAGCAAGAGGACAAAGTAGGGAATGGGGTCACATTTCTCTCCCCACCAGCCCCGGCTCCACGAGGGGCACGTTTCAGCCCAGCCTTGGTACCTCTGAATTTATTTTAATCTTTCATTTTGCTCCATCGCAGGATTTTTTTTTACTTTTTTTTTTTTTTTCTAGGGCAATTTTCCTGCTTTCGGTGTGCGTTACAGCTCTATTTAACATCTTTATGTGGTCTCACTAGCTTGGGAGCTCTCTCTTTCTCTGCACAGAAATGCTCACAGACACAATATATCTTTCTACATACATTTCCAAACGCCGAAACCTGGAGGCTGAGTCTGGCACTTCAGTTCTAAATCATGTCATTTTACACAGAGAAGAAAGCAGGGGGGGAGAAAGGGGGAAGAGTAGGGGGAGAAAAAAAAAAATCGAATGAGTTAAAGCCACAGCACTGGCTTTAATATTTAATCTCCTTCCATCAGCAGCTGACATATAGCAGTGTTATTTCAGCCTGCTATTTTGCGGGTGTCTGAATTAAAAAGAAGATGTAAACTCTTTGGGGCGAGGGACAGGCGCTGGGATAACGCTGCTGCCTCCGTGCTGCAAATCGGCCCCGAAAGCGGCAGTGACCCTTCACGCTGCAACGGCTAAGGGCTGCGTAAAATTAGAGTTTAAACACCGCACGCAGCCCCTATTTCTGCTTTTCTCTCCCTCCATGATGGCCCTACGGCTGCCTTTGGTGCAGGGGATGGAGCAGGCGGGTGGCATTTGGGGTTTGGGTAGACGCGGGGCTGGGTTTATTTACCCCAGAGATGGTAACAGCTTTTTGGAGAAAACAGATTTGAGGCAGACTAAGGCTGGCCAGTCTGCATTCTTTACTCAACAGGCTGTGACAGCTCGATGAATAAACGTGCTCATTTAAAAAGTCTTTATTTAATAGGACACAATACTTCCAGCTGGACCAATGTGCCATCTCCATTAGAGCAAGAGCCAGAGAATAAATGCAGTAGGCTGATCTTTAGTCAGAAGGAGATTTTTTCCATCGGTTTAATAAGAACAACATGAAAAACAAGGGGTTGCTCAGGTTTTTTCCTTGCTTCTGTAAAGCCTACAACTGCGTCTGATGCAAAAGAAGGGTCAGGCAAGCACCGATCCCACCGCATCCAACCCTCCGGCCGTGCAGGAGCCCAGGCGCTTGCTGGCTCTCCCAGCAGCTCCAGCGCACAAGCTGCATGGCTATTTTTTAACCTTGACAGTAATTTTCAGAGAACACAAACACCGGCTGCACACCGAGCCAGTCGCCCGGCCAAAATTCAGTTTTAATATAGACCAACTGTAGGCTGCAACAGCACAAACTGTTCCATGGGCACACACATGTAGAAAGGAGACTACCTTGCTGAAAGTACAAGCCCTGACCTGAAAGGGGTGAGGAGTCAAACCTGTCTCCATCAAGCTCATCACATGGCTGAATTAATAAGCTGTCATTAATACGGGGAAGCCAAAATGCCGCTCCAACCTTAACTCCAGCACAGCGGTGTGTTATTCTGCCCACGGATACTGTGACATGGTTGAAACACCTGGATACCAGGGGAAACAAAAGATATCAGCACGTGTCTTGCAACTGCAGCACTAGAGGTAAATGACTGCACTAAGCGCTCTGGCACAGATAAGCTGAGCTCAAAGTCACCGACTGTAAAAGGAGCCACAACAGGTTTCACTTCCAAAGTCCTTCCAGTTGCTGCGATGCCCTATAGCGGGCGATCGCAGTGAGGCCCAGGGCGAGGAGGCTGCGGGATGTCCTGAGGTCTGCCTTGCTCTCCTTGCACCTACCTCCTTCTTTTGGGGATCTCCCGGCAGGCAGGACACCCACGTGAGTCTGGAGACAGCAGCGTGCGAGAGAGCAAGGCTAATGCCACGGGCGGGTGGTGGACCTCCTGCATGCATCCCAGCCCACCCAGCGTCCGACGCAGCACATCTTCCCCGCGCTTCCCGGCTGCGGCAGACCCGCTGCCTACACCCCGTCCATACATCTCGCCATGACAGGGCTCAGATGGATTTCTAGCTGCGTGGCAGGCTGGATAGATATTCCCCGTACACTCGGCACAACTGCAGAGGTAACTAATGCAGGGTCACGGATGCCCCCAAGGGCTGGGTGCCCAAAGGTTAGCTGTTACGGCTGTGAGTGATGTGACCTCCCAGTTCTTGTGCAGATCTGGGCTCCATCTCACCCATTTCCCATCTGAGCAATGACAACGATAATTCCCTCCCTTGCAAAGAGGCTGTAAGGATTAATTCGCTAATGTGCATAAAGTGCCCCAATACTGGAGTGATTCATAGATTTTAAAGGCCGGGGGGACCATTACAATTATCTGCCCGGGACCACGTGAATCCCCAGATGGGCCCATTTCCATAGGAAAGGAGGTGTCACGAGATGACGAGGAGATAATGCCGCAAAGACTTGTTGGTTTGAAAGAATGCAACAATCACACAGCCAAGTTGTCTTATTTTTACACTTACGAGAGACAACACGCAAAGATTTTGGACCCGTTTCCTCTTGTAGGGTTCCCCATAAGGCGGTGCTCACCAGGCCAGGTTTCAGAAGAGCTCGGAGCCCAGTTGCTCCCATTGAAAAGCTCGTGGCTACGTTTTCAAAAGCAGCCAAGGCACCGCGTCCGTGCAGCTCGAAGGTGGCCGCAGCAGCTATGGTTACCGAGCGCTTCTGGAAAGCTGGTTTCAGTGGCAGCATCCTTCCGCTAGAGGAGGGAAGAGACAGCACCTCTGCGAGCCTGAACAAGGATAAATGAGAAGAGTAGTGAAGGTTTATGAGTGATCATCTCAAGAACAAAAAAAAAAAAACCAACAGACTGTGTATTGCATGTATAGGTATTCAAAAAGAGCTCTGCCGCTCCTGCTCAAGCACAAAGGCTTTTGCAGGAGGGGGAGCGGCTGCTTGGTGGGCTGCAAGCACAGCACAGGCTTTTATAGAGAACAACCCTGAGCCAAGGTCATTTCACCCCAGCCCACGCGGGGGAAAAACTAAAACCTGAAAAAGGGGTGAGAGGTAATCTCCACGGCTGCATCAGCCACTGCCGCAGCGGGGCCATTGTGTTGCAGCAGGATGCTTGTCTGCAAAATGTTCGGGCACTAAGTGTCCGGCGCTCTTCCCAAGTTGGAGGCAGCAGGAAAAGCTTATTTCTACTCACTCAGGTCCTGTGAAAATCAGAAAGGCCACAGCCTTTCAGAGAGGAGCGGGCTTGGATGCATTTTGTGCAATGCCCCCCTGCAGCTCCCACCACCACCACTAAAACTGCATTGAGATTAAACCTTGAAATGTTATTTTTGGCTCGGGCAACTCCAGGGACCCATGTGGCTATGCCTTTTACTTTAAAAATCCGCTTACATCCTGCCCTGTGATTAATTCACGTTCCTTTCCTTGCATAAAAAAAAAGAAAGAATAAGAATAATAATCAGAAACTTCAGCGTGTTCACAGGCAGCATTCAGTGCTGGTGTTAGGAAGCCGCGACCAAACAGCCAAAAAGCCCTTTAACAAGCACTTTGTTTGGGATGAACGTTGTGCAAACCACAAAAATTAGCCTTTTTCTTTTTTTTTTTTCCCTTAGAGAGGACCATCTACCTTCAGATTTTGTTTTTCCGGGGGATTGTGTGTTTTGTTTTTAAGCTAGTTATCACAGATCAGCGCTGCACAGCAGCATCTTCTTCTCTGTGTCATATAATCTGCCCTCTAACTGCAGACGGCTCCACGTCAGGCTTCTCCGGTCCCCAGCGAGCCGAGGGAGAGCAGCAGCAAGGTTAAGATGCCAACGCGTCACACGGGATGCTTTGGTTTCCCTGAGATCAGCACCTGGGAGGTCACAGGTGAGCTGTGTTTTTTATAAGGCAGTGAGGACCAGGCCAGAGGGAGCGGATTTTTATGGGCAGTTCAGTATTCGGCTCCTACCAAGTCACTGGCAATTAGTGCCGAGATACTCCGGTTGCTCCACAAACTTCCCTGTAATTTAAACAAAGAGTTAACCAGGTTCTGGAGCCCATCCCATCCTGTTCCTCCTTGGCCAGAAGGGCAGAACATTTAACTCCGAGTAGGTAAATAATTTAATTTACATTTCTATAGCTTCACTTATCCCAGAGGGCTTCTCATACACATGCCCCTCCACTGAAATGCAGGTGTTTCAGCAGGGGGGAAGGCAGCAACCATCTGGCCTACAGCACACCATGTAGTGGTGAGGAGGGAAGCATTCGGCCAAGGACATACGGGGCAAACTCTTTAATAAACTCTGTATTCAACTCTTTTTTTTTTTTTAATTTTAATAAAGTCACATATGGTAGACACAGCCTCTCCTTCATCTCCAGTGCACCTGAGTTGAGCACCAGCACATTTGGGTGCAGACAAAAACAACTGCCAACCCCCTGGAGCAGCCAGCAGCTGACCTGCTCGGCCAGGAAGGCATTCATCCCAGCCGGATTTAACCTGGGTTGGACGCTGGGTGCTTTAGCTATCAAACCCAACCCTCCAGCTACCAAGGAATTTCTCGGCAGCACACCGACGGACCATGTACCAACCTTCTCCTTTTTAAAAAGGGGCATATGTAGAAAAATAGCAGATGGTTGAGGTGGTTTATGGAGCACCTGGGCAAAACAAGGGCCTGCTTTCCTCCCAAAGTACACCCAGTCCCACAGATGAGGAACCCTCAGTGCCTCATAGGCACAGCTCCCCAGGGATGGCCGCTGGAATTACAGCCCGAACCCCTGGATGCAAACCTAAACTGGAAAGATCAGGCTCCTAAATCTCCAATGGGTCCACACTAGGTGAGAACAGGCAGGATTTTCTAAGACATCAATACCCTCCTCCTCTGCTCGAGTGATGCTCGAGGGGGTCAGACACCTCGAGGAGTCAGTCCGCTCCTCCCGAGCTCTCCGCCCGCAGGCATCGGCTGCTCCATCCCGTCGGCAGCCGATCTCTGCAGCGAGACGCAGCCAGACACAGACGAGCGATGCAGGGACCTGCCCATAGTCACACAAAGCCTGCGGCGCTCGGCTAGAACCTGGAAATGCAATAATTATTTACTTCCACACGGTGGAGCATTTTTAGCCTTGTTTCGATAAAAGTGAAGGTTATTAAAATACATGTATTAATTACCGCTGCCACATAACTTAAGAGGAGAGGCACAGCGGTAATTAACGGAGGTGAGCGAGGGGGTGGAGTTGCAGAGCGTCAGCGACTCCACAGCTTGTGCCTATGGATACGCGCCTGCCCCATGGGAACCCCCAGATAGCTCCAGTGTGGATGTGAATCATTATTACGTCCCCGGCTCGAATCCCAGCAGCACCACAGGTTTTCAGTGTGACCTTGGGCAAGCCATCAATTCTTCCCCTACCTACCAGACAGAGCAAATAAAAAGGGAAAAGGCACCATACTTCACGAGGGCGTTAGGAGAGGAAGCCGACCGCGCATGCAAGTACCAGGAGCCATTTGAGAAGCACTGCAGAAAAAAAAAAAAATATTAACAAAGGCAATTACAGCTGTGTTTCCCTAACCGTATTTCAAGCGTGGGCGCTTGGTGATTCATTAGGAGCTCAGCATCTCTTCCCGTCACAAGAGCTGGGGAATAGAGACCAAGGAAAACGGGTAGAGGCACGGCGGAGGGCAGGGAGCTCGGGCTAAGTGAAATTCCTGCCCTGCCCTACCGCAGAGAGCTGCTGGGGCTGAGCAGTTTAGGAAGTTATGTGGCATTAAGGGAGGAAAGGGGTGAATTACGCAGCTGTGCTGTTTGTGTTGTTCGTGGGGCCCTGCCCTCATGCAACGTGGAGAAAGAATCGTGAGCCCCTGGTGCTGGTAGTAGAGGAGAAAGGGTGAAAAAGAGGAAAAAAAAAAACCAAATACACACACACACCCCACCCCNGTCTGGGCTCCTGCCTTTCCCTGCAAGCCTCTGCTGTTTACTAAATGAGTCACCCTTCCTGCCTTGAACGCTCGACAGCTCCTGAATGAATAATCTGGGAGCAAAGACTTTCTCGGCAAACAAACAGCATCAGCAGCAAGTCCTGCGCGACGCATGCATGCGAGAGATAATTTATAGAGTGAAAAGAAAAGAATAACAGGAAACTCCTTCTCTGCATACCCCGAGAAACAAGAATGTATGTGTAAAAATAATTAAATCTGAACTGGAGTCGATTAATTTGTCTACAGAGCTGAGGATTTGTGCTTTGGGAGACTGCATGGGGATCTTAAAAAGTCTCTGGACGGTGGCCAAGTCTATCAATACCGCACGGGCGAGGAGAGGCTTTGGCAGCAGGTGCCAGAGCACATGCAGCTCCGGCAGTGCCATGGTACAAGCCACTCCGGCTTCCCTGCTCCCTGCCAAGCCATACATTGCAGCCGAGTGCTCGGCGTCAGTGGAAACGCAGCCCTTAAGCCCGGCGTGACAATGGGGAGTCTTGCAGCCTGCACGTCCCCTGCACCTGGCAGGGACACTGTGATGCTCCCTCGGCAAGGCAGCGCTATCAGCACCGGGGAGGCGAGCTTAGAAATGTAGATAAAGGGAAACCGAGTGGTTTGAGACAGCAGAACTGAGCCAAAACCAGGACTCTGACATCTCCCTTGGACCTGAGATACTCAACGCAGTCATGTCTGAGCAAGGGTCTGCGGTCAGGTCCTCCGGCAGCAGGACAGCGCTGCAGGGAGCTGCCGTGCCCGCGCGTGGGATGACGATATCTCCCTTTCTGTACTTACCCTGGGAAGAGCATAAGAGAAGGCTGTGCTGGGAAAGCAGGACTCCAGCAGCGGGCTCTGCTCCGGACAGCTGGTCCTTCAACTCCAATCCAACCCCCTTATGGTCATTTCCAAAGAAAATTCTCCGCTGAGGGAGCGGAGGTTAAATTTGGTCTCATCCGAGAGGTTTGGTGGTTGTCCTCTCGGAAGATGCCTTGCACCAGGCTAACACGATCCTCGCTGCTGCGCTATTGTTTCAGGGCTACAAGAAAGCTAATCCTAAAAAAAAAGTTAGCTCCAATGGAAAAAAGCACTCATTGTGCCAGTACGCTGCAGCTTGAAAAAGTCGACGTGACTCAGCCTTGACCTTTGAACAACACTACAATTAGAAAAAGGATGCCATGGTCCCCATTCAGTCTTTTAATGCACTAGAAGGTTGATTTCCTTCAATTCATTTGCAACATTGAGTATGCGCCCACCCATTCATGGTGTGCGAGCCTCTTCTTACAGGCTTTAGTGCTTGAAAAAAAGGGGTGTTTTTTGTGGACCTGAGCTAGGTCCTCTCCTGCAGAAGCTCCAACAGCAACAGTTTGGAGAGGCATCGTGTTAAATGAAGACAGACTTCAAGTGGCTTAGAGGCTTGGGTTTTTTCCCCTTTAATGTTGGCATTTGCTAGTTAGAGGGAACAAACTGTAAGGAAGTGTAGAGCCACAGAACCAGAGGTGCATGCGCCTGACTTAAATACACTCACGCAGCCTGAAAATGGGAAGGGTAGTTATTGAGGGTGGTAGATGGGGTATCATCAAGTGGAGAAGGACAAAATGCAAGAGGCAAACTGAGATTTATGAATTCTTGGCCGCCTTGAGAAGCAACTGGGGCATTTTGGAAACGAGCTGTAGAAATAAGAGGGGTCTGGCCCCCTTCATCTATGCTGAGAGGTACGAGTGCTCTGCAGAAGCTCAGTGGAGACGGCTTCGGCCAGCTCCGATTTCCACATATGTCCCAGTGCAAGATGTGAGATGAGAGACCAAGGAATTCACCAAACCCCTGCAGTGACTCCCGTCAGGCTACAGCCAGTCCTGCCCTTGCATCCCTTCCATCCATCCATAATTACAGAGCTCCCAGCTCTTATCTTAGGGCATGATTTCCCCCCACGACTAACTCATATTGTAGCTCCCTTCATCTTTACTCCAAGGAGCCCTTAAAGCACAGCTTTCCAGCACCAATCTCACCAACACCACTTAGAAAAAAACACATCCTTTTTTTTGTGCCTCTCCACACCTTTCTCCCTGCAATTCTGGCCAACCTGCAGAGCCCCTTCGTTCTTTTTCTGCCCCTGCTTTCCAGGCACAGACACAAAACTAAGTCCTGCATTTTATATAGGCCATGATTGCCCATGATAAGTTGTCAGATGTCAGCGCACTGCAGTAATTAAGCTTTTAAAAGGAGATAGGCAGCAGCAGAAAAAAAAAATTCTGGGCGTTTGACTATTTTTGCCTCTTGGAAGAGCCACCTGTTTTATCGTAACAGGTAGATTTATGGGCATATTAACGCGGCGCTGCTGCTCCCACCCTGATGAGGTTCTCAGTGACCCTCTTCCCTCGAGATTTATGATTTCTCAGAGCAGACTATTGCAGAGGGGTCTAACTCCAAGCTCTTTGCCTGACTCTATCCTGCACCCAGAGTGCCGGGAGATCTCCTGTACTGAAGATCTAGATCCTTCCCCCCCGCACCCCCTCAAATCATCTGCAATCATTACGCAACCGCACCGTCTTTCAAAAGGTGCCAAGTTTTCCCCAGCAAGTCAGGTCAGGTTGACGGGGAAGCAAGTCTCCTTGCTCTTCCCGCATTCGTTTCCAAATGCCTCGCAACGCCTGCCATTATGGGAGGTTTCAGCTGTCTACACAACAGGATTACATTCGAGGAGCGCATTAGCGTGCTCCCAGCTCTCCGGCGCTTGTCTGTGTACTTAGTGACCCGACAAAATCCCCACCAAAAGCCTTTCTGCGTCTGAAGCAGACTCCCCAGCTGCAATTCGCACCCGCCCAGGGCTCCTGCTCGCTTCTAATTGCCTCCTTAGCTGCTCCTGGCTAATGGTAAACCCTTTTAACATTACTTTCCACCTGCAGCCCTTAATAAAAATTAAGTGGATAAACTCTTTAAGTGCAAGAAAAATCAGACGAGATAGAGCCAAGCATAACACAAGCAGCTTTCCCATAAGCTTTTCCCCACATTGTTTGATCTACAGCCCTCCTCCCCAGCCCCGTCTGTGCTCCCAGCCTCGCAAGCAGAGATTACCCCCGCTGAGGTGCCAACTGGGTGATGATTCAGCGATGTAGAAATATACAGCTGAGGTCACCAGAATCGCTTTACTCGCATCCTTAGGGTCTTAACAATTTTTCTGCCTACGTTATGGGCTGCAGATAATAAAATTTCACATGCAGTCAAAGCAAAATGCATTTAAATTTTCTTCTAAAGCTTACAAATGTTTGAGGTTTATAGCAAACATCACACAAGCCTCTTAAAAGGAAGACAAGCTAACACAGCAATCACAAATTGTTTTTAATACCTAAAACGTGTGCAGGAAACACCTCCCCCAGCCACAGAAACAAAAGCTTGCATTAATACCCCAGCGAGTAGGTGAATTAGCAGATTTTACAAGTGCAGAAGCCCGAATTAAGATGTCGACAGCGATGCTGTGCCATGAAGAGCTCACACCTTTATCTTCAGCGCGGCAAGTGTCTGGTAACACATCGCACAGTGACTTTGCAGGCGTCTGGGGTAGCAGAAGCAGTTGGGAAGGCAGGAGCCTCGCAACAAAAAAAGCAAAGAAAAGAGCCGGCAAGATACACATGAGCAAGACATCAGTGGAATGATCTGCTCCTCGCTTTTAAGTCTAGCTTGGATTGCTTAAAATACAGTCCTTTGAATATTTATTCTTATAAATGAGCTTTTTTCAGACTGAACCTCTTGTCTCCATGTCTGAAGCCCACATTAAGGGAATTTAAGCAGATAAACATGACAGGTGATGCTTTGAATTCCTGTCAATTATTCTAGTGACCATAAAACCCTCCCTGTCTATCCCCCAAAATAAACCTCGCTTCTCTGCCTAAAAGCAGCGACTGACACAGCTACACAAGACACATTTACCATTTATAAATAACCTGAAGAAGTTAAGAAGCCAAAAAGCTTTAACCGCCCCAAAGACAGACCGATTCAACATTTTGCAAGAACTTCATTTTATGAAATGGTTTAATTTAGCAGGCTTTACTGCTGAGATTAATTTATAGCTTGTTTTGCAGTGCTGCAAAACTCTCCCACCCCATCCCCTATACACACACAATTCTTTATTGTCTAGATGTTTACTCTCAGGGGGAATTTTAGGACTTTAATGTTTTTATTGTTTTAATCCGGCATATAAAAAAATTATTTGAGCAAAACAGCTGGTACAAGTGCTTGGAAAGTGGTGGTGCAGTTTCTCAGCTTGCATCATTAAGCAGGTGTTAAATAAACACGATGCCACGCTCCTCCCGAGATTTACCATGGCAGGAGATTTGCAGGGGATCTTTTAAGAATGGCGGGGACATTACCAAGCTGACAGCTCAGTCTCTTCTGCACAGACCTTTGCTTTTCTGCCAACACACCCAGGACCTGCTTTAGCCTAAATTCCTCCAGACAGTACCACTAACCCAGCGAAGGGGTGAACCGTGGCAAAGGAAAAAAAATCCCCGCTTGCTACCTTCTGTACACAAAGGGGATTTCTGCATATCGGCCACGTGCCCTCTTCTTTACACACAGAGGACAAAAAGCCCAAAAGGTGCTTTTTTCTTTCCACACGCCAGTCCTTTGTGCGGCTACAGCATCGCGACCCCCCAGCGGCAGGATAACGCGGTGTTTGCCCAGGGAATCCATCAGTCCTTCACAAATCTCACATTTCCTCCCGCGTCAAAAGAGCTACTAGAAATAAATGTGTTTATTGTGAGCTTTTACACCTCAACCCAATAACTGACTCTTTAAGGAAGGTTCTCATGCAAAGCAGCAACCACTGAGGGGAGAGAAATGTTAGCCAAAAACCCCCTAAAGCTTAAAAAAATGCATGACTAGAAATCACTTCTATGAATAGCTCTGCTTTCATTCTCAGATCTCACATGAAATCTCTAGAAAGGACCCGAGATGATATGGCTTAAAGGTTTTTTTCCACCCTGCTCTCCAGCAATGAGATGCTGGGGGTTTTTCTCCCCACCAAATGCATAAAGACACGGCATCTCCTGCTCGCCTGTGCTCCGGCATCACCGCTACCACCGCCGCCACGGCCGGGGAGAGCCGTATCGATCGCCCGACGCACTGCTTTGCACCAGCAGCCGCTGGCCCGGCTGCCGCAGAGGGGCGGAGCGGCCTCTGCCATCCAACAAAGCCCAGCGAGCATCCTTGGGAGAAAAAGAGAGGATTTTAGCTGCCTTTCCAATTACCAAGAGCCATCTCTGGCTGCCTCCTCGTGCCTCTGCAAACCTCAGTTGTGTCTTTCTGGGATTAGAGAACTGAACAGGGGAAGCGGGCTCATGAAAAATAAAAATCCCCCGGTTATTTAGATATTGAAATAAAACCAGGTCACAGGCTTGTTGGTTACTAATAACACTGTTCAGGGTTTAAGGAGCTGAAGGAAAACATGCCTGTCTTTCTCCTTGCGACCCAGAGCAGCGTCCTCAGCATCGTTTTTGCTGGGGAAGGAGATGGAGCTCGCAGGCAGAGTCCCCTCGGCTTGTTTTTTTGTCCTTAAGCAACAGCTTGGCTGGATTTTATGCAAGAAGTTTACAGAAAATCCTGCAAACTCATGCACCTTTTTGAAAATTAAACATATCCATGATGGGATGATAACGAGGCCTTTGTCAAAGCTATGTGCTGCATCTGTACTTGGAGAATAAGTTATCTGTTCATGCAGTAAAATACAAAGCATTCATAATTTTCTCAGAGATTAGCAGACAGGTAACAACAACAACAAAAAACCAAACCCGCAAACCCAAAGAGCTTTGTCTTCAAAAGACTGGTTTTAACATGAGGAAATATTTTAGTGGCCAAGAAAAAACCCCAGAGCTCAAAAGAGGCAGGAAAAATTCAATACTGAGCGTAAGGCACCTTTGATTGTACTTTAAGATCTCTCTCCCGTTTCTTAACCAACCCTCTTCCCTCTAAAACCTCCAAACCCAGTGCCCTATTTCTCTTTTGCCATACAGCATGGATGAAAAACAGGTTTTGCAGTTCTTGAGATAAGATCACATGAGGTTAAACTCACAAGCCACAGTCAACATGGCAACACTCACAGGTTCACATTCGGCTTCAAGAGCATGCAGCCACTGGCAGCTTTCTGCTCCTAATAAGCTCAAGACCACAAGCAAGCTTTTAGATCAGTCTAATTTCAAGTTAATAAAAGAGCCTGGCTCAATTTATGGCTTTGTGCTAGCAGCACACGCAGTTTGCATTTTTGATATAGAGCAAAAGCTTTAGGTAAGGACTGGGCTGAGATTAGTTCGTTCCAAGCAGAAACTCCATGGCTATGAAACTCCCTTAAATCAAAAAGAGAAGAAACCATTCTCTGCAAGTGCACGGCCATGTTCCTTTGTGGGTATTTTTGCAGCCCTGATCATGTTCCCAAGAAAGGGGAAACCCTCCCTCCTCCTTCTCCCCTGCTGCAGAAAGTGGAAACCGTCCCATAATCTGGGAACAACGAGGATATGGCTCAGTAAAAAAACAAAACAGAAATTTAAATCATTAGAAACCTGGCAGCATCTGAGAAACTCCAGACCCGGTTCGATGGGCTTTGCTGGCCTGCGAGCGGCACGACCAACTGGTGCTGCAGGTGCGAGATGTGCACGGGGGCTCTCGTGTGCTCCGCAAGAGGGGAGGCGAGAGCGGCAATACCCTCTTTGAAAGAGCAAGCCCCAATTAAAGCACGCACATCAACGACTACCCTGCAAAACCTGCATCCCCTGGCACCATGCAGAGGCCATTTTTCAAGCAGGGGATGCTCTCTTACATCGACATCCAGACTAACAACCGCTGCTGACTTTCCTTCCTGCTGCCCTCAAGTATGTGGCATCAAACAGCCACAATAAAGGGGGACCAGTAGTCAGGATATGTTTGTATTTATATAAATACATACGCAGATACACATATATAACTGCTTATATAGGAACATATCCTGGTGTGCGCTCAACTCTCTATATATTTATAGGTGCTGACTCTGCAAGTCACCCGTCGAAAAGCAGATGGCTTAACAGTCCAGCTTTCCCTAGAAATAAGGCTTGACGCCCCGCAGCGCTACTCAGCGCCCTTCCTCTGAAACAAGGAAGGTTAAACAAAGTTTTAAGCGGCTCCAAAGAAAACCGTGCCGCTGCCTTCGAGCTCTCAACCCCCGTCTCGCTGGCAGGAGGGGCTCCCTTTGCACGGGAGACCAGGAATGCACCTTCCCCAGCGCCGCAGCTCAGCGGTAGGTGCATTTCTGATGTGATTTGTGACCGGTTGAAGAATCCTTTGGGACAAGAGGTGCTCCAAAAGGGCAATTAGATCCATTACTGGCTATTCTATTGCCACATGAAATAGGTTTACTGGTTGTGTGCCGCCTCATATACTCCATTTTTACGCCAAAATGAACAAGTATGCTAATGAAGCAATTGGAAAGCGTGCCTGATACGGCGGCAGCGGACAGCAAGCCAATGCTTTGCAGCACTGCTCATCCTCCGATAGCGTTTTCTTTGACAGGACCTGCATTAAAGCTGGCTTCTGCATATTTTAAGGCATTATTAGGTATTCTGTAGCCTAGGCACAGCATCTCTAAGACGATAGAGGGGAAACCCATGCAGCTATTTCTTCAAATCCAGAGGTGCTATTTCTTCATTTTAATTGCTGCAGCAGCCAATATGGCTAAGAAATCCTAACGAGGGCTTGTTCTAGAACAGGCATTCACCGGAACAGACATGTAAAACCTATGGCCATACCTCACTGCATTTCCAGAGCAAGAAGCCAAAGTCACAGGTCAGGTGTTTCTGAGAAAATACGAACTACAAAGGAACTAACATGAGTTGCAGTTACTTATCTCCTCTACATACATGTTAAACCAATTCATGCTAGCAAGCAATTACTTCACACAAAAAAACCCCCACAGATATATTTCATCAACCAGAGCTGGGAGGTTTCTAGTGAAATATGCAGCAGAGCCGTATCAAGCATGTCCCCTGCGGCTTCCAGAGACCTTTTGCCAGTCAAATTCTAGTGCTGCACACGCAGTACACCCAGGAGGAGGACACTGTAACAGCCTAAAACACATATAGTAACAGTTCCTGGACAAATTTTGCTTCAATGCCTGCCCTTTAAAACAGCCCCCTCCCTGAATGGCCTTAGGGGTGGATGTCCCAGCTTGTGGCTGTCCCTGCGTAGGAGGGAAAAGCTGCTCTCACGCACCCAGCCCTTCACACGTGGCTGCAGAAGGGAGAGCAACTCCTGCGGCTCCCACGAGAAAGGAGAAGGACGACAAGGAACAGCGTGTGCACGTACAAGTGTGCTTGTAGCATCATAGAGCTTCACCTATGAACATTCCCAATTTCCAGGTTACGTTGCTTTCTACCTAGTGTTGTCTTCTGATGAAGACTTTTTAACCCACCCCCCCACCCCCCCAAAAAACCCCAAAAAACAACTCTATATAAAACACATCCCCCCAACAGATTTAAGGTGAAGATCTCACAGGTCTCTGCCTCCTCCTATCAGCATCCCTGGTAACAAAGGCTGTCCTGAGAAGGTATTTGGCAGCAGGGTTAAAGCCAGGAAGCTTATTCACCTGCAAAAGGAGAGCAGAGAGCGAGAAAACCAGCAGGAAAACAGAGAGGACACCGGGCAGTAACTGACTCTCCCACTGCTAGTTCCACTTTCGAGCCAGCCACATGGCAGTACAGGAACCAAGTGTTGCAACAATCCCTACATCTGTAACACTGCAGCAACTATCCAGGGGTTATTTTTAAACAGCAGCATTTCACGTGGCGGGGGAAGAAAGGCAGCAAAATAGAGGAATTAGCAAGTCCAAGAAAGGGGGCAGGGATGAAAACCAAGCCCCACGCTGGGTGGGGTGTGACAGCTGCCCAGCACCGTCCTGCCCCATGGCACGAGGCCATAGCCTGGCACCAGAGCTAATAAAAAGGGCATCGGGGAGGACTGCAGTCCGGAGCTGCGACAGCAAGCGCACCCCTCCGGGAGGGGGGAGAAGCCTGCGCAAAGCCTTTGCAAAAGAAAAGCCTTTTCTTCTGCCTGCAAAGACAGCTCTCCCAGCCGCCGCGCTGCGGCGCGAGGGGCTTCTAGATTCATCACGGCCAGAGCGGCTGCTCCATCCACGGCTTTCCAAAGTGCCCTGAAAGGCTCTCAGCATGTGCTGAGAACACCAAAGCAGCCATCACGCTAAAAGCGCAACTCCTAATTAATACCTAATCAGCCAGAGGGGAAGCAAACATGTTTTCCTGCGAAGAATGAACCACTGGTGTTTCACGTTATTAAAAGTTGAGTCTTTGGCAGAGGCTTATGCAGCAGTTTCTTCCCAGAGCCGCAGGATTCGTGCGGAGGTCCAGCATGTCCTTTGGCTTCCAGGCTCTTATTTAGAAAAGGGGAATGTGGAAAGCTGTCCAGACCCATTTCCATTTGACAGACAAGTGTCTGTGTCGGTTCAGCACTGCACACGTGCTCCAAATGCAAAGCAAAGCTGGCATTCTCAGAACTGGCAATGAATCCCAGCCATAGGAATGATAAAGATTTTAACTTACAGGAAATGCTGCTATTAAATAATATTTAAGTCTTAATTATATTTTAAAACAGCCATTTTATAAAAAAAAAGAAGTTCTATTATAGTGCTTTTGTAGTTAAAGGTCTGTCAACATTTCCATTTTAAACCTTCATTTCTAGGGGGTTTATAATTTGGTCATAAAAATTCATTCTAGACTGGAACTTGGCATACAGGGGCTCAGCCTAGGAGCAATATTTTTTATTATCCAATTTGGTTTAAATTGGTTTGGCCGTTTTTAAGTTATAGGAGTGTAAAAAATAAACGTTTACTGGTTTCAGATGCCTTCTCAAGCTTATTATTATTCAAAATTAGCTTTCTCCTCCCCACCTCCAAAAATACCTTCAGCAAGAGGTGGGAGATATCATTTTACTCTGCTGACAATACATGAGTTACAATTCAAATTAATTCACTTCTTTTGATGCTAACAACCTAAAGAGTTACTATAACCAACCACTACTTTTACGCGGACCCATTACATACTGTAAACGCTTAGAGATTTGCGTAGCATCTGCCATTTCGTGCTTGATGTACAGGTACTGCAGCTGTAAAGGCCTTAATTTGAAATAAATAATTAACTCTGGAAACCTGCATTCCTGTAAAATAATAGAAGACCTTTAACCAAGATGTTTCTCTGTAGAATTTTATTTCAGCTGTGGCAGCTTCAAATAAAAAGCTGCAGATGTGAAGCAAGCAGGCGTATACAGCTAGGAATTCCTAGCCAGAGCTTCAGACGTTTCCTTCAATTTAAAAAACAGAAAAGAAACTCTAGTTTATGGCTCAGCTCTTCAAATCACTTGGGTGCAGTAGGGACACAACACATACGTGACTTTGCATGCTAACTACAGACAAGGGGTATCTGTGCCCAAGCATAACAAAAAGCTTGGAGAAGGATTTTATTCTCGCTCCATCATTAACATCCACAATTTTTCATTTTAATATCTGACTGGTAGAGGGGGGCGTCAGCCGCAGCTTGACCCCAATGGGGAGCGACCCTTTCGGGTGCGCAGGGAAAGCCTTTGTACTGCCTGGGGCCACCTGCAAGGGCTCGCAGGCAGATGGGAACTGCTTCCTGTGTGATTCAGTCCTTTGCTCGGGTCCCCCATTGACACGCAGCATTGAGCCCCACTGCATCGCGGTCTCCGGGTCACCTGGGGCCCCAGAAGCTGAGACCCGATGTCGATCGTGCCACGTAACCCTGGAAGGGGCAGTTGCAAGTCCTGCTCTTGGCTTGCCCCTCTCACCAGCCCTATCCAGCTTTGGTGATTGGCTTTATCCACCCTGCTCCACAGAAGCCATTCTCCCGATTAATAAGGCTCAGATTTCCAAGGACATAACGGCTCCTACCTCATTAAATCAGTGGGTGTTAGGAGCCTGAATTCTTTAGGAAAAACACCCTGCGCCTGCATCCAAGTCCAGTCCCACTCAGTTCCCGTGCCAGGACAGTAACAATTTCTACTGGAGAACAGGGTGTCATAACTCTGCTTAATAACCATTTAAATTCCTGTTTGCTCTAACAGCAGGTAGCCAATTGGGCTGAAGTTTCTCAAAGATTCGATTTTAACTCTCTGAATTTCTTATGCAGTTTTTCTGGCTTCCCTTCACAAGCTTCAGGAACAAAGTCTCAAGAGGCAGACCCTAAGGAGGCTGTTAAATCAACACACAAGTATTTCTTTCTGTACATGCTCATATTCAAACCAAACACATTCGTGTCCTGCGCACGCGTGGTCCAGGCCAGGGCTGGCAGCAAGCTCCAGCAGGGCTGAGACATCCCGTTGGATTTCGTCCTATGAGTAAAGGTGGCTCCTGGCAGCTTTGGGACAGGGAATATTTTCTTACCTTGTGCTTTAGCCTATAACTGGAAGGCGAGGAGGAGGGTAACAAAGCAAACCTTTGAAATTATAGCAGAAGAAAGATGTTTTCTTGTAAAGCAAATGGGCATGGCTGCTTTCTTCCTCTCACCTCTGGGCTGCTCTACACACCCAGCTACTTGCTTCACTATGTTATTCTGCCTCTTTTCATCACAATAACTTGTCTTGAAAGATCTGCTTCCACTGAGGACATTTGGCCACTGACAGATCTGCAGAGACAGGGACAAGACTCCTTCCTCGTGCTGGTGGAGCCGGTCCCTACCTGAAACTGGGATAAAGATATACAGGTACAAATCACAGCTCAGGCTGCCAAAAGCGGTAACTCCACGGCTGGAAACCCCATGGCAAACCTCCGAGCGGCCAAGGCGCTGCACATGTCCCGGGCCACTTGAAAGTTTGAACCGTGACAAGGAGAGCTCGCTGCTTCTTGGAAAGAGAAGAGGGCCATTTTTTCCCCTCTACACCAGCACTCATATAAAAGGAATAATCCATATTCGTTTGGATTATACAAGCTACAAAACACACCTTAGCTTCAGTTCCACATTTAACCAATCGCAGAAGCCATTTGTTGCCTCGTATATTACAAAGCAATAGAGATTTAAGGGATAATGGTCATGGCGGCAGAGTATACAAAGCAATAAACTGCTTTTGAGGTTGGTTAAATGCCAAGTGATGCTGAGGCCTCAATGCCATAAACATTATTTCTATTATATGACAAGATAAGAGGATACAATAAACCACAAAGAAGAAAAATCATTTTCTGGCCTCGTGAAAGTTCTGGGCTTCGCGTTTCTCGGACACTGCACGAGCATCACCTCAGTGGCATGGGTTTAAGGGGAATAAATTGTTAAATTAAGGGTGGGTTTAAAAAGCAAACGATTGTTTGAGGAAATGGCCTGTATAACTGTAGCACTGGAATTAGGACCTGAGTGATGATTTGTGTCACTTATAAAAAGTGAAATGGTGTGGAGTGGGGAGGCAGGGGCTAGGGAAAGTCTTGGTCCCAGTAGAATATATTCGATATTACGGCCCCGCCATTAGTTTGGGCAACAGGAGTGGACAAAACAGTTTTATTAATAAAGATGTTCCTCCGTTATGACACTTCATAAAGCCTCAAGCATCCAGCGCTCCCGAAGCCTGCAGGAGAGGAGCAGAAGAGGCACATCTATCCACCAACCTATACTTCACGCTGCCAGCTTGCCTGCCCAAATCAGCCGTCAGGCACCCTGAGAAGGGTTTAACACAGTTTTATAAGGGAGGATTATAGGGGCAGACGTTGAGTGACTTCCCTCTGCCACCACTAGCTCATGGTAATGAAGCAGCACCAGAGCATCCGAAGTCCCCGCCTTCCTTCCAGACCTTTGCTCTAAATGCCTTAGACAGGACGGCCAAAGTTTTAATTACCTTGTGTTAATGAGTCAGGGCTGTCTCGTTATACAGACTTAGTTAATACCTTTCAACTTTAATGGCAACACTAAAGTTTACAGCTAACACTTGGTTGCGCTAAGGCTGCCTTTCATCCATCACTCAGTATGTTTTAAATGGGATTAGAAGATTTTAATAATGATTAGCAGCGCACACCACCCCCAGATGAGTTTCACTTAACAGATTCAATGAAAGCCTTACTTGAGGCATAGCTCTACGTCTTCCGCAGACGTTTCGGAGACAGGGGCCTGCCTCTACCTCCCTCCTCTCCTTCAGGCAGTGGGACGGGGCAGGGGGGCACATCCCTGCTGGGGAATAGCTCTTCTCCCTCTATGCAGAGAGGGCCAGGGGGAAGGGGGTCAGGGAAAAATGTGTCACCTGTCCTCTTCGAGAAGAAACCAGATCAATGACCTTGAGAAGAATCTTTTTTAAAAGCAGTATATGCAGCACATTTAGAAGTCAGCTGTGTCACAGCAGACTCGCTGTTGGGAAGTGATCGCGTACAGAATCCAAAAATAACCACCATTAAAGACCTAGCAACCAAAACATGTTTACATACCCACTGAAAGCCCACTAGCTGTGATGATATCGGGGGGTACGGCAAGATCTGCTCATCTATTTTCGGTGGCCATTCCCTCTTCCCCTGCTTCACTTCCCTGAAAAGTTAACTTTACAGCCTTTTTCTACATAGAAAGAGTGAAGGAAAAGGAGGAAAAAAGGGCATGCACCATAAAAGACAGGGCTTGTACCAGCTACAGAGGGAAAGAAACAGATAATGGTTCAAAGAAATTACACCGGGAAGGAAAACGATTTTTTTTCTTGAAACTAAAGGGGGAAAATCACCACTGGCTTCACCAGTAATTGTCTCCAGTCTCTTGTTCAAATTAGTTTGGCTCTGCTCTCCCTCTCCTCCTCCTTCCCTTGTGACCTGCCGTAGTACTGCAGGTCTCAACGCAGCGTTTGCAAGAGGCAGATCGCTAATTTTAGCGAGCGGAAAAGGACTGGGTGATTCGTCCCCATGCCTGCTTGCCCCAGCTAACAGTGAAATCCAGAAACCCACCCCAATTTACTCAGGACCAAAGCAGCCTGTTCCCACAGGAGCAACCCACCAAAACCAGAGTGCACCCCTCAAACAGGGGAATACCCAAAAGAGCAGGAATCTGCATGGATAAAAACACACCAATGGCATGGGCATGGGATCAAAGGTTTAGAAATGAGAGAAAGGAATGGAGACACTGGAGCCACGGTGGTGAGAGGAGCCAGTGAGCCCGGCGTCATCCCGAAAATGTTGATCCTGATAACCAAAGAGGCTCAACAGCCACCAACACTCTCCCATTCAAATGGCTTTTTTCCTAAGCAAAATGCACCCAAAGGTCTTAACAGACTCAGAAAAAAAAGGCTGAATCCTGCAAGGAAGTCTCCCTCCTCTCCAGCACCAGCCACAGTCTGGCTTGGGTCTGAGCTGGGCAAAAGTCTCCCATACTGTAAGCAATAATACAGCACCACGTGGGCATGCATTTGTGTGCCTGGGTGGAAAAAAAAAAAAAAAAAAAAAATCAATCAGATTACCTTCAAGATAGCTCAAAGCTCTGGATTGTACAGACTCTGACAGGACCTGTAGGCACTCAGCACCTGTGGGAAGGTCAGGATTTTTCTGCAGCAGATGATGCTGAGCTGACTGCTCCTTTTTGTCCCCTATGTTTGAAGACAAGGGTCTCGATCTTTAGGACTGAGGAAATGAACTGAGATAGGTGCAGCCACCTCCGACCCTCATTAAGGCTTCACTTTAACATGAGTCCACACAAAGAAGCCATTTCTGATGGGATGATCCACGGTGGCTTGTCAAGGGTCAGGGTTTAGTGCCAAAAGGCAGCACAAACTGCTGGGGAAACAATGCAGCATGTGCTTCAGAGGTCGAGCCCTGCAGACAGCTGCTGGCCACCATCAACCCCCCAACTTCAAATTCGGATTTATTTTTAATATTGAAAGCTACCAACTGCGCTACCCTGTCCAGCTCATTGCAACGATTCCATTTTACTCCACTTGCCCCAGAAAGTGCAGCTCACCGAACATTAATTTTACCTGATGATCCTTCTGTGACGGTCTGTACGGCTCTCAGGTACCACTGCACTTCTACAGCAGTACTGCTGCATGTTAGTGGTGAGCAGGATTTGTAAAGGCTCTTAAAAACCCTCAGTGTGAGGCTGATGTGCCGAATAGAGGACAAAAAAAAATGCACGTAAGACACTATGACTTACAGGGAGAGGCTCGGAGCTCCGTGTATTTAGTTAGTCTGAAGGACTGTTAAGGGATGACTTGATCAGCAAACACCTAGACATCAGAAATTTGATAGGAAGGATCTTCCGTCTAACAAACAAAAATTAACAAGATCCACAGCCTGGAAGCTGCAGCCGAACAGGTTTAGACTGGAAGTAAGGCATAATTTTTCCTTACCAGCAAGAGCAATTAACTATTAGAACAACTTAACCAAGGGCTGTGGTGAATTTTCCATCACTGGAAATATTTTAAATCAAGCTTGGATCATCATTATTTAATACATGCTCTGGTTTGAACAGGTATTGAAGGACGTTCTAGGAAACTGTGCACGAGGTCAGGTTAGATCACAATGAATCATACCGGTATGAATTACCCGGATTCTAACATTTCAATATTAACATGAAGAATTGTCAGAATTACCCATAAGCAGCAGTCTGGAACAACGAAAGGAGGAAGCAACCACCTTTATATGTCATTTGTGGGAGATTGTGGGAGATTAAATTTAAATACATTGTTGTTTGCCTTAATTGCTTGTTTGAATCTGATTTTAAGGTTGTATGATTGAAGTCCTCACATCATTAAGTGCTCAAATACAGCTAATACATTTTATAAATGACTTGCACAATTTCACAGGCAAAGAAGTTCAAGATAAAAAGCAGCCTAAAAAAAAAAAGAAAGAAAGAAAGAAAAAAAAGAGGAAGATCACCTGCAAGTGGAGAGAAAATACTTCAGATGAGACTAGTGCTAGAATGACCAAAAAGCTGAGAAGTCCTAACTGCATATTTTTAAAGAGCCCCAGTCCCCAAGAGTTAGCACGAGATTTTTGACCCATTTCTGCACCAGAAAAATAAATGTGACACAGAATTCACATGCAGTCTCAAAGGAAGAGTCCTGGGGATGCAGAATTATCTTTCATTTCAATTGAGAGACCCACAAGAGGCATTAAGATATTAAATACACTGAAGAACTGTGGGGGGCACAACGACAGGGGGAGTACCCTGGGATCGGTTAGAGCTCCCAAACACGTCACAGCCAGAACAGTTTGGCAACCCAACATCCAACAGTCACAGCCAGGGAAACAAAGTGTGTGCACATCACTTGATATCTAATTAAAAGCCACAATTCCCCACACACACTTTCCCCTGCAAAAAGCATCTTAGCATTTTGAGGTTCAAACGCTTCAGAACAGGCAAACCCAATTCTCCCTGGATTCTGCACTGGGTTGGACTCCCACAGAAGCCCCAGTTTCTAACAGCTCCCATTAAAACAGCCCCAGCAGTAATTGCACAATTCCCCTGGTCCTCCCATTAATACAGCGTGTGAGCCACCAAGACGCTGCACCACCGAGCGCTGGAGAGACCCTAAGCTCGGCTTTGGGAAAGCGCTAGCTTCATTGCAAAACTAAGCAAAATGCCACGGAAAGGTGCTTCCCAGGCAGGCGAGCCTACGAGAAAGGTCGTATGACTGAAAAGGGAACGTGACTCATTCAAAGCAATAATCGTTTGCCCTAGGAAAGCGAGCAAAAGTTTTGCAGGGCCACAGCCAACTCTAGCATACTGTCCGTGGAGGAAAAGTTCACAATGGGGTTTGGGGGTTGGTTTTTTTTTTTGTTTTTCAGAAGCCCAAAATAGACTACGGCAGTTTGGGGTTCACATAACACAAACCATCAACTGTCACATTCTCAGCTGCTTTACAGAATATGCTATAGCAGCTAACTCATCCAGAGAACGAATACCTGTCCTTTGGCTAAATAGCCTTGAAAGAAGATGAGCAACGTTATCGGAAAACATTAACAGGAGATCAGCATGTTTTCTCTGGGCTGTGTGGGTCTCAGGGAAAACACCAGCAGAATAACAATACGCCACAAAGCAAGGCAGATTTCATTACTTTGGAGTGCCTGCACTTGCTCATAACCTGGATTTACACACTGCAAATCCTCTGATCTGATTACCTCCAGTGATCACGTAAAACACCGGCTTTAAACTCTTTGCCTCAGTGATAAAACAGCCACTTTGATTCACAACGACACATTCACAATAAAGTATACTGTAAACGTACCTGTCCACAGCCGG
Organism: Sula dactylatra; assembly: GCA_013389905.1. Lineage (NCBI taxonomy): Eukaryota > Metazoa > Chordata > Aves > Suliformes > Sulidae > Sula > Sula dactylatra. The sequence continues at coordinate 58,429 of WEKW01005522.1, forward strand.
GGGCATTGCACACAAACGGCCTGTCGTCTCCCATATTTCATGCAGCTGAGCTAAGCTGAGGAGAAAGGAGAGAAGAGGAAATTGTTAAATAAGCTAAAAAAAATTAAAAATATCAAGAGCAGAAGCTGCCCTTTGCAGGGCTGTAATTAATCAACGCCACGCTCGCCAGGAAGGAGGATCTCTTTGTGCCCTAGACGCAATCAGGGATGAGAAATTAATCCAACCCGAGTTTAAATAAGACTTCGGAGGGCCCAGTCGATTTTTCACATATGAAGAGAAAACGTGGCATCGCCGCTCGAAGGGCTCATTGGGAACCGTGACAGTGAGACAGTGCGGGCCAGTGGGTAGGAAAAGAGCAGGAGTTTTCCACGCCTGGGCTCCCACTGAGGCCCGCCACCAACTCTCTGAAGGGCCAAGGGACTTTCTGCACCTCGGTGCCACCACCTGCAAGATGGGGACAATGCTCATCTCTTGCAAAGGACTGCCTGGTGCAGCAAAGACCTACAGAACATCCCCAGACGGAGGGTGTCGAGGAAGGGCACAGCCTGCTTCACCCCCCCTTAGTATTTACAGTAGAAGGCACAGACACATAAGCAAACACAGTGACAATCTACAGGAAAAAAAAAAAGTGCAAGCAAGAAGCGATCAAATAAATCCAAGTCCTCTCTATGTACAAGTTATATTTTCAATGGGAGAGAACTAAAATTTGTCATTTAATTAATTAAGGGATTATAGGAGTGGTGCTCCGTTTTACAAGGCAATAATCTGGCTCCCTAGTGAGTAAACTACAAGGCTGATGGCAGGGGTAGTTTATCACAGATTATAGCCAAGGATAACAAAACACTCAGTCCTATTATGCTACAAGTGAAGCTATTCTTATTAATAAGAAATAAGAGTAAATAAAGTAACCCCCACCACCTCAAATTCAAGAAATAATGGTTCCCTCCACCCACTGATATTTTTATAGCAGGATTTTAAAAAGCTATAATAAAGCAAATGCTATCTCGTCAGGGGGTTTACTGTGCGAACATGTTCTGGCAGTTCACGTTGCTTCCAGCATCTCTTACTCCAAGTTCGGCACTTGGCTTCAGCGACGCATGTCAGCTTGCTACAGCCAAGAGCAGAAATGAAACCAGAACACGGCCAAAACGCGTCCACGAAGACACAGGCTCTTTTAGTTAGCTTTTTGCATTTCTAACCATTAACACACACATGCACACACACACACACACACTGAGCAGCAGCGAGAGGGTGGGGAGACTTGTTATTTTTAGGAGCTATATGAGAAAGTGCTCCAAGAATGCGACTTAGCAGCACAGGGCGAATGCATGTGCTACAGAAAACAGTCCCCTTTTGCTTTTATTGAAAAGACACAGAAATCAATTATAGTTTAATACAAATGAAAGATTATTTTTCTATTACCAAGTGCTAGGGCAGTGTGCAGCTAAAATGGGTGGCTACAAGAGGTGGAATTCCCCTCCCTGAGCACTGGCTCAGCCGCAGCACACAACGGCAAGAACCAAAAGCTATGAGAAAGCAGCTGCCAGTTCTTCTCTTACAAAAAGGGGAGAGATGTCCACAACACTAGACTATGTTTGGATTTATTAAGCGAAACTCCAGGGCCTATGCAAACACAAATTCACAAAGGATAAATAGCCCTCTCACAAATGCAACAGGCAAGCGGCCAAAACGCTCCCTAGCATAGGACGAGCATGATAAAGGCAATAAAGATGGCCAGGACCATCCACCCACCACAGCAGCCCCCCAGAAAAGACCCCCAGAAGTGAAACTGGGCTTGCAGAACTGGAAGGTGGCGCAGCAGGAGACGACAGCAGCTCTGTATCGGAAGATGAAATCCTGGCAAAGGCTAGCCTTGAGGTGGGCGCAGATGACGGCAAGATGAGCCTGAGTGAGGACACATTAAAACAATAGGACTTTTCATACCATCCTTCTGAACTTCCACTGAAGCTCCAAACTGGGAACTCGAGAAACCAAAATACTGACCCATTGCTCCTGCCTGCTAAACAAATGGGGATCTTGCCTCCATCTCTCCACGACCAACTGATCCTCCTCCAAGAGGAATCTCCTTCGGGCCCTGAAGCAGCTGTTTTAGGTTCATCTGCTGCATCCTAACAGTGGACATAGGAACTGCTGCGATAACCTGCTTTGAAAGCATAGAGAAGCCCACGCTTCCTCAGGAAGTACCATGCAAAAGCAGTCTCTAGCAAGGAGGGATGAAGAGGTCAAACCTTCTTGTAATACCAAACCACTGCTGGGATCAGCTCCCTGACACTGTGAAGAAGAGCGGCACAAAACTGATTGAACGCTTTTTATCACCTGCACTTGAGGTCCAAAAATATTGCATCTAAACCTTCCAGTTAGCTGCACAAAAAGCTACAGCTCTGAATGAGTCGAGACACGGGGCTTAGTCCTTCATCACCCACTCCTAGCAGAGGGTGGCCCAATTACTACTCTTTCTATAAGAAAATAATAAGAGAAATCAGACCAGACACAAAGAAAACATCAACTCAATGACTACCAGAGTTATTTTTACCATCACCTTTGCAGCATGGCGGCTGGTAAGACTATGGTACAGGACACAGACCAAATAAAAGTCAACAATTGCTGTCTTGGTCTGCCTGGACCTTGTTTTTTCCCTCTCAACAGTCTTACTTTGTGCCTTAGTTGCCAATAAGAGACAAAGATCTGTCCCACAGCTCTCAGCACAGCCAAGGCTCCCAGGAGCTGCAGTCTATGTTGTCTATCAAGCTGAAGGTAGACGCAAGAGTCGTTAGTTCCAGATTTCTTACTCTCCGTTTAGTCAATGATTTGCACACGCTTTGACAAGTTGGTTACCTGCCTACAAAGTGAGCAGCACAAGTTTGCACTTGTGTGGGCTCACGGGTTTGTGTTTGAACAGCACTTTGACGATGTAAGTAGCACCAGGAATGACCATACTTAGAGCTGGCAAGCTAAGCATGTGGCGAGATGAAAACCTGAAAGCTCCTCTCAAGAGTCCTCACAGCCAGGTACGCCGGTGAGCTGGTCTACAAAGGGAGCCTGGGGCATCAGTTTTTACAGACTGTTCTCAAACTAACCACAAAAATCAGAAGTACTCTGCCAGTCCAGCACCGCATTCAGCAACTGTCGAGGGATTAGGCAGCTCCATGTTAAGAGCTACGGTACTGAGACAGCAGCAAAGTCACAAAACTTTAAAGGACAGTTGTAATGCCCCTGGCTGTCAAAGCCAGGCTGGTGCTGGAAGTGTCTGCGGACTGTTTAAATCACTCCCATGCATTTAAACTCAGTTGTGTGGGATAGGGTTGGGGATGTGCTTATTTCATCAACAAACAAATCTTACTGTTAAACATGCAGCATAATTATTATGGAGGGAGACTGCTGTATTTCACAGGGCAGCCAATCCTATGCTTTTTAATTAAACACAGGTCAGAGATCTGTCCTTACCGCTGTCAGTTAAGCGGCTTGCTGCCTTTGCCAATATGACGAACTTCAGGGTCTCTCTACCTCATATTTATGCTTCCGATGCATATAAAAAGCTATTTGAGAAATTAAAGAAATGGATCAGCTGTCACTCCTGAGGCTTTGATAACACTAACTGAAACGGAGAGCAGGAAAACAAAACAAAAACCCAATGGCATTTCAGGCTGCCTGCCAGCTACTTCTGAAAGCATAACAAGCAGTTCTGTTTAAAAAAAAAAAAAAATTGGGACCAACACACTGCAAAAACTTCAGTTTACTTGATCTTGCAAAGTATCAGGAGGATTCACTCATTCTTTAAAGAAAGATTTAGCTGCTCGTTCACTACAGAATATGACTGGTATGTACATACATGTGCTCAGATTTATATCACATTTAGTCAGGATAAATTGCTTCAATAAATTCTATTCTTAAGAACAAGCAGAATAAGCAGATGATTGGATACTGGGAACACATTCTCATTCCTCTTCCTGCAGCCGCGGGACAGTATTTCACTGTTTTGATGATTTTTAGCATGTTGGAAACAGCAAGGGGAAACGAAGAAATGCAGACAGATTACTGAAGCGTGCTTCAAAGTTCTGTCAGCACAGACCTGACAAGCAGCTGCCGCCTCACGGAAAACAGAGGAGACGTTTTCAACAAAATAGACTCTGCTCCCCAAGTCTGTATGTGTTTTTCTCTCTCTCTTGCCTTATTAACTCATGCAAATAACCTATAGGCTGTCTGCAAAAAGAAGTAAACCCAAAGCCACGCTTCGCAGCGGTCTCCAGCGTGTGTTGTGCTGATAATCAGGCACCCCTTGGAGTTTGCACAGGGTATTTAAGAGTACAAATTTTCTGAAGACTAGCTTGTACAGAGCAGCTCTCAACGGGAGCATCTCCTCTGGAGCACGCACAGCATGCAGAAAAACAGAATAAACATGAGCTTTGCATCCAAGAGTGCATCTGCTCCATAGCGGATCTCATTCCCACCTTCAGCCGCAACTTTAACTCCTCACCAAAGCAACTGCAGCATCACAAGGCGATGTTTGCAAAGCTGGACAAGCGTAGCCAGGACAACAGCCACACTTTCACCATTTCTCCAGCACGGCTTATCCAAGGGCGTCAGCACTGACAGAGCAATGACAACTTTTTCCTGAAGTTAATCTCATTAGCGATTTGTTGGGGACATTGCCTCTTCCTACTTCTGCCATGGAGATAAATAAGAAATATTATCTGGAGTGGTTCAGTGCATGCCGGGATGCTGGGCTGGCATCGAGCTGGCGCAGGAGGCATGTGCTGTGATAGCATCCAAGAGATGAGGTGCTCTTCTGCAAACGAAGCGAGGCAGAGCCCCAGAGCAACATTCACCCAAGTCCTACTCCCAGCTCCATCACTGCCTTGCGCTGTCATCTTGGACAACCCACTTACGACTGCTTGGCAGCTAAAGGAAACGAACCCTCTAGAGATTAAATGCACACCCACGTAGGCTCCACTTATTCAAGTGCTGCATGAATTGCATTTGTAGAGTATGAAGATTATTTAAAGTTTTGATTACATGAGGAACTCATGCACAAAGCCTTTTGTTAATTCAGGTCCTTAGCTGAGAGGGATCGCATGCATTTTTAAAAGAAAAAGTAATCAAGTCACAGCCAATATGTAATAAAGTTAAGTATTTTGCTGTGTATGCTGTGAGGCAGCATGTTTTAAGTGTCCATTAACGAGAGAGCATTCTGGGCAGCCTGAGGCCTTACCGATAGCAGAGGGCTTCTATTAAGTTCAGAAGAACTACAAGACGTTGTTTTGGAGATGATTATTGGCCTGATGAAGAAAGAATTGGAGACAATCTACTTTGAGGCTTTGGAAAATCTGAATCAGGAGTATGAACATGGTGGTGCAGAAGCCACATCAATTTTGTGTGCAATACACCAAGCATGCTGCAGATTGCTTAATAAATAATTCAGTCAGCAGACCCACCTGAAACTTGCTGGAAGAATTCCCTTGTGAAGAGTCAAGAGAATTAAAAAAGAAAACCCTCAAACAAATCAAAATATCAAATTAGCACCTGCAGAACTCAAAACATAGAAAATCCCCTTAGAACCATGGAGGCTTGTAAGTGAAAAATCTATCACAGGCTGAACCTGGGCACAAGAGCTTGCTATCAGTGATGAAGAAGGTGACAATTCGCCCCTATAATGGACATTAGGAGACCTACATGCTTTGAAACAGGTGCACTGACGAGGAGACCACTTACCACTTTTGAACTCTTTTGTCCTCTCAGAGTTTAATCCTAACAGAAGAAAGTCTTCTCCACATTTTGGAATATATACCTGTTACCTTAGATCAAATATATTTAGAACTATGTTTTAACTAACCTGTTTGCAATGCCTGGTGTAGACAGGATCAACTGCAACCCAAGGTAGCCGTGAGAATCCCTAATCTAGGCAAGTCCCTGCAAAGGGAAGGCAGACAGATGGAACTGAAGAGTTTTGCCTGCAGCACCAGTGCCAGCACGGGAAGAGATTACACACCGCAATGTTCGCTGTGCCTCCTGCTACACCATGGAAAGAGAAGGGTCTTCCCAAAAGCTATGCAAGGCCACAATCGGAGCTGGATAAGCCTTTGCCAATTTTGTGATGACAAAGTATATCATTATTTGGAGGAGATGCACAAACCTCCCGCTACCACCATTTTAGGGTCGTAAAACTCCACATACTTTTCAAATGGGTGCTTTGGAAGTTGCTTTGCTACTATTACTCCCTACGACTCTTCATAGAAGTCCGCCAGGAAGCAAGAGAGTGCAGATGAGTTGCTGGGATTGGGAAGCAGGAAGGGGGTCCGGTCCAGGGCTTGAAAATCTTTTAGTAGACAGCTCATTTCCCCCAGCACAGGCCCTCCCTCTCTTGCACACAATTCTCCCCAGTCTAATAGGAAAGTTCTGCCTTTTCCCACCATTACTGCTGAATTTCTCAATCATTAGCTGACAGATACACTAAACGCAAACAAAATGTGTAATTTTAAACCTGACAATGAACCACAATCGAGGTGTGAAGTTCTAGAGGGGTTAAAAGTGATGCCCAGGTTTGTATATAGACAGGATGATATTGTCATCTTTAAAATTAAAATATGTATTTTACCCATCTAAACAGGCTCCTGGTACTTGCGAGAGCTGGAGGGGAACAGGCTGCAGGTATCCAATGCAAGCTGAAGCCTCCCCTTCCCGTCCAAATGAACGGAGCTACCCATCAGATCCTCCGTTTATGATTAAGAACTTGACTGGGACACTGGTCTGGGGATAAGCTGGTTTTGCTTACCTCATTAGTCAAAATTTCCACTTATTTAGAAGCTTAATTCTTCCTAGAGATATTAAAGTCAGCCCATATGCTACTTTCCCCCTGGTATACCAGTCCATAAACCGAAGTGGTCCCAAAGCATGTTAACTAACCCATTAAGAAAAAAACTAAGCCCGTTATCCTAGTCTAGACGGACACCTAGGGGTAATATTTTAACTCCCTTAAAAGGAATTAGACGTATTACATGCATCGACAGCAGCAATGAAAGACCAGCCTTCCTGAAAAGGATTTCCCCCAGGACACGTGTTGGCACCTCATGGAACCCATTTTAAAAACTTCCATTTGGAAACACTGTAGGAAGAGACACGAGAAGCAGGATACGCATTTTCAAAGCACATTTGGCCTTTATGGATCCTTTCATTCAAGGTGCTCTGTATCCTTTCAAATGCACTATTTTATCTTTACAGAGGAAAAGAGTTTCCAAAGCATGCCTGTAGCCACAGGATGAGCCATGGTTTTGGCTGGCAGCATTAGCCTGATGCCACAGAAAGGGCCACAGTCAGATTTTTAATTCTCTTTAGTCTTGTTACCCACAGCCGCACTTTCACAAGCGCACGTTACCACGAATACTCCATACCCTAGCGGTAAGTACACTCGATTGCCCTAGGAATCAGGGTCCAGGTACGAGCAGTGGGGGGTTTTTGTGTTTGTGAAGCTTTTATGGACCTGTTCTAGCTGAATTACTGACAAGTAGCTGAGGTCTGGAGGCAGTCTCAAGATTTGTAAATCTGAGTCATGCCTCTTCTGGTTTGCAAAAGTCATGAGCAACTGGCCCCTCATCCCATCCGAGGACGTTGCTGGGTCTCTTACCCTCCTATGACCAGCTGCCTCCAACAGAGGTCTGACATCTCTTGCGCCCAACACTGGGACCTTCACAGTTCCCACCAACTGGAAAGCGCTTTTTTTTTCTGGATCACCTTAAATCCCCATCAAAAAAAACCCTTTTCCTTAAACCTCAGCGTTAAGATGGAAGAAACTCCCAGGTCATTAACTCTGCTGAACGTTGGGGGGTAGAGTCGGTATGAAAAATGCTCTAAAAATAAGGCTCTATTGTTGTACTTGCATGTGACTATTGTTATTGCAGGAATGCCTGTGCCCAACACTCTTGCATCTGTGCCTTGCAAGACACGCTGAAATACTTCAGATCCCAGCGAACACTTGGGCATGCGCAGAAATTGTTCTGCTTCGAGTCTGCCAAGCACGGTTGCCCTCTCCAGCATGAACGCGCTTCCTAGGATACCAGTACAAGCACATTTATGGTTTATTCCCATAAATCATAAGGATAAACTTTACATTAATATGACCACAAAATTAAAGCTAGAGGTTGCACCAACCATGAAACAAAACCAAAAGAGCTGCAGAGCAACCTCCTAAAAATAGGCTTAAAGTAGAACAGAAAACAAAAGCAAACTGCACGCTCTGCTGACAGAGGTCTCTCCCTGCTAAGATTTACTTGCCTGGGAAGATCTGAGTGAAGAATGACCTGCAAAATGAGTTAGAAGAAAGAAAATTGCTAGAGATAGGGACATCAAGAGAAAGGACGTTCCTAGGGAACTGACTGTAAGTTAAGATTGTCAGTGAAAGGTGCGGTGCGGAAACAAAAGGGCTGTTAGCTTCCAAGAGATGAACAGATGCCTGCAGGTGCGATTCAAGCCTCCCTCGCTCCATATTCCGTCTGTGCATGAGCTTATCTATGGTTTTTCAGATTCAGATTATTTTTCAGATTCCAGTAAAAGGCTTCAGTCTCCCATTGCGCTCTCTTACCCCTCAGATTTGCAGCCTCCAAAAGAACAAACAATTGCTTGAGCACTGCACTGCGAAAAGGGACAGTTTAGGGAATTTCAGCATCGATTTTAAAAGTCAGCCAAGAGTTATGGGCAACGATGAAAGGAGGGGTGGCGAGGAAAAGCAGACGAATCCCACAGGATAACTGCGTTGCTGCCTCTGTGTCAGGATCAGTGCCGACACCGCGGTGACTATGGCACCCAGCACCCCGAAAAGGCTCTTACCAGGGGCTCTAGGATGAGGGGGTTCATCTGACACGGGCGATGCCATCTGCAAGCAAAAAGAGGATATCCAGATGGTTCAGTGCAACTGCCCCGGCCTGTATCACTGCAGGACACGTCCTGGTACAGGGATTATAACTGTTTCACTCTCCAAAATGAAAAAGCACCCTTCACAGTCAGATGTAAAACCCATCACAGACACCAGCCACAGGCATGCAGGAGCAAGTCCAAGCAAAGGTGCAGCTAAAGGTAAGATGTCTTTCTACCAACAGGCAATACAGAAAACCTGTTTGCAGTTGTCCCAGGCTATTAAATAGGGCAAAGAGTTTTCAAGAAGGGTGGGGGATCCAGGGAGAGCTGTGACTTTTGAAGGAAAATTACAGTACTTAGCTGACAGCAGAAGCAACAGCAGACCTGGATCAGAAACAGTGTTAATAATCCCCATATTTCCCCAAAAAAGAGAAAGAAGTCTTCCCACAGAAGGCTTTGTCACCTTGAATTATTGCGAGGTATGGCCCAGGTACTACTACACCTATGGCAGGCAAAGCTTGTTTTCTCCTTGATCAAGTCACTGTGCTCCTCACTACTCTTCTACTTTTGGCATGCCAGTTTAATGCAAAAGGTAAAACAGAGCTAGGAGTTAACTTTTTATGAGACTGAGCTACATGGGATTAATTCTCAGAGACTAATGAGTCGCAAGACCATCCCAGATCAATTTGGGTAACTTCCTTGAGACCTGGGAGCCATGCCAAGAGCATTAACAACCAGAGCCGCGATACAAACAAGCCTATTCAAACACAAATAGTGCTCAAGACACTAGACCAAGCCCCAAGGACAGGCAGTACACTGCTACTGGGAAGAAGAGATAAAACCACAATAAACTAGATTATTATAGATGGCTGCACAGAATCTGCACTGTAGCGTACATCTTACTACAGGAGAATATACAAGATCGCAGGCAGACTCGAGACAGAATCTGTAATTGCCACTGGGAGCTGGAACTAGAAGAGGTTGGTTCAATCAAAAACCAAACTGCTTTTTGGTAAGTACGAGGGAAAGAAAGTCAGACTAAGAGGGCCATTTCTACTCTGCTAGCCAAAAGAGAAGGAAGCTTAAGGCACTGCCCCAAGCTCTCAAAAATAGTAAGAGATTTCCCACTAAAATGCAAGGAAGGAAACATGTTGCTTTGAGACCGTTCCAGGAAAGGCTCTTTATTATTTTTCTAAGTTCAGTCATTAACAGCTCTCTGCCTTGAGCTTCCTGACCATCAAAACAAATTTTCAGCACTCAGTGGTCTGACTAGGCTGTGATCAGCAGGGTCACAGAGGCAGCAGCACCCAGAAAATGCATGGAGGGGAACCCAGTCCTTCAACAGCACTTGGCTGGGTTTTAGTGTCAGCATTCCCCACGCTACCCCGGAGTACAACACTGTGGTGATGATTCAGAGCACCACAATCCATCGTAAATTAGGGTAAAAACAAATAGGTCAAGTTCTTCCTTCAAAAAAACCCCAAGAAAACAAGCCACTTTAACATTTAGGCTTCCTTGTCCGAAGGTTAGCTCTACAAGACAAAGGGCTAGGTGCCCAACCTACTTTTAGGTGCTCTGTAAAGACGTTTTGGCACCTAATTTCTGCTGGTGAATGACAGCTGACTCTCAAACTAAATTAGGTGCCTGCAGGGACTTAGGAATAGAGCTTATTCCGCACCTTTGGGTGCCCAGATCTCTACTTGACTATGTATTGCCAGCTATTTTACACCCAAAGACATTGCGCAAGATTTTAAGTTTTACAGGGAGAGGCCGCCACCAAGCTTAGTGAAAATGTGCAGGCTGCTGTTAGTCCTGGGCTTTGACCTTAAAGTTATTTTGGGGTGTGAGTGAAGGAGTGAGAATGTTTGCTTTGTAACCAAAAAGCTACAAGAGAGCTTAAAATTGTCATCTGGGAAAGAAGGCCAAAAGCCGATGCTATAAAACCTGCTTTAGAGGCATAACACCCTTATGCTTTATAAGCTTGATAAAGCAAACCCAACTGTATAAACTGGAATATTGGCAAGGAACTCGCTTGAAGTAAATCTCCAACAGACATTCAGTACTTAACAAGTCATTACAAGTTAACCTACAGCGCAGGGTGAAAGCAAAGTCCAACCACTCACCGTCTGTACCTTTCTGGGTGTTCAGCACTGGTCTCAAGCTTGTCAAGGATCCCCCATCCACAACAGCATCCCCAAACAGCTGGGACACTATTGCCTCGATAGCATCAGAGATGCACTACACCCTCACTTCTTGCTTGCAAGTGCCTTAAAACAGCCCTGGAGCTTCACCACCCCAGCGAGCTGCAGTTCAGAAGAACGACCTTTCCTACCAGGCATGGCAGTTGGCCCTAAAGTGACTTAAAAAGCAGCTCTCCTCAGCTCACACAGGAGCAAATTAACAGAACGGCTGCAAAGAGTATTTTCACATGCTTTGGGAAAAGGGTCAAACCTCACATGAAGCAACAGCCACGAACAAGAGTCGCTCTCCTCCTCTCAGTGCATGAGCAACGGGATAGGGAGCCATTTTCAGCGTCCTGTCAAACGTAAAACAAACTCCAGCAAAAGGAGTAACACAGGCCCCAAACCAGCACATCTGCCATGGGAGACTTAGCTGGGACCAGAAAAGCTTTCCCCTGCAGTTAGAGCAACAAACCCCCTCGGCTGAGAGCTCCAGGCAGCCAGAAGGCTTCTCCCAGCAGAGCTTCCACCCGTTCTCCCAACTACACAACTTAAACTGTTTATAACCCTCTTATAATAAAACAGTAACAAGTTTACCGTTACCATAACAAAAAGTGTAATTTGTTAGTGTTGCCTCCACATTAGGGTCTGGCAGGATAAAAGCCATGATAGAAGCTCCATTGTCCAAGAGCCTGCTCTCACTGGCCAGCCTCCAGATCAGATCTGGCCTGGACTCCGACTTCAGAGCAAGGTGTTAGAGAAAGTCTCGTGTCATCTTAGCGCGGCTGGACCCCCGCCAAGCCACAGGGCTGCCCGCACATCACAGGCAGCACAAAGGGAAGAATACTGGGTTTTTGTTTTGCTTTTTTTAATCAATGCAGAACACCGTGACAAAAAAAGCAAGTGAGACCCACCGCAAGAAGCTCGAGTGATCTGAGACTGTCTTCAGGAGGTCCTTCTGCTCTCTGACATCAAGCTGAGGAACACCGGTGCGCAGATGCCTTGTGAGCACTCTTTGGGTTCGGTGTTTTCAAGGTGCAAGGAGGTCAGATTTCATTGCACTAACAGCACGCATCCTCCAGCTACTCCTTTCATAGTCAGATTCCTGAGAAAGAAGTAGCTGCTGCTCTTCAAATACCTACTTTAACTAATCCTTGCCAAACATCACCGAAGCAGTCGTAGCTTGGCAAAACATGCTTTAATGCAGGCAAGGTTTCTCTAGTAAGGTGCCAAGTATCAGATTTCTAATATGAAAAGGCATCTGTCCAAAGAGTTTTGAAGCCTTTGATGAACATGAGACAAAATCCAACATAAACGAGCAAGTCAGCAACTTCCCCAGGCAAGATGATGGAGAAAGACCATCTCTAAATCATCATCCAGTTACTCAGGTGCCAAAATTGTGCTTCCACTCCCAATTTCTGGAGGAAAGATGGACTCTACAGGATGTCCTTAAGGTATTTACAAAAAGACACAAGGGACACAAACTGCAAGACCCCGACAGCGGACAGAGCAGGACTCACTGGCAGCACCTAGACTGGGTATTTGATGGGAGCACCTAGCCAGCCCTCACCAAATGTAGCATCCTGCCTCAACGCTGTAACGAGCAGCAAGGCCCCAGGCACGGTTTATCATCAACTGGTTGCTCCAGGACCTCCTCCAAAACGCAAGGAACTTCATGGAAGTCCCCAAACCTCACCACTGAGGTCAGACAAGCCTCCACTTAACTCCCACCGTCGTTGTCACCTCCAAGACCAGAGCAGTCACCGCGTCTTTGGCTAGACCCAGAGGTACACCTGCCACTAGGAGTAAGGAAACAACCTAAGTGTGGACCCAGAGCGACAACAGGCACGAGCACACCTGTACCCAGCTCTAGCCAAAGCAACACGGCACAAACCATCCCCACAATCTCAAGCAAAACGCTTTTCTTCCCTCCTTCACACCACGATCAAGTGAACCCTTGCAGCCCGCAGAAAAAGAGGCTTTAAGCAGAGATCACCAGATAGGAAATTTTTCTGGCGTTGCTTCCAGCAGACTTGAATTTGTAGCACGACGGCACACCGAGTAAACAGACACTCTACAAGGCAGACTCCAAGACGCACGCAGGCAGCCTCCGGTTCTTGGCATTAGAGCTCTCGGGTCGCCTTGTGCTTCTTCATTAGCGGTGATACATCTTCAGCTATATACTTCTTCACAGCAGGGACAACATATTGCAAGAGATCTACTACAGGAGAGAGAAATAATTCAAGTTTAAGAAAGGGAAGAAAAACCTAAGAGACCCACTGTTTCTTACTGAGTAGAGATAATTATAAGAAATCCATGACAAGCCTTAGAGGATGCATTATTTTACCTAGGAAATGCCTAAGTGACCTAGAAACTGGAGTCCCATTTCCTGAAATTATTTAGCCGCTTAAGAGCCCTTGTTTCAATGAAAGTGAGAAAAAAAGCTTTTGAAAATGGGACATAAGAGCCCAAGTCAAGCTTGAACATATTTTCCCCACAATGGCGTGTGAATAGTTTTAAAGGAGGATCAAAGTCAGGGCTGCACGGAGTTAAGAACAGGAGAGGCTCTTATGTAAGCGACTACCTACGGATAAAACTCTTGTCAATGAATTAAAATAACTGAAATAGCACCCGCGGGACAGGGGACAGAAAGGCAGGACGCTCTTGTACATACGCATGGTCATAAAGTAAAAATATTTTGTCCCACCTGTTATTATTTACATCACATATGGGCATTTTTATTTATTTAGCATTCGAAGGCACACACATTTTATGGCATCATTATTTGATACGTGAGCCCCAAAATCAGAGGGGAACAAGAAATATTCCAAATATAAGCAGTGTCTAGGAATCTGGTACATTATTGTGAGTTGTTTAACTAGAACTGCATTCAGCCTTCGGAATGATTGCGTTTTAGCGGGGAACAAAGCAATGATTTCCTATCTATAGTTTACATAACTCAAAATGTGAAATCTTGCATAGGTGAAGGATACAGCACCCTAAATGTGGATCATACAAACGGGCGCTCTATATGCGTTAAAAATAGAGAGCTTTCCAAAAACAAAGGAAAGGCAGCATGGGGTAAAAAGATGAAAAACATCCACACGAAGAAGAGCAAGCATCCCTCAGGAAGTTTGTCACTACCTCCACCAGAAAACATACTTGCTCGTTAAAACGCTGCCAACACACTCGGGATTACGTTCAAAAAAGTCACATTTTGTCATGTTGGCTTTGCACATGGCTCGGTCAGAGTAAGGATCTGGACGATGAGCAATGCTCGCTCTTATATAAACTCTCCAGGTTTGTGACAGTACACTCTGCCATATAAAGACTTCTAACCCGATTAAGGTTGTAGATAAACTTTGTCAGTTCCGTTTTCGTACAGTAAACCTACCCCGTGCTGTAGGATGCTCAGCTAAGTCTCTGTCGTTGCATTTTCAGGACCCAACAGTTAATTCCAGGAGACCTGGCACCCAACTGCTGTCACCCCGGTGACAATCTGCCTTTGGATCTCATCTCCCTCTGCCGCTGCTCCTCCTCCGGCTCTATTTTACCAACACTCAAGAAAAAAAAAAAAGGGAATATTCCTACCGCAGAACAGCGAAAGAACGGCCCGTGAACAGCTGCCAAGCCTACCTTGAGATCCTGCTGCAATGAGAACAGCACGAAGTAGAAGAAAACTACATTTCACTGTGAGAAGATTAACTGGCAAAGCTTCCCCTGCCCACACGCCACCTACTTCAGCTTCACTGGCAGCAGTTCGACCTGACTTTTGAAACTTCTAAGTATTTCCAGCATCTTCAGCCGTGGACACGAGCAGCTGTACCTCTAGAAACAAGTCTATTTTAAACGCCCGCTATTTTAAATAATTGCAAGCATCAAATGCTTAGCGATTTGAAGATTTGTTCCCTTCATCTCAGCAGACTCAGCACCAACAAGAGCTTTTTGGCAGAAAACCCAAAAGCCATGTTCTGCTCCAAAAGTCTGGTTTACTCACTTTGGAAACAGTTAAAGGGTATAAGACAGCTCGGTACAGTTAGTTACACAGGTATAAGTACACTCATTTGGGCATTGCTTATTCTCTACCACTGCCAAGTCCACATCTAGCCAAGTCTTTAATACACTGAAGTCTGTGAAAGACTGCTTTTTTATTATTATTATTTTAAATAGTAACAATGGTATTCAGAACAAGGTCTCTGCCAGCCAGGGCTGAAAACATTCTCCATAAGCACACACAAAAAAAAAAAAAAAAAAAAAAAGACNGCTGTGCAAGAGCTCTGCTAAAGGCAGTACTGCAAGCGTGGCAGCACATCCCCAAAGGCAGGGAAGCAGTGAACTTTGCAGCTTTACACACTTTTGAACTCCAGGCACAACATGCATTTCATACTAGAGGAGTTCAATCATCTTTTTTTCAGGAGAAAGGGAAGAAAATGTCTTTGTACAGCTTCTCTTTAGGATTTATTTGGTAGCCATGCCTCACAATGAGAGCTCAGAAGCAAGGCTGGCTCTGCAGAGCGTGCCCAGAGAAATGCCCCCAGTGGGTAGCATGGCCCATAGCTGGCAGAGGAGCTTTGTTTATTCATGAACCAGCTTGCAATGGCTGGCACTGCATCTCCACCACCACTTTTTTCTCTCGCGCAAGGGTGGGACAGCAGAGCGGCATTCCAGACGGCTGCAGGCTCTCCGTGGGCTGGCTCGCTCCTGCAACCAGAGCAGCAGCACCCGTTCGCAATCCCCGCTGCTCCCCGGGAGCCAAACACGTTGCTTTTGTCGGGAAACTTCAATAAATGGCTGCTCTCGCCTGGGAGCTCAGCTCTGCGCTCGTCCCAATGCAGGGCAGCAGCCCCTGCTCACGTACAGCAGCAAAAGGGAGACGTGGAGCTAGGAAAATTCACCCCAGCCAGCTCAGCCTCTCACCACCACCCCAGCAAAGCATGCAAAAGGCTTAGAGGAAAGAGGTGCAATGCAAAAATCCCACTCTACTAAATGATTAGCCAGCATTAAAATCAGGTTTAGCCTCCATGAAACCACACTGTGTTGGAGTTGGTTAAGGCACGGAATTTATCGTGGTTCAAAAACAAATGTCAAACTTTGGCATGCATTAAAATAGTGTGCGCTACATAAGGGTTACTGCGCGGCTGACTTCTGCATCAGCACGTGCCCCACCAGGTGTATCAGGAAGGTGGAAAAGGAAAAAAAGGCAAGAAGCTCTTGGAAGATTATGAAAATTGAACTTCAGAGAAGCAATTAAGCCAAACTCCCATGAGCCAAGACTAATTGCAGCAAAACACACTGTAAATATCAACACTAAAGAGGGAGAACGAACCTGAGTGCACGAACATCAACCAGCAGCTTGGAGAGGAACCTCTGTGGATACCACCACTGCCAAGGGCTGTAAATCAGGAAATCCAGTGTACTCCAACGTGTGTGCTCTCCGTGGCCCTGTCTCGCAGCTTACCCGCCTGCCTGCCCACCGCTTGGAGGAGGGCTGAGGCCACAGACCTGCTTCCAGATACAGCTTGGCCAGCCTCAAACTCCTGCTCCTGCTGCTTCTGCCGCCAGAGCACAGCTGCAAGCAGGTTAAGCCTTAACTTTTCAGATTTGGGCAAAGCGATTCAAAGAAGCGGAGAAGGAGCAGAATTAAGAGATTCGCTGAGGACTTCGAGTGATATGATGTAGGAATTCATCAGCCAGACAAAAAAAATGTGACAAATATTGTCATGTGAAGGCTGAGCATTATGTGGCTGATTATAGTTTTATATTCAAAAGGAAGCAAGGCTATAAATATGCTTTTGTTTTAGTCTCTATAGGCAGCTTCCTACGCACCTCTACACCAACAGAAACCATTTCTGGCTCCCCCGAGAAATCCAGTCCCCTTGCTTACATCTACAGCCTACACTACTCAGCATTCACCCATTGTATTACAAGTTCCTTGAAACCAAACCCAAGAAACAGGATTACTTTAAAAAGGGGGAAAAAATAATAATAACGAAGTTACAGGAAGCAGCAGGTCCTCAATCCTGAAGGTCTGTTACAAAAAAGCATTTTCTCCCAGCACTGGAAAGCCCTCTTAAAATGCATCGTAGTTGGGTGCTAAACAACTGGGGGAAGAGCAGTTTTGGAAATCTGGCCTCAATTCTCGGTACTAGGAACATAAAAAAAATGAAGAAAAAAACAAGGCCCCAAGAAAGTCAGAAGGATAAATAAAACCAAACAGAACGTGAAAAAGTATCACATGTGATGCAGCAGAAAATGAGTCCAAAACAAAATCCAACCCAGAGATTCTCTACTAACACACTCTGCAAAAAACAACACATGCACCGCGAGGCCTGCCAGCAGCTGAGCGTATTTTACTAAGCCATTTTAAAAAAATGTTTCCACCACAAAGAGGCAGCAACCAGCTCCAGGCGAGGATGTGCCCTGGTTGCCCCAATTGCTGCTGCACACCCTCGGAAAAGCTCCAGTTCCTCCTGGCTACCTCATCAGGTGAATCCGGTGGACCTTGCAGGCAGGTTCCTGCGTGTTCAAGGAGGACGGAAGGAGGATTGGGTTTCTTCCCCACGACCATCCTCCCACACCCATCCACTCGCGCTTCCTCTCTCAAACTTCCCCATCTTTCAGAAAGGGTAAGGGAAATTTCCTGCCTGCCCCGTGCCACGTCCACAAACCCCCTTTTAGCTACCCCGAGAACGTCCTCCATGGTCAGCATCTCCTCCAGTCGAGCTCCAAGGGGTTTTGGAAGAGATGGGAATAAAGACATTAATGAGAAGTTTGATTTTTTTAAGCCACGTCCTTTTATTTTTGCCATCTTCCTACACAGCACATCTATGCAATCACCATCATAGTCATGCCACAGGCACTGTACGGCGCTTCCAGGTTAACTCAGACTAACGGGAGTCCCATCAACCAGCTGAAAAAAGGTAACAACACTTGCAACCTACCAAGGTGGGCTGAGCGTCTAACAGCGGGACTCAGCAAGGCTCAACAGCAAGTCCGTTTTCACCTGACATCTTCATGAATCATACAGAGAAAAAAAATCAGAGCGCTAAATACATACGGTGGGAAATGCTGGAGAAGACTGGAAAATAAGGAACGTTGAGAAAACAGAAATATGAGCAAGAATAAGTAGAAATTAATGTCAGAAATACCCTTCAGCAGGGGAAAGTTAGGTTACAGTGAAAGACAAATTGCAAGTGGAAGGTTTAATATATTCACAAAGTTTGCATAAAGCTTTTCCTTCTTATAAATCTGCACAGACAGAGAACAAGGAGGGAAAGTCCCGATCTCTGGCATGCTGATGCAAACCATGGTCGAGACCAAGCTCTTCGGTATCAAAAGGATATTGGCAAATCGGAAGGCATTCGGGAAAATATAGTTAAGCAGCTGGAGGGATCAATTTACAAGGAAAGATTAAAATAACTAGACGCCTAGTTTGGCTAAGCTGTAAGTAAGGTGGACATGATAATTGTTTACAGTTAGTTGACAGGGAAGTGCCAAAAGGGAGAGGAAGTGTTTAACATACTACAATTAGGTACAACCAAAGGATTGGCACGCAATTAAGGAAATTCATGGCTGCATTAAAGTTCTCAAAGCAGCAAGGTCTATCGGATACTAAAATAGCCTCCCAATTCTCAATTCCCAACCACCTTCTAGGACCAGAAATAAAACACTCTGCTGAGAAAAGACCATCCCAGCCGCAGGTAATCATTACAAACCTCGCTCGTCGATTGCTGACTAGTTGCTTCCACCAGCTGAACCCACTCCTTTTTTGTTTGTTTGTTTTTAACACTAAGAGCAAACAAGCACTCCAGCACTCTCCAGCCCGCAAAGTGATTACAGTTGGCAACAGTAATTACCCCCTCATGTCACAGAAGGTGAATATGATCTCTCACTTTAAGGAAACAAGGAGTAAGGATGTTAACCCTGCTCTTTTTCCAAACGGGAATCTGGCTGTTGAATCCACCTCCCACAAACTTCTCCTCCACATTCAAACAGTGAAGTTATTCTTAGTCTCCGCTGAGAAAACTCCAATCCAAAAAAACTGTCCAACAAAGCCAGTGGTTCAGAACTGCTGCTGAATTCCTCTCCAGAAATGACTGCATTTTAGTGACAACTATTTTTAAAGCAGTTTGCAAAGAACTAGACAAGCCCTTCAGACTGGGCCCTTCAACACTGCTGGTGGAAGAAAGTCCCTGCCCAACAAGCACCATAGTGAGGCAAAATAAATTGGGAAGTCCACTGAAGTGTTAACAATGCTTTTATGTTGTGCTCCTGAACACTAAATTGAAATCTTGTCTTTAGAGAGACCTGAGCAGGAAAAGAAGTGATAACTTCATAAAGAAAGGTAACGATTGGACTCGGTGAAGAAGAGGTGACAAAGCAAGAGGCAGAAAGAGCAAAATGGGGAAAGCTGAGCAAAACAAGGAGTTTTTGTTGTCACACACATTTCATCTCACACCTGAGCCAGCCGATCTCTTTTCCTTAGTAAGGTTGAGGGACTCCATACCAACGCTTCTGGCAGTAGGAGCAAAACAGCTTTGAGACATGACCCAGGTTGTGCTTGCAAAGTCAGAGCTACTGAGACGCAACAGATTTCACAGCACCAGGAGCAGATGAGCAAGCGCACAGTGAAACCTCACCACTTCAACAAGCTCTCAGAAGCTTGAGCTCTCAAAGTCCCCCAGTGAGAATTAACCGCTGTTTCAGACTTCGAAAGAAACTACTTAATTCTCTAATTTCTGCTCTCTGTGTGTCTTCCTTCACTCAGTGCTGTGGGAGTCACTGATCCCCCTGGGACTGCATGGAGTGGGATGGGGCTGACGGCCACCCACCTTCCAACACCCTGCAGATCCACCACCGCTCACCAGCCTAGGCCCTGCTCCCCACCTCACCCCCGTGGGCACCCACAAGCTCTCCGCATCCTTTCTACACCTGCTTGTCACTGGGAGCCCCCCACATATAGGCCTGGATCCTCCCCACCTGCCCCAAAAGAGTCACGAGCCACCATGCCGAGCCCAAACCCCTCTTCACCCAGAGGAGGGCAGAGTCCCAATTTACAGGGCTCCCCCAGCACCTGCACCTCAGGGTCCATCCCCCCAGGATCCCCTCTAACCCCTGAGGTCCCCAGGCCTGCCATCCCCCAGGGCAACCCATATCTCTTCAGGATCCCCCAGGACCAGCACACCGAAGGGTCTTCCATATCTACAGCCTCCAAAGAACCCTCCCCAATTCTCTCTCATGGTCCAAAGCTCCCCCACCCCTCAACTCCCCCCCATCCACAGTCCCTCAAGTCTCCCCAATACCACTCCAGGGCTCAGCCCCTAGATTTCCACGTCAAGACCCCCCTCTCTTTAAAGCCCCCCATATTTGCAAACCCCCCAGACCTCCTCAAGACACCCATCCCTCGAGCCCCCCATTACTCCCCAGGACCCCCAAAAGGCCCCCAACCCAGTGGCCCCCATACACACTCCTGACGCCC
>WEKW01005525.1:623-15068 GCA_013389905.1 Sula dactylatra
ACCATTTAAGAACTATTGTCTGGGCAAGGTTAAACCTGCTTAGAACTACTAGTGAAGGCATAACTTAAACATCACATTACATACTATTACAGATAACACCTAAGGGACAAACCCTAAAATCACACTGGAAGTCTGTAACAAAGTGGAGCACACCCTTTGGGATTTGCAGCTGAAGACAGAGGACCTCTGTGAAAAGTTAAAAGATGTAGAAGGGAAAGCTTGTGGAAGACAACTGCAGAAGCCAAGAAGTAAGACCAGAGAGTCGGGCTGAGTATTTCCAAGTCTCATGGCTGATCAACAGGAATGAGGACAGAGGTTTCCTATAAAAGGTTAGAATCAGAGAAGATGTTAGACTGAACCAGATTCATCAGCAATATTGAAGGCTTATAAACAGATGGAAAGAGTACTAAGGTAGAACTGAAGAAGCAGAACTTGACATCAAAATAGGAAGCAGCTTGCCTGGATCACACTAGGTTCCCAACCAACCCAGGCCATTCCACCATTCCCTCTCAGAGTTATTCCCCTTATTCTCTTTCCTATTTGAGAAAGTAGGATCTGTCACTTAGCCTACTGCAGACCAAGTCACACTTCCATCACAGAGGGCACAATGTAATTTGGATACGCTCCGTCAAAACCAAAAGATTCCAGCCCTCTCACACACTATAGATAATTTAGGCTCCTAGGAGAGCTCCACAACACAGAAGCCACGGCAGCTGTTAGGAATATGCCCCTTAGATATATTCCCCAGTACTTCCTTATTAAAACAGCACCAGAACAAAACAACATCCACAGAGAGAATGATCATGGAGGCTCTGCACAACTTCGGTACTTCATTGAGGTTCTCACACACTGTCACACTGCAGACTGGAAGACAGGAACAGAAATAAAGGGGAAACTAGTATGTTTTATTACACCCACAGTAGCAAATGGATAGAATGACAGAAAGTACTCCCGCACCTGCCAGTTCTAATACTTACATGTCCTGACTTGCCCTAACTGACTTAAAAACTTTAAAAAACCAAGTAGTTTTAGTTCTTGCGTACATTCCCAATTCTTCAAAAATAAGTAACTAGGCATCTCATTGAGGTATCATGCCAAAAAAAGTAAGTGGATTCGTTTAAATGAGGCAGACTTCCACCCGCCTCAGGAGTCTCAATTGGTCAAGAATAATTGCAAAACAAGCCCTAAAAGGACACATTTAGCTACAGAACATAAAAAACATTCTTCATTGTTCACTGTATCCTGTTACCAGCTTGAACATAATTTTAGCTACTGAATCGGTGCTTTTTCTGTTTTGGCAATCAGATGATATTAGCTTCCCCTTTGTTTTTTCTTTTCCTGTTTGTACACCTGAAATCTCAATGAGCAAAAAGCAACAGGATTAGTATTTTATAGTTAGCCTACTACTCTACATCTATAAAGATCAGAATGACAAAATACTTTCAAAGCCCTGGGGGGGGGGGGGGGGAACACGGGGACAAACAACCAATAACCTTAACTTTAAGATCTAATTGTAGTCCCCAGTAAAATAATTCTGAAATTAAAATGGATATTCCTCAAAAAACTGCCTGGTTCAGACATAAGATTCACGACTGTTGTAGTTTAGCCCCAGTTGGCAACCAAGCTACCTCACAGCAGGTAGTTAACATCCCAATTACTGCCTCTCCAGCTATGAAGTGCAGACTAGGAAGAATTCCCCAAAGTCTTAAGTGCGTTCTAAAACAGTAGAAAATTACCACTGGTATTTCTGATTGAAGTCTCTTCTCCCCCATACTAAGCTATGAGCTATTTAACTGTTTGTGAATACCAGAGATCCAGTACAAATCACAGCAGGCAGGTGGGAGCAGTTCGGCTTCCTTTGTCCCTTGCAGTCCCAGGCTGGACTCTAGCCACACAGCACAAAGCAAAATCCTACCATACAGTAGCAGGATAAGCCTGCTAACTGCTTGTTCAATTTCATATTCTGGTCTGAGAACAGACCTATGTACTGGACAAGTGAAAAAGTTACCTAACGGCCTCAGGTGCAAAAATGCCTCAGCCTGTATCATTAAGAAGTTATCTGAAGAAAAGAAAACCTGATTTCAGGAGGCGAGCACTCTCAAGGTGTGTCAGACTAAATAGCTATTCATGACTAATTCATTAATTGTGCTGACAACATGATTCTCTATTACATTCAAACTACCACCTTCAGAACAGATTCATCAGAACATCCTTAGTGACAGCAACACGTTTATGAAGTATCTGCCTATACGCTAAGGGTACAGGCTGTGCTGTCAATACAGCCCAAATACACTTGCTTCAGCACTTGTCATCTTTCACACAGTAGAGACTGTTTTCAGAATAAACAGCTCTTAAATTCCTTTCCACAAAAGAAACTTTCAGGACTGGAAAAAAGTTGTTTAAGTCTATAAACTCATCCTGTGTCACTAAAACAGATTTCAAATTCTGTATTGTGTTCTGCTCTTCTAGGTGGGTTTCAGACATTCTTTTCTTATCTAGAAGTTTCTAGTTCTGTCAAGACTGTATCCATAATGGCTTAATTTTGGAAAGTCTGACACATACAGCTGAACTTTATTTAGTCTGAGTTTAAGCACAAATTGCAGTACTTAACAAAAGGTCAAGCTCAGGACTCCTAAAGACCAAAATCTGCTGTCACAGAATTAATTTGTATTTTTACTAGTAAACTGCATGGGAGCACGCAAGGCAGCTAGCTGTTTCAGCAGGAAGTAGGGAGTACATTTCTAGTGATTACAATGCTTTTCTGAAGTACATTTTACTTGCTGCTTTCTCAAGATGGCTTTATTAGTGACTGTTTAAGAAACCAGGTTTAGGGCTTGGGATTTCACCACCACCAAACCTGTACTGGGAATACAGAATACAAAATGGGCCCATCCAAGTACAAGCCTCAAGAAAAAAAATAAGGAGCAAGTTAGGAGGTGCAACTGACATTGATGTGCTAATTATTCTTTCCTCTTCCACTATCAGCAATTAAAGATCGAGTGTTCATTTCACTCAAAGTACTTTGTAACCTCCATTATTTCCAACTCTTTATAATTTAAAATACACCACTACTAATGTATAGGCCAATGGAAGCTCTGCTATAGAACCCGGACTTGTATCTATGTAAAGACAAGCTTTTAGTATTGTAAAGATGCAGGCCCACTTACCTTAATCCATCCCATTAGTACCACCTAACTGCTTAACATCACTATACCTCCATGTAGAAAGCTGCACTGTACACAGCTACAAAGAAAATAGACCCGATGTGACCTTGTTGAGATTAAGGAATGGTTCGGGGAAGGTTACACTGTCCAGAAACACTGTATCACCCCTCTCAGTGAAGAAGTATGTTCATTTTGTCTAGAATACCAAATATGGGAATAAGTAGCCACTGTTGTTCTGTTTCCTCTCAAGTGTTCCTAGAATGAACCAAGAATAAAAACACGAAGTAAACTACAGGAAGAAACCACTGCTGATCATGAACTTATTCTGCATATTGAGATCAGGTCTCAGTGGACTGGGTGTGCTGGTATTTCAGGCATTAAGAGCCATGAAACCAGAATTCCTATCTACCACTAGAAAAAGCTTTAATGGGTAGTACTCATGTGAACAGCTTTAAGACTTCTGGAGAAGTCAGCTGGGTAACTGACACTAGAAACTGGCAAACTAAGTAAAACTGTCACTTAACAATAGTACTATCTACATGAAGTAATCCATTCTCTACTATTGCGTGATACTTAAGTTTAACCACTTGTAGCCTCACAAGCAGCAGATATACATTATTACATATTGCTGGAGTGACAGTTATAGACAAATATTTAAGCTGCTTAAGAAACCGCTCTTAGTTGCCAGAAACAGGTCCTCAACATGTATCTCGAGTTCCACATACTGGATGCTCAGGCACGGTCAAGTCCTCTTTCACTTGGTTAGATACACTTCTAATCTGACTTGCTCTGCCGAAGACCTATCCCTATCATCTCATCTGAAAATGATCATGCCTTGAACTCTGTGGTTGCAACCCAACACTGGGACAAAACACAAGTGAAACGCAGCAAAATAGCAAAAGCAGTGGCCTCTCCTACAATGAAGTCATTCTCCCTTTGCCCCCAACTCTGCTTTAAATGGAACAATTTTTTGCTCATTAAAGGCCAAACCTCAAATCAGACCTTCATAGACATAAGCAGTGTCATAACAGGACCTCCATTTGTTATAAACACCATTCAAGTTCACTTTTTTCCTCTGTGTCAAGCCTAACTCATCTTAAAAAACCCACAACAAATAGTATAGTCTGTAGAAGTTACTGGACATCCAACTTTAAGAGTGAAGTCTACTTGCTGATAGTGTATTCCTATAACCTAGGATCACCAACAGTATGGGACCTGGGTCCTTACAGGGTTCTGAAACATTGTTCCTGCAGGCACTTTGCCTTCAGCTGTTCTCAAGTAGAATGTGACACTGGCCATCAAATATGAACCCTGAGGGGCCTATCACCCTGGGCTGAGTCCCCACTTAACTGGAAGAAAAACATTCCTCCTCACACAAGCATTGTGTGCTAATGCCACTCCTTACTAGCACAGCTAGCAAATGTGGGCTTTAAGCATCTGTAATTAGGAACTCCTGGCTACTCAAGGAAGAAGTGTGAAGAGCTGCTTTGCAGAGCCAACAGCCACTGCAGAGCAAGTGAACAGCTAACAGTCTGGATACAGTTCAGGATAGATTTATGCATTTTTAGCTCTTTTGCCATAGAGCCATCTCAGCAGGTTTTAGCTGCTGCTGTGCAGCAGTAGGCCTATACTTCCCCTTCCACCAGGGCCAATCAATTCCAGAGTCATGTTAGTCCAGGCTACTCAAGTCTTGCAGGTTACACAAAGAACAGCCAGGATACCTCGAAAACTAAACACATCCGAATTGCCCTACTCTGAGAAGTTATTTTGACTTCTCCACTGCAAAGACCAGAAAGTTATTGTAGGAATCTTTGGTTTGCTGAATCTTGCAATTATTGACCAATATAGTAGTTCCCAGCATATATTTAAAGTTATGGGGAAGCACTGAAAATGGCTTTGGAGACTACCAACAATACAGCATCAAGTCCTGGAAACATGACTGGGCATAAGGCTCAGTCTTCAAGTGGAAGAAAAGAAGACTCTGCCTGAAGAAATTCTGTTCTTAGTGGGATTACTCTATTTTAATTGGTAAAATCAAATATTTGTTTTCATGGATTAAAGCAATTCAGAATTCAAAAACTAATCAAGTTTACACAAGTACAGTGTCAGCAGGATATTTTATGGTATAGAAGCTATAGATAATTGTCATGGTTTAACCCCAGCTGGCAACTAAGCCCCACACAGCCACTTGCTCACTCCCCCGCAGTGAGATGGGGGAGAGAATCAGAAAAGTGAGAAAACTCGCAGGTTGAGATAAAGACAGTTTAATAGGTAAAGCAAAAGCCACGCATGCAAGCAAAGCAAAACAAGGAATTCATTCACTACTTCCCATCGGCAAGCAAGTATTCAGCAGGACTTTACCACATGTAACTATTACTTCAGAGGACAAATGCCATCACTCTGAACATCACCACCTTCCTCCTTCTTCCCCCAGCTTTATATGCTGAGCATGACGTCATATGGTGTGGGATATCCCTTTGGTCAGTTGGCATCAGCTGTCCCAGCTGTGCCCCCTCCCAGATTCTTGTGCACCCCCAGCCTGCTCGCTGGTGGGGTGGGGTGAGAAGCAGAAAAGGCCTTGGCTCTGTGCAAGCACTGCTCAGCAGGAACTAAAACAGCCCTGTATGATCAACACTGTTTTTAGCACAAATCCAAAACATAGCCCCATACTAGTTACTGGGAAGAAAATTAACTTAATCCCGGCCAAAATCAGCACAGTAATAAAATCATGCTTTGTAATGTATCAGTTTCCACAGTATCCAAATTTTTAATTGAAATTATGGTAAAGACATCAGAATTTTCCTGACAGGAGTACAGTCTAAGTTGCTTCCATAAAAACTATACTATCAAGAATCAACAAAAATTACAGAACTAAATATGATACAAGAGTCTAATACAATGATGGATTCCCGTGACTAATTAGTTTTTCCCTAGATGATCGCATCCTATCAGTAGTTCGTTCAAAAACATGATCTAGATTTAGATAGCAATTTGTAAGTGCCAATACCAAGACAGCAGAATTACACAAAATCCGTGTTTCATTGGCCTTACCAGAAGATATTGTAGAATTATTTATTAATTCAGACAATGTAGTGCTCAAAGCAAGGACGAGTGTTGGTTTTGTAGCTTTATATCCTTTCTGGAGTGAATCTCTCCAAATTTGAAACCCCCCATTTAATTTAAGTATATCTGTATTATAAGATTTTTCAATTACCGTTATACATACTTTGGCACATTTCCCTTTCCTTAAGTATGTACTGAATACAGTTGGGGATGCAGTACAGGAAAACAAATTCTTTCATGATTGATAAACAGACATCAAATTTTTCTCAAATACTGGAAGAAAAAACAAATACTCAAAAGTATGCACTTGCTTTTGAGTACCATGAAGCGGCCTTTAAGATTACGTTTAAAGTACTCCTCCAGTATGCCTCAAGAACACTGCTTTCACTTAGCAAATGAAGTATTTTCCAGTTCATGTACCAAAATATCTGCAGTAAGATAGTCCAAAACCCAAGTGATCAAAAGGAGTTCAGTACGTGCCAGAACCACCACAACAGCTCAAAGCCCTACAGCTGACAGAATGCTAATGCTATACATACACATGTTTACAATACCTAGGTAAATTTTTGTCCTTGAAATCTTCCTACTAACCCCCCATATCAGTAGTACTTTCATACCAAATGAACTATCAGAGCACACAGGGATCACTACCCAAAGAACTTTAAAAGTGTTGGCAGTATTTGTATCAGTGTCTGTCTTTACAAAGTTGGGAATAACATAGGGTTAAGAGCTACTGCAAAAGCAAATTTGGAAGCACTTAGGCATTTGTGCAGACTTGTACTCTTAAAGGCAGGAAAAAACCAAAACAAGATGAGACAAATTCTTGACTACTGCTTGGCACTGCAAATATATTATGACAAGAGGTCCCAAGTTCCATCTTTCTGTATTTCTAACATTAGCAATATACAACTCAAAGCATCGGAGAAGCCATAAATCACTGCAAAAGATAACAGTGTGGCACTGGTAAACTGCCTAGAATTTAAAGCCTCACATATGTTGTGGAATATCAGATTGAAAACAGAAGACGGTCCTAGGTACAGGATCAAACATCTGGCAGCGTATTATTTCATAAGACAGGCATGAAAGGTTTAAAATCCTGAGTGTTAAGAGCATCCAGTGTGTTTTATAAAGGATATCAGGCTGCATTGTTCAGACTTGAATATGACTCCAACACTTAAATTAGACAACGCTGACCGAGAACTGGTTACAGACTCAAGGTCAGCTGATGAAGGTGATTCAGTGAGTGGTTCTGAGCTGGCAAGGAAAAAAACCCCTCACACTTCCTGTATAGGGACAAGTGCAGCTAGTCACTACAAGACTGCTAGTCGTGTTTGAAGGATGCCAACAAAAACCTCTCAATTTAGACTTCAGATTGCTGAACAAAGCATCAGAATAGCTTCTAGAAGCACATGCTTTTGCATAAACCATTTGTGTTCCTTTTTTTGATGAAGTAGGCTAAATAAAGAGATCATCATCATCCCACCCCAAGAGAGTCAAAGCTGTCACCTTTTGCATTGTTCCCCTAGCAGTCAGAAGTGGCTTTCACCAGAGACAATTCTGGCAGCTGAAGAATCACCCAGATGACAGGAGAGCAGAGCACTGGACCTGCTTTATAGTCCGTTTTACACTTCCAGAACAGTGGTGATCACAAAGTATGCTCAAGATCTGCTAATGTCTGGCTTTACCTTTAAAGTTCACATTTAGTAGTTGAATTTACTAAGCTGTGTTAGTAGCTAATTCTTTATACTTAAATGCACCTCTTAAGTATGCTTCCCAAAGAGCATCACTTCTGATGGTAAGTCTGACTCATGCTCCAATTACCAATACTGCTTTCCTTGTCAGCTCTCTCATTGGCTTTGTTTAAAAAAACATTTTCGGCTTCGATTAAAAAAAATTTCAATTCAGAAATTTTTTAGAAATACACTTTACAGTTCATTAACCCAATCCACCAATGGTTTTAATGCCAATTAAATGCCGTTATGTCTTTGAAAAGAGATCCCTGACCACATCCCCCCTTCCTAGGCTATTTACATTATATAATCTTGAGCTTAGATGTACTTGCTACTTTGTATGAAGCAAACTCCAGAGCCACTTACACATTTGTATGAAGCATATTTAATAAGATAGGCAGAAAACACCTGAAAGGTTCAGTGTGTGGAAATGCTTTAGACTACGAAACCTTTTCCTATCACAGAGAGAACCTAGTCAGGCAGAGAATCCCATGCACAGCCAGGGCATGACTGCACACCTAGTCTCCCCAAGAGGTACTCGCATTTTGAAAGAGGTCAGGGTAGGAGAAAGGGAGGAAAACAGTAGGTGGAGGATAGGAAAGCTAGAAGATGAGGATGAGTCAGGAGATGAGCGATAGCCATACTTCCTGGGCAGGACAGTGATCAGCATCTCAGGAACGTGGGGGAAGGGAGCAGGAGACAGGAAAGACTGAATTGGGCCCAGGAAGGCTTGACCCAAGCTCCCGCAGGAGTGCCACAGGAGGCTAAGATTGCACAGGAGTCGGAAGAATTAGGTGAGATGAACGTCTAAACAACTTGTCAGAGACAGCTCTTGGTTCTCATCTTACGACAGGAAGAAGATTCTTGTTTACTTTCTGCAATGTTCCTCTGATATTTGTAAGTACTTTTACAGCCAGGTAGTAGAAATAAAAGCCAAACAACATACAGCAGCTACCAGAATCCTTTGGCTACAGTGATTTCAAAAATTAGCAAGCAGCCCATGCACCTCTAGTAACTTCTCCATACACAAGCAGTAAAAAAAGACACTTCCACAGGACTCATAGGAATGCTGGTCATTTATTAGTGACCAGCATCAACCAGAAAAGCTCCTCAGCAGACAATAGGATAGTGAAGAAATGAATGACCTCCAACAGATAAGAAAATGTTTAAGAGAACCTTTATATCATTTTCCCCAAAAAGTTTAGCCTTTTACACTGATACAAACCTTTGTTGCTCATATTCAAGGTGAGACTTTAGATAGTACAAAGTGGCTTCATTCAAAAGGTTAACAATAGTGCAAGCCAGCCTTTTCTTGCCTATGCCTATGCCTGGTGATTTCTGTGTTGGTAGAGGGACTGAACTATTTCCCAAATCCTTATTTTCATAGAACAAACGCATACACGCACACGCTTCCCAGATCTGAGAACTGCTCCTTTGATCTTACTCCTTCTGGTCTTGCACTGTTAACTCCCAGAACAAAACTTGGTTTAATTAGGTGCACAATGCCTTCCTAACATAGCTCTTAATGCTTTCCAGTAGCCACAGACCATCTAGATCTAGAATCCAGCTTCCTAAAAAAAAAGCAGACTGAAGTATTCCATTACAATAGCATTTTAGAAACTGAAAAGGAAAGCAGATCAATTTGTTGTGTATAAGCCATCTATTTTGGCAACAACCAGAACCAAAAGGTAAGCAAAAACCTGACAACTTACAGGCCAACACAGTAGGCCAGATCCCAGGCCAGCCTCTATCACCAGAACTACAACAATCTGTGTCAGAACTCTTCATAAAACTACAGTAAACTCTCTCTCCTAAGCTTACCCAGGGTCCTTGGCAAAGTAAGTGTAAGAGCTAGGAGCTTAGGAGGAAAGACTACCTCTTATCTTTTTGCTCCCTTCCTCATCAGATACAGCACCTATAACTAATTAGGTTTTATAGATATAAAGGATTCTTCTGTAGCTCTGAAGGTGTTTATTTACATGTTCTTTATCTCCATTAGTAATACACTCATCCTATACTAGAAGGCAAAACTAAACACGCAGGCACTTCTGATTCCTTCTGCTGAAATTGGGAACAGAAAAGTACAAAACTCTTTATTCTTTGATATACCTTGGATAGAGCAGTGCATGACCATTTAGATCAATGTTACTTTTATGTTAACTCCTAAAACTGGGAAGAGATTAAGCTGGTACTCACAAAGGGAAAATATTTAAACTTATTACAAAAGGAGCTGAGAAGACTTCTCTGAAGAAATGTGCAACTTCTTAGTGTTTCAAGCAAGGAAACATACTTTCCATGTTACGATGAGAATATTACTGAGATTTTACTGAGAACTCAGTAAGAGCTTCACAGTTCACAGGCTAGCTATCACAAAGGCTCCTCAAAGCTTGTTTTAACTTCCCCCATTTCACATATGCAGCAATGCTTTAAGATGAGGCAGTAAGACTGGGGCAAGTTATCTCTTCAAGTTAAGAAAAAGTGGCTGCAAAAAGTTTAGTTAAATTACTAATAGCATTGTCACCCCATTTCCTTCACAACAAGCTAGTTATATATGGAGGGGAAAAAGCAATTTTGGAAGGCAAAAGAAATTGAGAAAAATGCTTAAGATGCGTACGCACAGTCATGTTCAGTTTTCAGCTGCTAAAGCTACATTTGGTAACATTCTGCATACATTAGGATTTTCTGAAAGTGCTCTAAGATACACCATATATCCATAAACCATTCTAGAGGTCTAAACCATAACAAAACAGAGACAAGAACGAACACAATGTAAACCTAAACAAAACACATCAAGTATGAATCATTAGCTTTGCTACTGAACATGCTACTGTATTTTACTGTATTTTATATATCGGCTAGACAGAAATACCATCTAGCTGGAAGATTTTTCCATTAATGCACCTCTAGACATAATGCAAAG
The DNA here is from genome assembly GCA_013389905.1 of Sula dactylatra. Lineage (NCBI taxonomy): Eukaryota > Metazoa > Chordata > Aves > Suliformes > Sulidae > Sula > Sula dactylatra. The sequence goes on from WEKW01005525.1 coordinate 11,501, forward strand.
CACATGCTGTTACCCTCTCTACTATTCCACATTTGGCAGAGAGCAAGGTTTGAGCTTATGCTACTGTCTGCAGCACCAGCCAGAAAAGCAGCCTTCAAATACAGAAGCATCACTGTCTTGCTTGCGACTTTGTTGCAGGAAAAAGACTCAAGATAGTATAAGGTCCCAACTCACATCCCACACTAGCCAAATCCTAAAGGCTAGCAAGTCCTTTCAGGCTAATTGAGTCCTTTTCATTTCTGCAGACTTTCACAGGCACTACACGTAATCAAGACATACCCAGTATCTTGCTGGATTGGGCTATAAATTTCTGACCTCTACTGATGTGAAGCTATGTTGAACTGCTACAAAAAGGTTCCTTTTAAAAATCAACCTTCCATCGTTGTTGAAGAGGTAGAAACAGGAAGACACCAAATATGGCCAGATAAAATGCACATAGTAACTGCAATGCTACAGAAAAATGCTTAGCATTGAAATGCTGGTTAAAGACAACATATGAACACTTTTTTTCCTTAACATAAGCGAATTGGACAACCCTGGCTTACTTGACAATTTGTGAGTTACTCCAGATACTGCTAAACCTGCCCTTCTCACTCTCCCAAACAAAGTGGTATAAAACTTCAGGAGTAATCTAAAACAGAGACTATATAAAAGCAGGCAAAGGTGACCACTGATGGGTTGTTTATTTGTTTTTGTGTTGTGGTGTTGTTGTTTATTTGGGGTTTTCAGGGGGGTTTGGGGGAGGGGGGCTGGTTTTTGTTTGGTGTTTTGTTTTGGTTTTGTTTTTTTTTTAATAAATACAGTAGCAGAAACAGTACTATGTTTGCTGATTAATGTTCAATGTTTTATCCTTAAAAGAGTCAAAGCCAGCTGACAGTAGAAAGGAACAATCTTTCCCTGAAGACACTCAGTCTGTCCCAGAACAGAGCCACTTTAAATGAAAGGTTCAAGATCACACTGTCACATTAATGTGACGAGATTATTTTTGTAACATGATGTAGATTCTCTATCCAACTCCAGACAAGATCCTCCAATGCATCTCCATGAACTACCTAATGACACTATGAAGGTCCAAACTCACAGCATAAAAGCAGAAGTTGCATAAAGTTCACCTGACGTTATGTTTCACTTCAAGCAAGTTTCAGCCTAGTTTTGCTGAGAGGTTTCCTGAACATTAAGGATCCAGTCCTTCACTGGAGTGGGACTACTCTACAGTAATGTAATACACGTCTGAAGACTTAAAAGTGGCAGCTAAGCTGTTAGAGGCTCCAGTTTACTTTAAATTTAAAAAACTGAAATGCAGAGTTAACAAAATGGATGCATTTCATGAGAAAAAATTCAGCAGTTGCCACATGTTCCTTAAAACTGTCAGCTGTAATGCAGTTTTGCCCTACTGTTACTCATCCCCACCTTGTACTGCAGCATACAGCCATGGAACAGCTCACCCATTCCACGTCTGCAGATCTCCTCCTGAAACCAAACTGTTAACTGGATATAAATGTTGATCTGGATTATAAACAAACCAGCAAAAAAGTGCATGTGTATTGCTGAGTTGCATAAAGCTACGCAATCTTGCCAGCAGACCCGAGCAGGGCAACGCACCATGGCTAGAGGGGGCGGCACGTTTACACCAGTGTCACCTTTATGTGCTCTACTGTATCACACTGCCTGAGAAGCATGAAACAACTACAACCCATGTCAGTGGTAACTCAGCACCCTGCACTGTGGGCCCTGTCAGAACAGGAAAAGTTCACTTTAAGGTCTACAGAGATGATATGGCAGAAAAGACTTAATTTATTTGGAGAACACAAAGCACTCCTATGACATTCTGTTTTTTCCTCCCTCCACAGAAATCAAAATTGTCAAGACAAAAATAAGGGAAATACTGTGAATTTTTATACAGCACAGAGAATGAATATAAAGTTTCAGGATATTAGTAGCGCGATTCACTTTCATAAGCAGTCATTGTAAGTCCTGCCAGGCAATCCTCCTGCCAGCTTTTTAAGTTATAAAATACTACCTTCTAATAATTATCAAACAATTGTTTGGGCAAAATTCTTAGAAAAAGCTACTTTTACAAACAATCTTTTCTGGCTTTGATGTAATCATTACTTAAGGACAACCTTAAAAAAATGCAGTTCACATGAGCTTGAGGTCTCACAGTGAAAAGATTAATTCAAGACTACTTCAGTATCAAACTAAAAACTGGAGAATAACTGCCTGAATAGTTCCCTGAAAAGGTTATCTAGAAGAAACTAGTTCTCTTAGTTTGATAAAGTAAAACCCATCAAGTATGTTATTAGTTATGTATATTTACAAGAAGTATATTTTGATTAAAACCTTTCATTAAAAAGGAATTAAATCCACAGCAGATCAACTAACAGATTCATTGACCTCAAAGAATTGTTGTTAACAGGTAGACATCTCTGAAGGACCTGCACCAAGGACTTCCAACCACATTTAACATGTCAGCAGCCTAGGCAATGATACATAATCTCTACCAGGAAGTCCACAAATGCCACAGGCGTCTGTGACCTAGCAGGTACTGAGGAGCAAAGGTTATGGTTAAGGAGCTGATTTGAACCACCTGGCTAAACAATCAACTCACAGGGAACACATGCACCTATGTTATTCAAAGCACCTTACCAACAACAGGACTGTAAGAACTGGTAGTATCACTACCCCTGACCACAACAGAAATTTTAACTTCCTAGCCTCTGCAATGCTTTATTTAAAGCAAAGACTTATGCTTAACATAGGTGTAACCACGCATAACTGTATTTGCCTCAGGGAGTCAAAGCACAGGCACTGGAAATAAGAGGGGCACCCTTTAAAAGATATTGGCAACGAAGGGCCCAAGATCACACTCCACTTAAGCCAGTAAGCTCTGAATACACAAGGACTAGGTTGGTCAGTCTTTAAAACTTAACCTTAGTTAAGCTTTAGTAGAAATAATGTAAAAGTTTCCCAAGTATCTTAACTCTCAGATCTTTAGTATTCCCCTTATTTGTTTAAAGGTTATTGATTTTAGCCTAGTTTATTACCACATAGGATTTTTTTAATTCTTGTGTAACAGGTAGTCATAATCATTATTCAGATTACCTCAGAACGAGAGCTATTATCAATCATCAGGAGTCAGTTACTAAAGATAAACCAAGTTCAACCGCTGAACGTCAGTTTTTCCTCAACCAAGCACCGATGTGTTTTACTGTTGTCGCATGTCCTTACCACACCAGACGTTTAAGAGACCCAGCCATTGCAGTGCCCCAACACCCTGGCTTCAGGACTCGCATCTGCTGTGCGCACGCAAGTTTTCACGCCACCTGTCACCAGGCCACCCGCTCTCAAGAGGACGGCGGCAGACGCTGGTACTCGGAGCGGGGGGCCGGAGAACAACGGCTCGGAGGGAGCGGTCCCGGCGCAGAACCCCTCACGAAGCACCCTCTGAAGCAGAGACGCGCCGCCCGCTGTCCAACCACGCCGTCGCGGTCCCTTCCTCCCTGGGGACACCAACGCGCAAAACCTCTTCAGATCCCCAACGGCGAGAGCGGCGGGGGGGGGGCGAGGC
>WEKW01005525.1:22126-32205 GCA_013389905.1 Sula dactylatra
AGCCGGCGCAGCCACACGGCGCGGCGCGGCGCGCAGGATCCCAGCTCGGATCCCAGCTCGGATCCCGAGTGCTGCGTAGCTGCATCAGCACAGTCAAGCACCTGAGCTGACCAGACCTGTTCCTCACGAGGACCCTTAGCCTGGGCACCGTTGCCGCTCTTCCAGTGAGGACTCTCCTCCCTGCGCTCCACCGCACACCACATACATGCTCACAAAATGTCATAGTAGCGCAGAGCGGTTTTGCGAGGGCTTGTTTCATATGACTCACCGATACAGTCGGGTTTCGACCTATCTTTTTGCTGAGTTGCGACACAAGGACTTTTTCACTTACTCCAAAATGTTGCCCCAAAGTGCTTCAGAGCAACACTAGAACCTTGCGGCTCCTGGGGTGGTGCTGTCATACCCTCCCTGTACAGCTGCCGAAGCGGTTTCTATTTTAAGAAGAAAAGAGTGATTAAAGTGTTTGCCTAGGCAGGTATTTCAGTCTGCTTTGATTTCTGTGTGACTTGTGGCAAGTCACGTAGCCCCTCCGCCCCGCCATGCTTCGCTTCCCTAGGCAAATAGTATTTTCAGGGATAATAAAGCTTTCCTACCCCACAGGCATATTGTGAGAATGAACGTGAAAGATGCTCTGAGGTGCGCAGACATTACAGCAAGTGTTAGACATAGGTTATAATAGAAGATGGAGAACTGAACACTACAGATGTGATTAACCTTCAAAACAGCATAAAAGGAGAATCTGCAGAAAATATACATGCAAGGCAGTCTGCTGAAGTGAGGAAGGGATGCCACGGTACAAATAGCAAGGAGCGAACTTTGCATGACTAAAAGTGTTTCTTCAGCATGTTCCATGTATGATTTTTTTCAATCTTTTACGTGTCTGATGTCAGTGATTTAAAGAAACGATAAAGTACCACCCCATGTTTGTATGGAAAAGCTGCCTCACGTATCAAGTGAACTGTTATTTTTGGCAATCAGGCATACCATTCACAAGTGGGAAAAATCTTTTTCTCATCAAGGTGGCAAGGATATTTGTAATATTCAGTAAATTAAATCAATCAACCAAAGTATACTGGGTTAATATATCATGATTTAAATTGCTATAGCAGTATCAAGCAGGACACATCATCATTTAAAGAAAAAAAAAAAAGCACTTGAAGCCAGCATTTCAGATGGTATCCAAGCTGATTCCAGTTTACTGCCATTAAAATGGGAGCTCTTTCAAATTACACTCCTCTGACACTAGGCATTAGATCATCTTATTTTTTTCTTTTATTTTATATTTATTAGTCTAAATCGGTATTACACAGAATCATAGAGAGGGAATTTGTCAATAATTCTGACACCTATCTGCTAATGCGTACTGCAAATACCTCCAAGCTGCAGAAGAGTTTTGTACAACTGCTGAACAAGATCTTAACACATCCTTTCTGGAAGTTGGATCAGATCAAGAAATCTGATTGTTGATCGTGAGCGATTTCAGTGTGTACCGAGTGATGTGCTTAAGTTAGCAATAACAAATGAATGGGAAGTCCATCTGTAACTTTTGTTTCATGCGCGGAATTTCTCCAGACATTGGCATTTAGCTGCATGTCTAATGGTAGTCTGGCAGAAAAACTAAAAGTTTAAGCAATCCTATGCTTATTCTGCTCCAAACATTTTTTTCAATAGATAATAAATGGATACTGAAGGCTGTAAGATTAAAACACTTGAGGATTTTTTTTTTTGTCTGGCTGCTTTTCATAAGATGTACTTCACTAAGATGCTGCTAGATGTACAGACTTTAATATTTGTTCTTCGTTTTTCTAGGTAGCACCCAGTGCTTTGCCGCTGTGATATGCATAGCTCTTCTTAAATCAGTGGGATATTCCTGTGTTTATAGTTAAATTATGTTTAAATGCTTCACTGCATCAAGATCATTAAAATGTGTTATGGTCCAGAGGACTAAGAGTAAATGAGCTGAGATCTACTGAGAACTGGGTGCCTGGTTCCTGTAGAACCTCACGGTACAGCTGGGAGGGATGCCCTGCACAGCAGTGGCATTGTTTAAAAAAAAAAAAAACAACTTGGAAACTACGAGTGTGAGGAACAGATTGCAGGACTGGACATGCAGTGTCTGCACAGGATTTTGAATGCAGAAGTTATCATAATGATACCCAGCTCTTAATCTGTGCTTTTTACTTATAAGCATGTAAGAACTTAAGGAGGTAGGTATCATTATCTCTGTCTTCCATACAGGGAAATTCAGTCATTAGACATGGAAATAACTTGTCCAAAGTCATCAGGATCAGAGATTGAGCAAGGAATTCAAATCAGACCTGAATTCCAGTCTAGTGTCATTGCTGCTCAGCAACCCAGCTTCTCTTAAACTATTTTTTTTCTAATTTGTAGTTTCTGAAGCATCGTGCTATAAATAGAACACACATACTGTGACAGTGTTTGCTCTCTGCTTTCAGGCAGTGCTTTCATACGTTTCTAAAGCACAAACATGCTTTGCATTTTGAGATCTCAGAGGATAGTCCTATCACTTCTTTACAATCGATATTTGACTATTTTGTTTCAATAACCCTATTTTTCTCTCTCTGTTTGTATAGCATATTGCACCAGATTTCATCAGCAATTGCAAAATTCTTTCATACATCAGCCTTTAGTTTTCAGTGAGGATTTTAGGTTCCTGAAGAATTCAGGCTCAGGCCAAGCTCATTCATGCCATCTTTATAGTTAAAAATGTTTATTTGTTTTATATAGGGTAGAATAGTTGGATTTGATTGAGGCTACCACCTTTTTCATTAATTTAATTTCTGTCAGCGGACAAAGCTACTGAGCCAGGTACTGGTCTCACTTACAGTAAGATGTCTAAAATGTCTTTCTGAAGCTATTTAACAGAACTACCCTGCTGCAATGTCTGTCACAGTCTGGCTGGCTATGTCTAAAAAGTAAAAACAGAATCTATATTCTTACCACAGAAGAATTTACTTACAACATAACATGTGGTCATTTGGACTTGAAGACAAATTAATAAAAGACTCAGTTTTGCTAAACTATACTGATGTCTAACACATTTTATTTAGGTTTCTGACTGCCAGTGCTTCTACCTGAAAAATACCTTACCCCGAACAATCTGCTGTCATCAAATATTTTTATTTCATTCTCTAGCCAGTACTTTCTTAAACTTTATGATAACCCTGTAGCTCTTGCTTTTTTATTCATTGATTGATGATGTCTGAGACCAGTAGATGGATTGGGGACAAGAAGTTTGTTTGCCTCTGTCCTGCCAAACCAGTTCTGTGGGTCAACAGCAGATTTCAGTTTCAAGGCTGTCAACCCTGCGTTTTTCAAGAGTATCGTTTTCACTATAAAAAGCTTTTTAGCAGTTTTTAGTTTTCATTCTTTTGTTCTTTTGTATCGATTTTTATTTGCATTTATTCCATAAGCAATATTTGAACTCCAAGATCAGAGATGTCAGCGTAATCTTAAACTTAAGAGGTTCACGTAAAGCAGAAGCATTAAGTCATTTCAGTGCCAGATATAAACTATTAAATAATTCAATGTGTACTTTTTCAACAGACATAAATTATTGACCAGAAAATGGCCCAGCGAAGCCCAATCTTCCCAACTCTTGCCCCTTCTGAAAGGTACAGTTTGGAATGTAAAAAATAAAATCTTCATATTGCAGAGTATTGTGTGTGTCTCAATTCCCTGTATATAGTAATGCTGTGACTCGGGTCTTTGGCATTAGTATGCAAAGTGAACTACTGTAGACTCATTCAAATCATGGCCCAAATCACAATTCCTTACTCAGCTTTTACTTAACCCTTTCCCAAAGAAATTAAATAGCGTAAACTGTAATTGAGTAAAAGTCCAAGAATACGATAATTTAGCCAGTCTTCTAATAGAATGGAATAAGTGTGAAAACTCACAGCCAGAAGTGACCTTTGTTGAAGTCCTCATACATCTTTATCAATATCATCATGGTGAGAGTAAACTGTTAATTTGGCTCATTAACAGGAAACAACATGGAGAATACACAGTAAATAACAGAGTTAAAAGAAAAAAAATCTCCTATTTCAAAGTGGGGTTAAACTTGTATCTTCCACTGATGCTTCTGAAAATTTTCTTTATTCTTTACAAAATACAGCAGCAGGAAAAGACTGCATGCATTAGCGCTGTAATTTTTTTACTTTGAGCATCCATGAGCTCCATTGCTTTCCATGGAAGCTATGCAAAGTGCATAGCTCTCTTGAAAAATCTAGACAATTATTCAAGGTACCCAAATGTAAGCTATTCTGGGGGAAAATTTTACTTCTAAGACTATGAGAAGCTTGTCATAATTTTGGTCTCTCTTCAGTTTCTACACCTACATATGCTCCTGTCCAGTTCATGGGGGAACAAGCTTCTGTATGGTATTACAGGATAGCTACAGAGACTGAAAAAAGGAACAGGCACAACTACTCCTTTTTAATCTCGGTCTGTTTCCATTTAATTTGCAATATCTACCTTCTACAGTTACTGCTTTGATTAAGGCTGAAAACTGTAAAGATAAATAGCATTACTTCTGAAACTCAATAAAAGGGTTCTGAATGTGGACTCTTAATCAAATTATAGTTCTGAATTGTAACTACTTTTATGATGCTAATGTCCTTTTCTTAAGATCCAATGCTTTTATAAGCTTCCTTAAAGAGTAGTAAAAAGAGCCTGACCTGCCTTTGTACAAGATACATGCAGTAGCAAACACAGCACCCACTTATTTGTAGCAGTGGGCTCTCTGTGAATATTTTGGTGCTTCTCCCTAGTATTACTGCTAAGATAGTATCACACCTTTTCCAGTGGAAAGACATCGCAGAGTTTTGTGTGAAAACTTAACTGTATCTGGATATTCTTCTTCACTAGACGGGTTCGAAACATACCGCTGCACAGCCAGGCATTGACGGCGGTCCCATTGGCATCTGCAAGCCTGGTGGATCAGCTGGAAGACAGAATCCTAAGCCATGAGAAAACAACGGCGGCTCTTGTGGAACACGCTTTTCGCATTAAGGAGGACATTGTTTCCACTCTGCACAGAATGCAGAACAAAGGTGGGGGGGACCGGTTGGCTAGGCAACTTTTGGAAGAACACATCCGAAACATAACGGCAATAGTGAGGCAGCTTAATCGGGACATTGAGGTATGTTAAGAACTTTTCACAGGACTAATGCCATCTCAGCTACTTATTCCTTCTAATTTAATAAGTACGTTTACCACAGGATAAGCGAAGGTCAGACAAGGTCTGAAGATCCTGTAAGCTCATAAGTTGTTTTTGTAACTTGAAAAATTGTTTGCAAATTACCTAACTCTTTCAGTAGCTATGAAAATAGCACAGGATATTAGCATATAGACACAGAAACCTTTGTGGTACTATTAAGCTTGCTTTCAAAAGCTGCACTGGAAAACCTTGAAAAAATGAATTAATGCAAAACTAATAGCCAGCTCCACTTCAGTCCAAAGTCTGTGCTGTATAAACACTAGGAAATGCCTTAGCTCTATAATAAACTTTCTTTCACTTCCGACTTACTGACGCCACCAAGTAGCCAAACCCAACTGCTCATTTTTATGACCTAATCATATGCAGATACATGACTTCACGTCTGACCTCTGCTGCAATGAGCAACGGGGGTGTGGTGGGGAAAACAAAAGGATAAAAATAAATATTTAAGTCTCCATTCCCTTGTCAAGTTATACTTTTACGTATTATGGTATTTATGTACAGATTGGACACTAAGAGTAAGAAATAATAAATGACCTAAAGGTATCTGGTTTAGTGCAAGACAAAGCTTTTAATAAAGTACTAATAAAATGGTATCTGATGTTACTGGAATACTGAAAAACAATGAGCGACATTTTAAAAGTACATTAAATGTGACATACTGAGTTTATATTTGCATATGAATGCTTTGTAGATGCTGCAGGAACAGATACGTGTCAGAGACAATCTCAGCTATGGAACAAATTCTACCCTGAAGAGTCTGGAAATGCGGCAGCTTTCTGGTTTAGGAGATCTTCGGGGAAGAGTTGCAAGGTAAAAGTCAACGTGGAAGTATATTTTGGGGACTAGCTAATGTTGTTTTAATCTTGAAGTATGAATGTTAATGATAATGGGCTGAATTCAACTTTGGCAAAATTCCCAGGATAATTTTTCTCAGTGTTTTCAAGAAAATGAATAATCATCCTTTGCGTTCTAGTATTACATATTAAACTTAACAATATCACCCTTAATTCCTGAAATTCCTGAAATTAGTTTTTAATAAAGTGCCTCAAATTCCTTAGGAACTTGGATTTGGTGCAGCTTTGAAAAGTACTATGGTTAGACTGGTCTATCTTTGAAACAAATTAATTAGCACAATTATAGAGGCAGCATGGAACAATCTGCACTTGTAAAGAACAGAATAGTTGCACGTTTTTGCATATATTTTAGAAGTAAAAATCTGTGCATTCAGTTATTGGATAGCCATATTAAAAACTACATTGGCTACCTGACGTGTAAGGAACAGAAGACTATAAAATAATCGAGGTTTACAGGCTACTTGAAACTCCAGGTTATAATTGTGCAGCTACACGAACTTCAGGTTGTGCCATCAAGGACACAATTACAAACCCCAATACAACAACATTTGCTTAAGTGTCTGTGAAGTTGAACACAAAAGACAGAGGATATGTACAGCTATAGAAAAAGGACCTGACCTGGCCTAAAGTAGCTTGGCTAAACTTCGGTGGAATTATACTACTCTAAAATTTGATCTCTTGCCTGTATCGTACAGATAATTTTTCTTCTTTTGTACTTCAACTGATTTAGTGATAACCTTCAACAGCCTACAATAACAATCAGGAGGAATTTTCCTTGAATTAAAAGTTTTCTCATAAATTATTTGATCGTTTGAAGTTTTCACTGTAGCTTTCATAGCCTGTTTTGTAAAGAATACTTCAGAGAGGTTTTACATACTCTTTTTTTGTTATGCACTATCCTTTAGTAAATAGGAATGAACTAGAAAAGCTTATTTTGTCACATCAGAAAATTGATTGAAATATATAGAGAAAGAGATACACACACACATCTTTCTCACTGAGAAATCCCTGACAAATCTACATGCTTAAATTGTTCTGCTTATTTATCTAAAAAGTCCACTTTGAGATCATACTACATCCTGAGAGGTCCATATTTGGAGTAACACAGTTACTGACACCTTGTGAAGCAAAATACAGTGCCTTTGCTTTCCATGACAGAACTCATGTGAATAAACATGTGCCAGCATGAACTTCACAAATGGGGCCCCTTGCCTGTCCCAAGTACTTGGTATGGGGATCAGTGGTGGACTAGCACAGCCTGCACCGGGATTTCTTCCTTTATTTACTTAGGGCAATGCCCTTGTACTGTGCCTGGGTTGCAACTTATCTGATAATTGTATGAGATTATACCCACCTGCCTTATGTCAGACTGTGCAATGAATGTTGGATATTTGTATTCATTGCCATAAGAGAATCAGTTTATTGTATTTTAACTGTTACCTTCTATTCAGCATTATGCTCTCTACATAAAAATTTTCCCTGAATAAGGAAGAAAAACTTCCCTTTATCAAAAATCAAGTTAAAGCAGTGTTCTGTGGGAGAAAGCTATTTGCCTTTATTTACAGACATATTCTACTTTGAAAATTAGTCTTCTTGTGAATGGTGATTATAGCAATATCTGGAGACCATGGTCAAGGTGGCAGTTTGTTATGCTGTTGGCACTACACAGAAATTGTCCCTGGGATAAACACTTCCTGATTACGCTAGCCAATGTTCCTTATATAAAATAAGCTGAACTCACCTAATATAATTTTACTTTTATATCTAGTTCTGCTAGCTTTCAGATGAGTTCAAAGAGTGAAGCCTTAAAAACATGATCAAGTTACTGTGGGTTACCAACTTCCTGAGCATCAGCCACAGTCAAGGTGTTATGTACAGCTCCGCTGCAGTGACAGTAGGCTAATTTAACTCCAAGTACACCATGTTTGCTCTAGGCTAGAGGTGGGCAGATGGACAATCAGTGTGAAGGAGTTTATATATGCTGCGTGACAGTAAATCACCTAAGTATGAGCCTTTTGGTCCTGTAATAATTTTAGCGTCTATCTCAGGATTCTGGCCAAATTTCACTTCCAGTAATTACATACATACTAAACATCCTATTCAACTTCAGTATTGGAGAGAGTGGTGTTTATTTCCTAACACCAACTGTTCTGTAACATGTCAATATATCAAACAACTGTCTTGTTATTTCTTGAGCGTTGCTGCTTTTAATGATGAGAACAGGGATCCCTACACACACATGCAGTTCTGAAGCACAGCTCCAAAACCATGCTAACCACAGCTCTGGAAGAGTGAGAATCAGACAGACCTTACAGCTGAGCTCACCTGCATCACAAAATCAACTAATATCCCTAGCAGGAGAAGACTGAATACACATTACAGATCATGTCTCTGGGTCATTTCTCATTAAGCGTAATTTATTGATGAATTTGTAAATCATCATTACCATGTTCACTGTGAATGATGCTGTACATTTTCCTAAGAATCAGCATTATTATTAACATCAAGAAAAATGTTACCTCTATTAAATTCTGTGACACATTCAGCAGAAAATTAGATAGATGCCGATAGATCTATTGCTCCAGCCTCCTGTCCGTGATGTTGGCAATTTTATATAATAGATTTACCAATTCTATTTCTAGTGATATTAGATCATAAAACTCATGAGTAGTGCCTTATCATTTATTTACAGAATAACTTTTGGACTATAATAATTTGTCTGGGAACTTTAAATACAGCAGCCTGGTCAGAACCATAGCAGTAACTGTTTCTAGAAGCTTCCTGATAGCTAAAACATGCAGAGAAATGGCAACTCTGTATGTTCAAACTGGGCCTACTTTGCATATATAGATGATTTTTTTATATACATTATAGATCTGATTCATTTCAGACACTCTGGAGTCATTACATGTAGGCAGATTTTCCTACACTGCACAGAAAATGAGTCTGATGCATCTGAGATGCACTGCATTTATGAACTTCATAAGTACAATAAATCTGCTGTACTCTGGCTACTTGCTGTGTACAAGATGCACACAACAAGGACTGATCTGGGGTCCCTGATCCAGGCTATTCATAATCTGCCAGCTCTGCTGTTCTTGCCCAGTGGATCCCCTGGACGTAACAACTTGCTTTTCACTACTTGTTCTTCAGCTACTTGGTTATTCACTGAAACACTGGTATTTTGATTGAAACATCTCCTGTTATAATAAAACAGGAACATTATAAATCTGTATGTACCATTATAGCATATTTATATAGTATCCTGTTGCAGAGTACTGGTGTAGTTCTCAGCTTTATCTAGTCCCTGGTGATACTGAATAGAGCAACCGTTGTGTTTTGATTTCTTAGAGATCGAAGACAACAAAAATATTCTTCAGTGTGCCAGAAAAATAACTACTGCTTTTGCTTACCACAACTTGGAAGGCAGTTGTTCGATAATTTCACTGTTCACATTAAACATTACTGGTTTCTAGAACTATACTGTATTCTGAAACTGAGAATAATACTTGACAGTACGAAATCTCTCCATTTATTCTTCATGTACCAATTTCATGTAAGTACACAGCTTGGCAATCAGAACTTTCAGAAAATGTCCTCCAAAAATTAAACAGTAGTAAAATGAACTCATTCTAGTGCATCTTTGGCCCAAATTTTAACAGTGCATGCGTGCAACTGCACATGAAAAAAATCACTGGGTTGTCTGTATGGCCAGCTTCAGCATTTCAGATGTGAAGACAGAGAATTATTTATTGTGCTTTTCTTTGTATAACATGGTTTTATAGACAGCTTTTATATTTTTAAACTAGTATTATTCCTAGAAATCTTAATCTATTTCTCATTTCTTTCCTTGTGCTTTTAAGATGACCAAACCTCAGGAGTTGTTTTCTGCTTCTGTCTTTATATCCATAGTCCACTGGCTTAATTTGTATAGTCAGTTTGATTAAATTATGCAGGAACTTAAGTCCTGTGTTCAGAAA
>WEKW01005529.1:0-11619 GCA_013389905.1 Sula dactylatra
TTCGTTGCTGACTGGGGCTAAACCACAACACCCACAAAACTAGTTTGTATTCATTTAAATGCATAGTACAGTTTTTAGAAATGATCATCAAATCTTCTCCGTTGTGGATTTTTTTTTTATGTCACTTTCTTTTAAAAACCAGGGAGTCTCTCTTCTGTAAATGGAGAGGTGAAAAAATTTATAAAAAGTGTACTTATTTCTCATATCTTAAGTATCATCTTCTAGAGATTCCTTTTTTCCCCTGATGAGATAACAGGAGGATCTAAGCAACTAGCTTTGATTTTTGTGAATAGCTTTCAGATAAATCCAACACGGAGATGGTATCCCACTGGTTGTTACTTAAAAATTTGCTGATAACAAACATTTTCTGAGAAGTAATGAGTTTCCCATTTCCAGGCTCAAGTGCCTAAATGAAAGAAGTCAAGGTGTGGGCAATGATGTAAACCAAAAGAATTCATTGCTGTATTGTAGGACATCATGTGACACACTGTGAAGGCCTTTGAGCTTCTCATACCATCATGATAGCTCCGGCATCAAACCCACACTAGCATCTGATCTCCCTGAATGCCAAAAACATGGCTTGATTCTGCCTTAACTCAGGAGTGAACCAGCTGGCTCTTTAGAGAGGCAAACCAAAGCAAAGGGTGGGGATGGAAGATGTGGGCACTGACTCATAGTGTAGATCTGCTTCTTGAGATGCTGAAAGTTCAAACCGGATGGAGATACTTGGTTCTGAGAACCTGAGTCTGAACTGTACAAACTATCAAAGGGAAGGTGAATATGGTCCATCTCAATCCTTGGCCAAGGTTGAGGTGCATCATATGTTTGTGCATCTTGTGACATTTCTCCTCAGTTATGTGTCTAACAGCATAATAATGAGGAAAATATTATATTTTGGACTACTACTTTTTCTGATTAATCCCCATTCATGTATTGGAGAGTGTAATATGAAACTTTGTTTAGCAAAGTGTATCTGTATAGAAAATATTCCTTGGAAGTTCTCTGCTTTAAAATACAATTATCTGTTATGTGGTCAACCTCCTGGCTGTAAACATCAGAATGCATAATTCCCAAAAATTCCACTTATCCCTGGCTTAGGGTGGAGACCTTAAACACCTTTGTGTCTATATGTCTGGAACACTGAGCCTGTTGGGGTGTTCTGCAACCACAGCCTTTAGATATATCACATTTCAGCCCTGAGTCAAATGAGAAATACATAGAATAGACTTCCTAAGAACTGGGGCAACTTTACATTGTGTGTCTACTTCAGGGTTAAGGTCATGAATGTGGAGGAAAAGACTGGTCCAGCTGGAATTGCTGTCATCCTCCCATGTTTGGTGATGGGCACTTCTGGGATTTAAGACTGTTTGTCAGGAAGAAAACGTATCTTAGACAAGTCAGAGGATTGTAAGGATTTCTTCTTTCCCAGGCCTCCTCCTTGTGTGGAGTTTGACAGGCATTTGTAAGAGGACATGAAGGAGGAGGAGGAAATGCCTGTTGGGCTCAGTGGGGAGGACAATCTGCGTCTAAGTCTGCCTCCACACCTTTATTGGAAACCCTGCTTCTCAGCTAGGACTGAAATTGTCTGTACCCCACCCCTTGCTCCTGACTTTGAATACATCAAGGTTGTTTGTTTGCCTGTCTCTGTTGCCTGTCTCTGGGAGTCAGCTAGTGCAACTTTAGTATGTCCTAATTCCACTTGCTGACACGATGGGTTTTTTCCTCTTCTTACAGGTAACACACTGTGAATGGAAAACCAAACAAGTGCAAGTGAGTTTGTTCTCTTGGGACTTACAAGTGAACCACACCTTCAAAGACTCTTTTCTGTTTTCAGTTATTTATTTCATCACTCTGTTTGGAAATATGGTGATCATGATTGTGATAAGTACTGATCCCCACCTTCACTCCTCTATGTACTTCTTCCTTTTTCACTTAGCCCTCACAGATATCTGTTATGCCACCACCATTGTTCCTTATATGCTGGTGAATTTCCTAGTGAAGCAGAAAACCATTGACTTCAGTGCCTGTATTATCCAGATGTCCTTAATCCTTCTCTCAGCTGGTAGTGAAATTTTCATGCTCTCAGCAATGGCATATGACCAGTACATTGCCATCTGTAAACCGCTACACTACCAAGAGGTTATGAACAAACTTGTCTGTAGCCAGCTGGTAGGGGGTGCATGGACAATGGGGGTCTTACACTCCATTATAAACACACTGCCGATGCTAAATGTGCAATTCTGCAAGTACACAGAAATTAAGCATTTCAGCTGTGAGTTGCCCCCTCTCTTAACTGCAGCTTGTGGTAGGACTTTCCTCAATGAACTTGTTCTTCTGTCTTCTGCTGTGATCTTTGGGTCAAGCTCCTTTCTGCTCACTCTTATCTCCTACATCGGTATCATCTCTACTGTCCTGAAGATACAGTCTGCAAAGGGGAGACACAAAGCTTTCTCCACTTGCAGCTCCCACCTCATCGTTGTGATTTTGCTATACACAACTGCTCTGTTCCAGTACACAAAACCCAGTTCAGCCTCGTCATTCATTCTAAATCAACTGGTTTCCATCCAGTACAGCATTTTAACCCCCATGCTAAATCCCATCATCTACAGCCCGAAAAATAATGTGAAAACAGCTTTGGGCAGAATGTTAGGGAAAATTCAGGTTTCGCAATCAGTGTAACTGCCTCTAAGTTGTACTTTTCAAATAAATGGAATTTAAAATATGGAGTGATAAAAAGCAACCTGTCCTATATGTTAAGGGATGTTAAGAGGGGCTATCATGTCGCACAGCTTTGGATCCAAGACTCCATCCCACCTGGCCACTGGAGCCCAGTCTTGTGCCCTGGGGACCTGGGGTCTCTGCCCAGGCTGAGGATCATGGCTGCTGCTTTCCCGTCTGCAGGTTCAACCAGTAGCAAAGCTGAGCACGTGCCCCAAAGGACACTGACATGGCCAGTTACACAGACTGCCACAGACACAGTGCTGCCTTCATCAGCACCTACATACTGGACCCACATAACACATAACATCCCTTCCTCCTCTGGGGCTGGCGGAGACGAGTGCAGACACACACAGAGACACCCACACAACACTCTCCAAGTTCACAAGCACATGCACATTCACAGGTCCCCTAAGCACCAGCATGGCCTGCTTGCCACCCAGTACTCCTGCCCTGGCCCTCTTACCTGCCCCATGGGTTCCCTACTCACCAACTGGTCTGTCTTGATGCTCGCTACAAACATGCAACACTCACTTACTCATCCCAGAGGCACTCCACACTCACAGGTCCTCCTGGGTACCAGCATGAACCCTCTGGCCACCTGATACTCCTGCAAGGATCCGGGTCCTTCTACTCACCGGCTGGTCCAGCTTGAAGTTTGCTGGTGAATACACATGCACACCCCATGCACAGTCTGGGTAAGATACAGACACCCTCCCCCCAGCAGCTAGCACCGAGCACATGAGCTGTGACCCACGGTCCCACTCCAGCCACCACCATGGAGTCCCTCATGGGCCTCCCTCACCCCAGTCGCCCCCAGTAGCTGTTTTTTGGGACACACACTGTTCCTGCCCTAGTGGCTGATAGCCCCTACTCACACCAGTAACTGACACCTCTGGTCTGATGCCAGTAGCTGGCACTCAGTCCACTCATGATGGTTCCCCCAGTAGGTGGCACTTAGTCCTTGCAGCACTGTCACACACACGACAGAAAGTGAGATTATGCAGACAGAAGAAGATTATGCAGTTAGGAGGAGATCAAATAAGAAAATAGGACAGACTGCAGTGATCAGGCAGAGGGCTTGGTCACATAAATGTACTGATCAGTTCCATTCTACATGCAACTGCCTCATTTACACCCATTTCTGTCTATTCCTCCTTTGTTCCTCCTCAATTCCCTTCCCCAGCACATTCTCTCATCAGTTTGCACAGTCCCACCAACCACCTCCAACATCCCGGACCCTCAGAGTTGAATCTTTATTGGTTGCAAACTCCATGTTTGCCTGCAATTTCTTGACAGCCAATATGTGTGACTGATTAGGTTTCTTTTGTGTCTTTGTCCCCATTATGTTTACCTGTCAGGTTTGTTTGTATAATTTGTTTTCCTTAGTATTTCATTTGACAAAGTCCTTGATTAGATAATCTTGCTGAAGGTAACATTCTCACATACCTTTATCAGTTAGTGTGACTAACCACGTTTGTTCTCATCACTGCCTCCCTTATGGTTTGTTGATGTGGTTTGTGTCTCTTTATGTTCTTGTTTGTTGCTTCCCCCTTTTCTTATTATCCATTTTTGCATTGAAAAATGTCCTTGACCAGATACCCTTAAAGAAGCAGATACCCGCCTTCCACATACCCTTACACTATAGAAATCAGTTGTGCCTATAGAAGCAGGCAGTAGCACTCGTTTTTTCACTTCATGGTTTTATTCCCATGCTGTCTTTACTGCATTCCTACTCTTTTGCTACTGGGATCTTTCCAGGGGGCAACAACTAAGGTGGCAGATGAAATCTGAGGCCAACTCAGTGCTTAAATCAGCTGCTGTATTAGGCTTGTTCTAGGTCACATCATGTAAGGGCAGCTTTGTTCCAGCCACTGCATTCCCTTCACAGATGGCAGGCATCTTCTTGCTGCAGTCAGGACTCCTGCTTTCCTGGAGCTGTGTCCACTGAAACTGCCACAACTTGGTCTCTTCAGAAATTATCTCTTTTCACTTCCTCACTGTCCTGTTGTGCCCCTCTTTTTGTACATGGTCTAACTGCTTTTGTAACCTGCTGCTGGCACTGTGGTGCTTGCATGGGCATTCCCATGACTACAAGCAAGTCCTAGCAATGAGTGCTTCTCTGCTGAAGAAAGCTTGGCCTCTTCTGGCCTCCCTATCACAGCATCTCGGCAGTAACAGGTTTTCAGCGTAGCGCCTGAAGGCTCAGCTTTTCTTACAATGCTGCTGGGAAGAACACACTTCAAGGCATTGTACCCTAAAGGACCTGCTGTTTTCCTTGGGTTCTCCATGAGCTCAGGGTGACAAGCAGAGAGTCCTAGCTCTCCCTGGGAATGGAGAATGGACACTGATTTATACCATCTTCAATTAAACACCTTAGCCTGGATCTAGCAACACACTCAAATGCATCTCATGCCATTGGAAATGTCTCATGATTCCTCAGAGTACTTTTCATGGCCACAGACACCTAAAAATGAGGGATAACAGGCAGTGGCTCTATCTGGCTAGGTGCGCTTCCCTCCTTGACCAACATGGCCAGTGTGGAGTGACCCCATGGTTCCAGAGAACTGCAACTCTGGACCTGGACAGGGGGACAGAGTTGGACTGCAACCCCATTTGCTCTGCTGAGCAGCATTGCCAACTTGGGGTCCTGCACAGAAGAGGGGATCCAGGAACATGGCTTCACTTTTACCTGGGAAAAGCCTCTCTGGGGAGCAGGGATGTCACTAAAGAAGAGCAAGAGAGCACCAGTGTGTGAGAGAGGAACAAATTATTTTTTAGTGCACTGAGGTGTAGCCTACTCCGCCAGGGCAGGGGCTTCATGTTGCAAATACTTCCTGTTTTGTAAGCTGGAAGGGGCAGTTGCTCCTGCCAGATACACAATCTGTGAACACATGGCATATGATTTAAAAATGGCAGCTTCCGGGGGCAAAAAGAGGCGGATAAACAGATCATGTGGCTGGGAACAAGGGCAACACTTTGGGGAAAAGTGGGAAACATGACTGCCAAGAGGGGTGGGAAATCTGCCAGAAGTTGGGTCCATGGCACCAGTCCCTTCTTGTCTTGGATAAAAGTCATTCCTATATTACTGGTGATGTTGTGGTGACTCTGTGATACGGACTGCTTGATCAGGAAGAAGATATAGAGGAGGCTTTCTTCAAGACACTGCAGGAGCAGTGGTGTCCCAGCCATCTCTGGCTGTGTGAACTAGTGGCTGTGTGTCTCTAAGGGTGAGAGCAATTGGGGTGCACTGCTGGGGGACCAGGTGGGTCCCAGGGAGCCCTGGCTACTTCTGTGTGGAAGTGCCTGTGTTTCTCTAACAATGAGACTACACGAATTTGATTATCTGGGACAAGGGGACTCTCCATCAACTCTGGGTGTGTGAGGTTCCCCATGAGCCTTTCTGTGGGTCTCAGAGGCCACCAACTTCCCATCCCAGAGGCCATCCCAGATGCCTCCAACAGGCTTTATATTTGCCCCTGGAGCCTCTTACGCCATTCCATGAAGATCTAAGCCTCCAAAAGCCTGTATGTGTGCCCCAGAGGCTTCCAAGTGCCCTTCTGCTCAACCAAGGGGCATCTGAGAGCCATGGGGTTTGGCTCCTGGGTTTTGGGCTCATAGGGTTATGGGCCCCTAGTTATTATAATTCCTATGTCTAGGAACTCCTGTGGTTTGGAGAACCAAGGGCTAGCACCCCCAAGTGTTATTGGCACCTAGAACTACAGGCCCTTAAGATTAGTACCTCTTAGGTTTATAGGCCTGTAGGATTATGGGCAGCTTAGGGTACCATAGAGTCCCATAGGCACGTAAGGTTACTGGCTCCTGGGGTCTTGGGCCAGCCCTTAAAGATATGGGCCCTTGGGCTAGCACCCACTGCTTTTACTGCCCCAAAGGCTTATGGGCCTCTAGGGTAATGGCTCCCTAGAATTATGGGCCCCATAGTTTTATGGCCCTACTGTTAGTGCCTGATAGGGTTATTGGCCTGTCAGTTCATAGGTTGCTAGGTTTAGCATCCAATTTGTTTAGCACCCCCTAGGGTTGGGGGCTCCTAAGTTTAGTAACTCTAGGTTCATAGGCCCCTGTGGTTACCAACCCCTAGGGTTATGGGCCCCAACAGTTAGGACCCCTCCAGGCTTAGCACCACCTGAAGTTCTGGGTCCCAACAGTTATGGGCACAAATGGTTAGCCATCCCTGTAGTTATGGGCCCCAAAAAGTATGGGCCCCTAGAGTTATGGGCCCCAAAGTTTTTGGGTCACTATGGTGTTGTGGTTTAGCCCCAGTCAGCAACCAAGCACCATGGACCCACTTGCTCACTCAACACCCTTGCTGGGATGGGGGAGAGAATCAGAAGAGTAAAAGTAAGAAAACTCATGGGTTGAGATAAAAACAGTTTAATAGGTAAAACAAAAGCTGTGCTGCAAGCAAAACAAAACAAGGAATTCAATCACTACTTCCCACTGGCAGGCAGGTGTTCAGCCATCTCCAGGGAAGCAGGGCTCCATCATGCGTAACGGTTACTTGGGAAGACAAACGCCATAACTCCAAACGTCCCCCGCTTCCTTCTTCTTCCCCCAGCTTTATATACTGAGTGTGATGTCATATGGTATGGAATATCCCTTTGATCAGTTGGGATCAGCTGTCCCAGCTGTGTCCCCTCCCAACTTCTTGTGCACCTGGCAAAGCATGGGAAGCTGAAATGTCTTTGACTAGTGTAAGCACTACTTAGCAACAACTAAAATATTTCCACATTATCAACATTGTTTTTAGCACAAATCCAAAACATAGCTCCGTACTAGTTACTATGAAGAAAATTGACTCTATCCCAGCCAAAACCAGGACATATGATTATCAAACCCATGGTTATGGTCTTCTATATTTATGGCCTCCTAGCATTTTGGTCTCCTAGGGTTAAGTCTAATAGCCAATATGTCTCTGGGGTTGTGTGCCCGTAGGATAGAGATTCCTATGGATCTCTAGGGTAAGCCACTCCTAATGATTGTAACCCCTAGGTTTTGGGGTTTGCTCTCCATAGGGTTATGGACACCTAGGCAGAGAGACAAATAAGTTATGGGTCCCCTACAGCTAGCGAGCCTTGGAGTTACAGTCCACTTGGCTTATTGGCCCCTAAGATTAGCAACCCCTTGGATTCTGGTTCCCCAGGGTTATAAGACCCTAACTGTTATGGGTCCCTAGGTTTAGTATGTCAAATGTTATGGGTGCCAAGGGTGGTATGTAATTTGGCTTAGCAATGCCTCAGGTTATGGGTCCCTAGGGTTATGGAGGCTGTTTGGAGAGACGGCCTTGATGCAGTAGCCAAAACACTGGTGTGTTACCAACAGCTTTCTAGCTACAAATACAAAGCACAGCACTATAAGGTCTGCTATGGGGAAAGTAAACTCCATCCCAGCCAGGCCCAGTACAGTCTTACATTCTGTCCTGGCCTCCATGCACTCAAAGGAGAGGTGCAGCATGTTACAGAAGAAAAAGCTGCAATGTAAAATGTCTTCCAAGATATGTGCAATAGGACTTAACTGACTGTGGCCTCACCTGTACAAGTGGGTTTCCTGCTAGAAGAAACCAGACCAAACCATCTGAAAGTGGCAAAGTTGGAACAAAATTGTGCAAACTCAGCTAACAAATATGCATTAAGGTTGCTTGCACAAGGGGGTTGCGTGTACAAATGCTCAAAAGTGAATGGTAACAGATGATATCATGGCCAAAGCAAATAGGTTATGTAAATTGTAAAGATGAATACGTGAATAGTCTTCAGATTGCTTACAAGGAATCAAGAGTTGTAACACAGGGGCCCACGCATGCTCCCAGCTGAGAGCCACCTTTATTGCTGGCAATGAAAAAGAAGTTTTAGCTAGTGCATACTTAGAGTCATAGAATAGCTTGGGTTGGAAGGGACATTTAAAGGTCATCTAGTCCAGCCCCCACTACAATGTGCAGGGACATCTTCAACTATATCAAGTTGCTCAGAGCCCTGTCCAGCCTGGCCTTGATTGTTTCCAGTGATGGGGCTTCTACCATGTCTCTGGGCAACCTGTGCCAGTGTTTCACCACCCTCAGTGTAAAAAATTTCTTCTGTGTATCTAGTCTAAATCTACCCTCTTTCAGTTTAAAACCATTACTCCTTGTCCTGTCACTACAGGCCTTACAAAAAAAGCTTGTTCCCATCTTTTTTATAAGCCCTCTTTAAGTACCGAAAGGCTGCAGTAAGGTCTCCCTGCAGCCTTCTCTTCTCCAGGCTGAACAACCCCCTCTCTCTCAGCCTGTCCTCGTAGGAGAGGTGCTCCATCCCTCTGATCATTTTTGTGGCCCTCCTCTGGACCTGCTCCAACAGGTCCATGTCCTTCCTGTGCTGAGGACCCCAGAGCTGGACGCAGCACTGTGNGCAGCACTGTGGGGGGGTCTCACCAGAGCAGAGCAGAGCGGCAGAATCACCCCCCTTGACCTGCTGCCCATGCTGCTTTTGATGCAGCCCAGGATATGGTTGGCCTTCTGGGCTGCAAGCGCACATTGCCAGCTCACATCCAGCTCTTCACCCACCAGTAGCCCCAAGTCCTTCTGCAGGGCTGCTCTCAATCCGTTCATCCCCCAGCCTGTGTTGATATTGGGGATTGCCCCAACCCAGGTGCAGGACCTCATGAGGTTCACATGGGCCCACTTCTCGAGCTAGTCCAGGTCTCTTTGGATGACATCCCATCCCTCAGGAGTGTCAACTCAGCTTGGCGTCATCCGCAAACTCGCTGACAGTGCACTCAGTCCCACTGCCTATGTCATTGATGAAGATATTAAACAGTACTGGTCCCAATATGGACCCCTGGAGGACACCACTCGTCACCGGTCTGCATTTGGACATCAAGCAATTGACCACTACCCTCTGGATGCGACCATCCAACCAATTCCTCATCCACCAAACAGTCCATCCATCAAAGCCATATCATGCCAATTTAGAGAGAAGGATGCTGTGGAGGACCATGTCAAAGGCCTTACAGAACTCCAGATAGGTGACATCCATAGCTCTTCCCTTGTCCACTGATGCAGTCACTCCATCACAGAAGGCCACTGGGTTGGGCAGGCAGGACTTGCCCTGGGTGAAGCCATGCTGGCTGTCTCAAATCACCTCCCTGTCCTCCACATGCCTTAGCATAGCTTCTAGGAGGATCTGTTCCATGATCTTCCCAGGCACAGAGGTGAGGCTGACAGGTTGGAGGTTCCCAGGGACCTCCTTTCTACCCTTTTTAAAGATGGGCACAATGTTTCCCTTCTTCCAGTCCCCAGGGACTTCACCTGACTGCCATGACTCTTCAAATATCATGGCGAGTGGCTCAGGAACTACATCAGCCAATTCCCTCAGGGTTCTGGGATGCATCTCGTCAGGTCCCATAGACCTGTGTATGTGCAGGTTCCTCAGGTGGTCACGAACCTGATCTTCCCTTACAGTGGGAGGGACTTTGCTCCTGCAGTCCCTGTCTTGCCGTCCATTCACTTGAGAGGTGTGGGAAGAGAGGCTTCCAGTGAAGACTGAGGCAAAAAAAATTGTTGAGTACCTCAGCCTTCTCCTCGACTGTGGTTACCAGTTTTCCATTCTTATTCATTGGGGAGGTACACTTTTTCTGACATTGCTTTTCTGGCTGACATACCTGTAGAAGCCCTTCTTATTATTCTTTACATCCCTTGCCAAGTTCATCTCCAGCTGTGCCTTGGCCCTCCTGACCCCATCCCTACACAACCAGGCAGCATCCCTATACTCTTCCCAGGATACCTGCCCCTGCTTCTACTGCCTGTGCATTTCCTTCTTGCCCTTTAATTTGACCAGCAGGTCTCGACTCAGCCATGCCAGGCTCTTGCTTTCCTTTCCTGATTTCTTATACCTGGGGATCAAGTGCTCTTGTGCTCTGTGGCAAGCATCCTTAAAGGTCTGCCAGCTCTTTTCTGTTCCCTTGTCCTTGACGGCGGTTTCCCAGGGGGTCATACTGACTAACTCCTTGAAGAGTTGGAAGTTAGTGTTTCTAAAATTCCAGGTCTTGTCTTTACTCTTCACCTGATCCATATCCCTCAGGCCTGCAAACTCCACCGATGCGTGGTCACTGCAGCCCAGGCTGCCTCCAGTCCTGACATCACCAATTAATTAACTTGCATTGGTGACCATCAGGTCCAGTGTTGTATCCCCTCAGGTAGGGCTGTCTATTACTTGGCTTAAGAAGTTATCCCCAGTGCATTCCAGGAGTCTCCTGGATTGCCTACAGCTCACCGTGCTACGTTTCCAGCAGATGTCAGGGTGGTTGAAGTCCCCCAGTAGGACGAGAGCCTGTGAGCGCGAAGCCTCCTGGAGCTGGAGCAAGAAGGCTTCATCAATAGGCTCCCCTTGATCAGGCAGCCTGTAGTAAACACCAACCACAAGGTTCCCTTTGTTGCCTTGGTCTCTAATTCTTACCCATAAGCTTTCAACCTGCTCACGGCTGTTCTTCAGAGATAGCTCTTCACAATCTATCCATTTCGTGATGTTGACAGCAACCCCTCAGCCCCTCCTTCCTTGCCTGTCCCTTCTGAACAGCCTGTAGCCATCGATAGCTGCACACCAGTCATGGGGTTTGTCCCACCAAGTTTCAGTAATGGCAACTGAATGGTAGCTTTCAAGCAGCACAGTGGCTTCCAACTCCTCCTGTTTGTAGCCCATGCTGCGTTCATCAGTGTAGAGGCACTTCAGCTGGGCTGGTGGCCATGTCACCTAAGGAATGATCCTTAATTCCTTTAAGGTATTTCACTAGTGTTTCCCTGTTGGCTCCTATTACCTCAGAGCCCCTGGCTTATCTCCATAGGACTTCAAGTGTACCCAGCACATCTCAGAGCAACAGTTTGAGGGCCCTCGCTAGCACCCTGTCCCTCTAACC
>WEKW01005531.1:5592-29258 GCA_013389905.1 Sula dactylatra
CGGGAGCCGTCGCTGCTCGGGAGCTGGGGGCGGTTCGCGAAGCCCGTTGCTGTTCCGTGCCGGTGGATGGCGACTGCGGCGCGGCCGAGGCGGCTCGGGCAGGCTTCGGCCCGCGCCGCGGGCAGAGGATTGCTCGAGGAGCAGGAGGGGCTCGGCCCTGGGGCGCTTTCTCGCTCCATCCCCCTCGGTGTGCGTTCAGGATTTAATCAGAGTTTTACTATTTAGTCTCTCTGTTTTACTAGTTAGAGGAAACAGTGTTTAGTCATTGGCTGTCTTTTTGTAGCATAATTCGATTTTGTATTCTAATTTTTCTCTGGAGCTAGCATTGTAAACATTTTAAAAAGCTGGCATTTCTTATAGGTAGGGCTTATAAGAACAACGAATGGTTTTGCATGGGTGGCTGTCATGTCTTATCAGGGAAACGGCATGGCAGGGCATCCAGAAAACTCATTTTCTGAATACGAGCAGTGATGGGTTTTCTGGTAAGCTTGTGGCTGGCAGCAGTTCCACAAGAATCCAAGCCTAATTATAATCAGCCTCCCTTAGATGCTAAATGTGCTGACAACATTGTCATACAGAGCATAAAAGTAACTTTTAAAGAATTGTCACCAAAGACAGAATAGTTAATTTTTTTGTTTTTTTTTCTGAATGTAGATGATTGTCTTTGGAAATACGTGCATGTGTTCTGGCTCACTGCTGCCATTTGTAGCAAATGTAGGAATCTTGAGGTTACTTGCGTAAAGCCCAGAAAATTCAAACCAAACAAATATTGGCTGTTGAATTTGGTTATTTGGTTTGTAATTTATTTTAATACTCTGTCAACTTGTAAGTAATGAATTAAGGTTTGTCTGGAGGGAAATCACCCCCCATCAAAGGATAGTCTTCCCCTACTCATAAAGTTACCAACTCCTTGTGAAATCTTACGTGTCTGTGTAGGCGGGTGCAGACGAGCGCAGTCCTTTGCCCGTGCTCTGAGATGATGCCAGTTATCAGTCTGCATTGGTGTCTGTGTCTGTGGTGTATGACCTGTGAGCTGATAAACCCTAAAGTAAGGCTTGATTTCCCCAAAGGACCTGATATCCTGAGCACAGGGCCACATTACTATGGATATATGATGCCTGGACTAGACTGGCTTGTGTCTGGCCAGTTAAGAACAGGGGCAGAGAATGACTTTGAACCTCTCTTAACTCTTCTCTGTGGGTAGACATTAATGTCATGTCTAATGTTCACCTGTGTGAACCTCCTGAGGTTCAACAAGGCCAAGTCCAAGGTCCTGCACCTAGGTCAGGGCAATCTGCGGTGTCAGTACAGGCTGGGGGATGGAGGGATTGAGAATAGCCCTGTGGAGAAGGACTTGGGGGTATTGGGAGATGAAAAATTGGACATGAGATGACGGGATGCGCTTGCAGGCCAGAAAGTCAGTTGCATCCTGGGCTGCATCACAAGCAGCGTGGCCAGCAGGTCAAGGGAGGTGATTCTGTCCCTCCGCTCTGCTCTGGTGAGACCCCACCCGCAGTACTGTCTCCTGCTCTGTGGTCCTCAGCACAGGATAGACATGGACCTGTTGGAGTGGGTCCAGAGGAAGCCATGAAAATGACCCAGGGGCTGGAGGTTCTCCTCTCCCATGAAGAAAGGCTGAAAGAGTTGGGGTTGTTCAGCCGGGAGAAGGCTCTGTGGAGACCTTATTGTGGCCTTTCAATACTTAAAGGGGGCTTATAAGAAAGATGGAGAGAGACTTCTCTCTGGAGCCCATAGGGACAGGATAAGGGGTAACGGTTTTAAACTGTAAGAGGGTAGGTTTAGTTTGGGCATAAGGAAGAAAAGTTTTACGATGAGGGTGGTGAGAGACAGGAACGAGTTGCTCAAAGAAGTTGTGGATACCCTATCATTGGTTGTTTTCAAGGTCAGGTTGGACGGGGCTTTGAGCAACCTGATCTAGTTGAAGATGTCCCTACTCACTGCAGGAGTGTTGGAAGTAGATAATCTTTAAAAGCCCCTTCCAACCCAAACCATTCTGTGATTCTATGAACTCTTACACTTTTTATGAAGTGCTTGTGGGTTGTTTGAAAAGTGTCCAACAGGTGTATTAATCTGAGTACTGAGATCAGATATCTGGGCTTGGTCATGTTCTATTCCAAACCTCAAAGCACTTAACTTTTTCAGAAATTCTTTTCAAGGTCTTTTAGACCTTGAAAATATAGAACGGGCAGTGTCAGAATCATTTGTAGAGGTAGTGCTACTCAGTTTTCATTTTTTTTTTTTAAGGCTTTTTTGAAGAAGTATGTGTCACAGCTACAGAGCGTAAGTACATGAGCTTGAAGCAACAGTTAACATGTGAATAATGAATTCCCAAATCACAGCAAGCAAATGAGTGTTGGTTTAGTGATTTACACCACTGAGTAATCCAATTCCATAAGCAACTTATTTATTTGCATATAGCAGGCTCCTGCGCAATTTTGTATAGCAATTGAGATGGTGAAAAGTATTTTATATTAGGGATTGTCCGTAATTTATGTGACAGTATCACTGAATCTTGTTTTAGTAAGTGCTAGTCTGCCTTTTTGAATATATACAGTATTGATTGAAAAACTGGTTTTGCTGCCTATTAATGCCAAAAGGGATAGTTAGCTATAGCTATCCTAATTGGAACAAGCTGACAGTCACCTGTAGCAAAGCAGACAATGTTGCTGCCCATTAGCGAGTTGATCAAGAGACACAGTTTGTAAGCTTGACAAACTCATTTTCTTCCTTCTCTGAAGGGGACTGAAATAACTGAATAATAATAACTAATATTTATGACTACGGATGCAAGGAATGCTTAACAACAGAAAAAGGTGTCTCTAGAAAAGGCATTATAGCTGTGTGGTTTTGTGTGATAAAACCATTCTTTCATACCAAATGTGGGTTGGTTTTTTTCATTTAGGCGTCTCAAATTTTTATTTGAATCTGAAGTGAATTTCTCTATTAGCTCAAAGTTTGAGCCCATACAAAGCTAATATTCAAATAGAGACTAAATTCTTCCCCTGTTAGAGAAATATGAAACAGATTAAATAAGAACAAAAGTGGTAGAATGGGTACAGTATTTGGGAACAGAACTGGAGATTTAAGAAAACTATTTAAAAAACATGAAATCAAGATGAAAACCACTCCAGTTTTTATTTGAAGGGTTTGTTGGCGGTTTTTGTGTGGCAATGAAACTAGACCCACATGCCGCTATGGGAATGCGGAGGATTTTGAAGGAGTGTGAAGATAAAGGAGAATGGATCTTGCTGAAAGATCAAATGACTTGTTATTAGGCCAACTACACTTGTTTCTGCTTTGATGTCTGGTAGTTCATGTTGTTCTTTTTAATATCAGAGGCAAGACACAGAACTACCACCTTATTTAAAAATGTTGCCCACCTTTCTAACCTGTCTAGTCAAAGGTGCTGAATCTGATTTCATTTTTCTTTTTTGGGGAGGGAAGA
Organism: Sula dactylatra; assembly: GCA_013389905.1. Classification (NCBI taxonomy): domain Eukaryota; kingdom Metazoa; phylum Chordata; class Aves; order Suliformes; family Sulidae; genus Sula; species Sula dactylatra. The sequence continues at coordinate 9,059 of WEKW01005531.1, forward strand.
CTGCCTTAGAGCAAAATATTTATTTTAAGCACTAACAGAATGTTTGAAGTAAAGAGACTTTAAAACAAGGGTCTGTTTATGTCCATTTTACATCCTGCATCAGTCTCCCATTGGTGACTTAAGCAAATCTGTTGTGCATACGTGTGCCTGCAGGTTCTTAACTCATGGTTTAGCTGCATAGAAGAAAAAGTCTCTTTGCCTGCAATGTGAAGGGAGTCTTTTAAACCTTTTTGGGTTTTTTTGGTTTGGTTTTTTTTTTTTTTTCACTGGGTCTTGGCTTTATTTGCTAATAACTCTTGAGGTGTTTTTCTCCATCTGTTTTTCTTTTGAAACCAAGCCAGTAAGGTCACCAACACGAATCCCAAAGACCATCTCTGTGTATAAGGTAGTAAAGATTATTAGTGAATTCTTCCATTTCTGACACACAACTCTGAAAAGAGCATTGCTTTCAGGTTCTTTTCCTCAGGACATCAGCGCTTATTGAGTATTTTCATTCAAATGTAGGTGACAGTTCAAATGTAGACAATAGATAGTATGAGTAATCTTGTGTAATTTCAACAGTACAACATCCAAAGTGGTGACAGCTGTTAAAACTTACTTTGAAAGCCGAGATATGAGACTTTACGACATAAAATCACTCTTATTTGTACCTTAATTGACAACTTTGGATATGAAGTACTGGAAGTAGCTTTCTGGTAAATGCTGAGTTATTTCAGAGTCCTCTGAAATCCAACAGCACAAGCCGCTGGTGAGAGTTTGGTGCTACCCTATGTGCACTGTGACTTTATAGACTACAAGGCTCAGTATTCCTCCATATTTTTTAAAAATACCACTTTGACCTTTTTCATGTCTGTGTAGTGTATATTAACAAAATGATGCTGTAGCTTTATTTTTTCACCATTTTTTAAGCATCCTTGTTATTATATACATACTATATGCATTACATATAACACAGATGTATATATGTATATGATATACTTAATCCTACCTGTTAGAAATGGTTGTTTTCCTTGTACAGTTTTGCAGTCTGTGACAGCTTCTGTTGTTATGGCTGTGTATGTGGATCATCGAACAGAAGCTCCCGATTCAGTTGCCTCCCCTTCTCATATAGCATGGCACCCGCTTCATCCGCTCCTGGCAGTTGCTTCCATCAGCACAGCCTCTGGGGGCTGTGTGGATATCTACCTGGAACAGGTGAATAATCAACAACTTTGCTTTTGGGCTTGATACCATTTTGCTGGTTTGAAACTTCACTTTCTTTTATATATATATATGTATATATTTACAGCCTTACTTATGCTCCTTGAATCCGTGTCTCTGGATTTTAATTACTATCCATGTCCCGTACTATCTAGCGCGTGTCAGATTCATCAGCTACTGATTACATGTATTTTATAAAAAGGTCTTCATAAATTAAATTGATCTTTCCATTGAAATTTAATTTTTACAGCCTTTCGGTCTTGTTTGTGATGGTTACCGATTCGCTTTTTACTTCTCATAGTATGAGAATTTCAGGCTTAAAAGTAAAATGGACACGCTGCTGCTTTTTTTTTTTTTTAAACTCTAAGTGAATAAAATGTACTAAGAAATGTAAATAAAAAAAAATGTCATTCTTCCACCTTGAGACTGAGCTGATTTGCTAGTCTCAGCTTGTTCCATTTGAGTAGGCTGTTTCTTAGTACAGTTTCTGCCTGTGGAGAGAGATTTCCTTTGCATACTCTGAATTTTACGCAAGAGGCTTGTGTAGGACTTCGGTTTGCATAATTTTCAGGAAAAAAATGTGCTATTTAGGGAAATGGTACTACAAGCTGTCTAGCAGCAGACATACTGGAAACACTTAAGTCTGTTAATACGAATAGCCTATAAAATGTGTACTTTTGAAAGTACATTATGAAAAATTGTCATCCAAATTTTACAAATGGAAAAATAAATACATAGAGAGGTTAAATGATTTGCCTGAAATATTATTGCAAACCATGCAGAAAGGAGCATCTGCCTTTAAGAGCATTAGTTTATTCTGTGTCCTCAGTGAGGTGCTTCTTTTTCAAAAGTTGTTTGTTTTTTTTTTTTTACCTTGAAATGTGCTTGAAGCCTTCTCATCCTTCATACAGGAGTAAAAGCTTGATATTCAGTGAGAGCTGCTCGTGTATGCTGTGGGGGAAGAATAACCTGGAAAAGCAGAGTGAGGCAGTCATTTAACACTGCCTTGTTTTCATTAGCAATTTTCAAGTGGATGTACTGTATGTTGTAGCACATTTTTATGCACGTTAAATAGCTGTAAAGAGAATTTGTGTAGTCACTTAGTATCTCCTGCAGGAAGCTCTATTACATGCCAGTTTTCTGTCACAGAAAAATACCTTGTTGACTGGGAAGCAAATCTGAAGGTTTAGCTGCATCCTTGTACCGAGTTTCCATTGTACTGAGCTTGCACTTTATTTCCACCTGCAGGGAGAACACGTGTCTGATGTACGTGTTGAGAGAAGCTTTCAGGTCACATCACTTTCCTGGCACCCTTCCAGACCGATTCTTGCGGCAGGCTGGGAGACAGGAGAAGTTATGATACTGAACAAACAAGACAAGGAGCACCACGCTGTACCACCAAATCATAATGCCAAAATTACAGTCCTGAACTGGAGTACAAACGGTACCTGCCTTGTGGCTGGTGATATGGTGAGTAGCTGAAATGCCAGATGTGTGTTTGATGTGGAACACAGTGTTGCAAGCCCTGTGATGGGAAGGGGTTATGGAATGGATTGGTAGGGGAAGGGATAGTTGCAGGGGAGATAAATTTCCTTGCTTTAGGTACAAATTAAAACTGTTAGGGAATAAAATCAAATCTCAGTGTTTTAACTTTTTCTACGGTACTTGTTGCTGTTTTATCAATTTATCTTTAAATAAAAGTGTATCTAATCTCAGTAGGTGCTGAACAGTAGATTAGGGTTTAAGGCTGTTTAATGGATGGGATAATTGAGGCATAGACAATTTGAATTATTTGCTTCTGTCTATGCACAGATTTTGTGGCAGACTCGGGAATAAAGCCCAGATGTCGAGAAACAAATTCCATCTACAACATATTCATCTGTAGTGAGTACATAGCAATGCTCACTTATGTACAAAACCCCCATGCTAATCTCCCTTGTTCTGTTTTTATTAGTACTCTAAAAATGAGTCAAACGTATTGTATGGAAAATATGTTGTGGAAATACTTGAAATGTGACAGTCTTTATTTCTTGATGAGCTCATTGCCCTTTTATATAGTGAAATGAGAAACTAGCCATTGAATATTTATTATTCAGGATTAAATATTCATAGAAGATACTGGGTTTGCCAGTTTTTGAGTCAGCAAATGAAAAAAAAAAACAAACAGTGGATTTTTCTATATTTTCCCTGATATAAACTTGAGCTTGTCCAAGAATTTCAGTTTTGTTTTTTGAGAATTCTTACCTATATGAGTCAGAGGAAAATACAATTTTAAATCATTGTTTGTAAAATTCTGTCGCTGCATTTGACAGAAATGCAAAAGTTAAAAATTGAGAAAAAAATGAATTTATCCTCTTTATTGGAAAAGAGAAAATGCTGCCCAGGCAAAAGGTGATGCACAGTGTAACTGGGGCCTTATTTATATGCAGATAATACCTTAATGTAGCCACAGCTTACATTAACCCCACATTTATGAACAAACTTTTTTCAAATTGATTTATTTGGTGTCAGATCACAGTAATGAAGGCATCCTAAAGCATATACAGCTGTTCCTTTAGGGAAACTTAGCAATTTTATAGACTCATCCTAACTGCTCCTCTGATGAGAGTATTAATCAAAGTAGAATAAGCACTGATTTCAAGGAAATACCCTAACATGACAAAACAAAGCCTATGCATGTGTTGACGTGAATGATCTTCAGTTTCACTTAGTTTCTACTGCAGTAGATGGAAAGACCAACCTCAATAGATGGAACAGCAGCACACTGGAACCCAGAAAAGTTCATTATTGCAAAATAATGTTATGATGTGTTACCCTCTGCAGACATTGAAACAGAGAGCTGAGCACAGTTCCCTGGTCAATGAAATGTGGGTCCTGCGGCTGTGTGTGTAGGGGCCAGCTTGAGCTAATCAGCCTTGCTAAGAGCCCAGGCTCGCTAGGCTGAGCACGCAGCTGCTTCAGTGTCCTGAGGCTAGCTCCAAGATGGTGTCTCTGCCCAGTACTGCACTGGGTGGGCCCACTCATCCCTTGTGTTGTACACTCAGTTTCATTGTACCATTGTCTGATGTGCAGCATTGGTATGCTTCGTTTCCTCCATCTTTTCCAATAGCTTTTAAATTTATTTTTTAAATGTTTCCCGTGAAGGTTTATATTCGAGTACCTTCCGTTAGGTGAGTGCTGCCAGGATCATACTCTGCTCATATTAGAGGAACACCCTTAGAAAGGAGATACATATTTGGGCCCTGATTTTGTTTCTGTTTGATCTTCACTGGGACTTCGTAACCGAGAGCACTCAGCTGAGAACATTCAGTCATCATAAATCCTGAGTTGCAAGAAAATTATTTGAAAATAATGTCCTAAAGTTGGCACAGGATGTTGTGAAAACCAGAAGTTCTTAATTTGTGTTTTAAGTAACAAATAACATGGATGACTTCCAGGTTTCAATCACACAAAAGAATCCTAAGGATCTAGGTGCTTTCCATAATGAAAGCCTACTTACAAGGCAAATAGCCTTCATAACAAGAAGCTAAAGCTTTGGTTTGTTAAGAATGATCGGGAAGATACAAGGTACCTTAAGAGTAAATCTTATAGATGATAAGGTCAATGTCCTTTGTCCTTTTCAAAAACTGTTTGAAAACAGACCAGTTCTGCATCCTTTCTATAACCAGTCACACTTAGCAGAGGCGGTGAGCTTTCTTATTTCCAATCTCATGTGTTCCAAACTCAGAAATGAGTTTGCAAGTAGGTTATCTGGCTACAGGATGAGATATCCAGAACGGGATGGAAGGAAAGTCAGCAGCTTTATAAAGCTGCAAGCTCTTTCTCCAGCTTATAAATGGTGCAGGTGTTCTTTGTTGGGATCCCTGGAATTTGGTGACATTTAAAGCTGAGGGAAAAGTGAAAGGAGGAGCCACCAGGACATGAACTTTCAGATCATAGGACCCTGTGATTTCCAGAGGTAACCAGCAAGCATTGTATGAACTGTAAGTGGCCTCTTGGAACAGGAGTACAGCAGTTTTGCAGAAGCACAGCTGTGTCACGTTCTTTATGCTGTAAGAGACAGCATTGCACTTCGTAAACAGTTTTTGGGCGGTATAAATATTGTCCTCTTGCTGCTGAAGTAAGTGGATTCATGATTCTTAGGGAAAAAAGAGAAGGAAATGGTACCTTGGAAGGCCTCCACTGCATCTTGTGTGGCTTCTAGTTAGGATTGTGAAGAATAAGTGTTTGTAGTGTACCGCTGCTACTGTCTTTCACTTCTAGAAAGATTATACTTCATTGAAAACAATGAAGAAAGAGCAAATTATACCACTGTATTATTGTATATCTTAATGAAATAAAATGAGATTGAACTTGATATTGCAAATTTTTGCTGTTTTTTTCATGTAATGCTTACACAGAGGGCCTCCAAATGCAATTTGGTTCGCTAAGCACTAACATAATAGCAACAATAAATAAAAATCTTAAAATTCCAGCTGTGAGGCTGTAGTGTAAGTCAGCTTGTTGGGGTGGTTAATGGGTATGTCATGCTGAACTGTCTTTTTGCTTCTCTGCCTTCTCCATTCTTTCCAGTCTCCAGGGGTTTGGCGCTCATTCTGATCTGGAACTGCAAAATGCGTGTTACCTTCAGTACTTGTGCCAGGCTCTGAGGGCGAACTTATATTGACTACTGTTGAATTAATTAGCTAACCAGTCTTCCTTTCTTTAGCACCTATGATTCTTCTAGTTATTAAGTTCTGTTTCTAAAAATGAATTCTTCTTGTACTTTAGTGTCTACTCTGGAAGAAGAGGAAAGGTCCAGAAATTCTGAAATTCTTTCCTTAGATTATCTGTGTCCTGTCATTTCACACGAGTCTAATCAAAAAAGTGGAAAGGGATTTATCTAAACAAATATTTGCATGTGCTACTTGTAGAGGAAACCCAAGACTGTTCCATTTAATTGCTCTGGCAGTGACATTTTACTGGGAATGGATATGACCAACACACTTTTTTAGATAACTTGATTTTAATTAGCAAATAATATAGTGTTAAAGATAATTTTTATTCCTTGTGGCTTAGTTTTAAGTGGGATTAATTGTATGTGTCAACTAAATGAAAGGAAATGTGTTGCTCTCTCAATAAAATGTTTGGGTTTATGTGCATTGAATAGCCGGAGTCTGGATTCGTATCTGTGTGCAAAGTGTACTGAATTAACTGTTGTCTTTTTCTAGCATGGTGTCTTGGTTCTATGGAGAATGGACCAGCGAGGCAGAGTGCAGGGTCCTGCTCTGCTGAAACAGGAATATGGAAAATGTCTGTCTCATTGTGTCTTTCGACCACCCCCTCCTGGCGAGTAAGTGTTGTGCCCTGTCAGAGCACTGGTAGACCAGGTCTTTCTCTTGTTCCACAGAAAGAAAATCCTGCTCACAGACAAACTTTTTTTTTTAATTATATCTATAAAAAAAAAAGTTCTTCTCCTAACTGTCCCTGATCTCGAAGTTGTTCTCCCACTCTTGTAGCTGGCTGTTTGTGTCCTGTATGCAGCAACGGATCTTCTTCCTCCTGTCCGTATCTTTCCCTCTGTTGCTGTTGACTCATCTTCCTTTAGTTCTTCTAATTAGCAGTGTTGCTGACTGTGCAAAGCAGAAAGCACACTGAAAACGCAATTATCCATGAAATTATTGGCAAGAATAATTAAATTAAAAGTCAGTTCTTAAACATTATTATTTCTTTCCTCTTCAAGCAAGAAATAGGAAACAGCTGTAGTGTAAAAAAAAAAAACAAAACCGAATTTTCCTTGTCTGGGCCACTTCTGTTTGACACCTCTGTAAAAATAATAATGCTTCTGGAAAAAAAGGTGAAGCAACGCAAACAAAAACTAGTGTTAAGATTTTACGTTGTATCTTTTTGAGTTTGTCCTTTTTCCAGTCAGCGTATGAAACATCTTTATTCTCTTTTTACAGTATGTTTATTAACTACTCATCCATTTTATGAGGCGGAAAGACTCTGTTATGTAAGGAATTGGAAATGAAGTATCTCTGTTTGCAGGGACTTTGTACAGCTGGCAAAAGCAGCTGTGGGTGGTGATGAGAAGGCCTTGGATATGTTTAACTGGAGGAAAGCTGGAACAGGAGCACCTCTGAAAATGGGACTCCAGGAAGGACTGTCCTTCTTTATCACTTTGACAGATGGTAAGAGCAAAACCACTTTTCCAGTCTGCTGGAAATTTGTCTCCTTAATGCTTCAAAATAGCTCAGTGCATGATAGTCCTGTTTCCGTGTATCCAATGTCTAGAGTATATTCATATATCCATCAGATTCGTATATCCAAAGGGATAGAGTATTCATAGGTGTTGAAGAATGTTTGGTAAGAAAAAATGAATAAAATTATTAAAATCTTCAAATCTTCAGGGTGAGTCACCTCCAAAAGGACACCATAGGTATTGGATTAGTCAGGTTCCCGAAGAAGTCAGTGTAAGGAAAGTGATCTCTAACACCTAAGTGTAAATAAAATTAGAATTTGTTAGCATTTTGTGCAAAGCTTCAAAATAATGCATGTGTTGTGGTTGGTTTTTTTTTTTTTCCTAGAAATAGGCAAAAGAAAGGTTTTTTTCTAGAACATACCCTTTAAAATAAATTATTAATTTACTTTTTCTCTCATGCTTTGAAATGAGGCTTCAGTCTAAGGAAGCAAAAAAGTCTAAATATCTGGTTTTTTAGCTTTCTTCCTAATAGCGTTTCTTCCCTGCCATTTATCTTTTCCTCTTCCTTTTACTGTCTGGGTACTAGTTTGCTCCCAGCTCATTTTCTTCCTACCCCAGTTGCTCTCGTGATGCCTTCTATCTCTCTAACCTCTTAACTTTTTGGACAGGAGCCAGAATGTGTGTGACAAGTATTGTAATGAGTATGTTTCTGGTAGGTGATTCAAGTACGTAATCCTCTCAATTCAAGTGTTAAGTACTCCAAAAAACATTTAAGTTATGCTAGTTCTGCAGCTCAATTACAGTTTGATTCAGTATTTACATTATCAAGAATGAGACCCATCATTTATACCAGTATAGCTTCCATATGATTGCCGGAGTGGCATTGTCCAGCTGTGTGTATGTTTTGCAGCACAGCAGGCTGTATTTTCATTTGATCTGTGAGCTGCAAGCCTCTTTACTAGGTGTGAACCATTCAAATGAAAAAGGGGTACAGGGCACTTAAACGTACAAGTAGAGAGTCTTTAAGGAGCTGTGCCTTTTACATCCTCACTTTCAAAGCAGCTGTCGTGGTGGTACACAGCTTCATCTAGGGACAGACTGTACCCTGCAAGTGGCTGTCCTTCACATCTTGTTTCTTGGGCCTCCTGTTCAAGCTTTCCAAATTTCAGTCAAATGACACTGACTGTTTATTTTGAGCAGTCTTATTGTCTAGGTTGATTTGGGCACGTGTATTTTGGATCCAGTTCTTAATCTAGTTAGTGATCTGTCATAACTTCAGAATCAGTTAATGTTTTCATAGGGTTTAAATGTGACCAGTAAACTTCCTCTAAAGTATGGATTCTCAGCCCAAACTTGTTTAATAAAAATGAATTATAAAAAACCTCCATCATTCTTACTGCATGCTTTCAAATATCTCAGAAGAGATTTGACTAAAGACGATAGACCATCTTTTAAGGCAAAACTAGATAAACAGTTAAGCCCAAAATAAAATGAAAAAACCTCTGAAGTTTCAAGTATTTATTAGTCTAGATATTTTTTGACGTTTCCAGAACACTGATCATTGCAGTAAAACAACAGATGCAATTTGGGTAATATGTTACGTGAGATGCTTTTCTGGAGAGAGCATACCTGAACCAATAACAATTTTCTGAGGTTGTTTTGCAACACTTTCCACAACCACAAGGAATCATCTTCATTACTGAGCAGTTGTGATGACTGGCACAGGTATTAGGACATAACCTGAACAGAGGAAGTCACCCTGATTTACTGAATGCGCCCTTGTTTGTCTTCACTGCAGACATTTTAGGCCATGAGTAATAATCCTCTTCTGGTCCCCTTTGTATTTCCTAAACAGCATACACTTTCTGCTGCTTTTTGTCTTCTGAATCTTGGAGTTATTTGCTCTACTTAATTAGCTCAGATTGTTAACTTTTGAGCTTAGTCTCTTGTGTGGTACGGTATGAAAACTTTCGTAAAGTTACTCAGAAAACTATAACCCTCTCCCTAACCACCTACGTACCTTCAAAATAGTGGGTAGTGTTATCTGTGCGATACCTGATATGTTGATGGTAATATCCAAGTACAGAAGGTTAATTTAACTTATGAAACAATTTCACACAGCAAATAAAATCAAGGGACTGTCCATTTCCTGTAAAAGATCCCATAAAACTGAGATTGAGTAGATGATCGATTACTGCAATAAACAGATATCTGTGTGATAGAAAATGCTGCATTGGAGAACTATCCCAACAATCCCTGGAATCAATACAGACTGGGTGATGAAGGGATTGAGAGCAGCCCTGTGGAGAAGGAATTGAGGGTACCGGTGGATGAAAAGCTGGACACGAGCCAGCAATGTGTGCTCGCAGCCCAGAAAGCCCATCGCATCCAGGGCTGCATCACAAGCAGCGTGGCCAGCAGGTCGAGGGAGGGGATTCTGCTTCTCTGCTCTGCTCTGGTGAGACCCCGCCTGGAGTGCTGGGTCCAGCTCTGGGGTCCTCAGCACAGGATAGACATCGACCTGTTGGAGTGGGTCCAGAGGAGGGCCACAAAAATGACTGGGGGATGGAAGAACCGCTCCCATGAGATCAGGCTGAGAGAGTTGGGGTTGTTCAGCCTGGAGAAGGCTCCAAGGAGACCTTATTGCGGCCTTTCAGTACTTAAAGGGGGACTATAAGAAAGATGGGGACAGACTTTGTAGCAGGGCCTGTTGTGATTGGACAAGGGGTAATGGTTTTAAGCTAAAAGAGGGTAGATCTCTGTTAGATATAAGGAAGAAATTTTTTATGATGAGGGTGGTGAAACACTGGCCCAGGTTGCCTAGAGAAGCTGTGGATCCCCCATCCCTGGAAGTGTTCAAGGCCAGGTTGGGCAGGGCTCTGAGTGACGTGATCTAGTGAAAGATGTCCCTGCGCATGGCAGGGAGGTTTGAAGTAGATGGTCTTTAAATGTCCCTTCCAACCTAAATCATTCTGTGATTTAACAAAAGAGATGAATGAAGTTCTCTCTTCAGTGTTTCATGTCAGGGGAGAATGAAGCAGTGTGGGAGGAGGTGGGAGAGTTTGAATTCTCTTTATATAGTTGGAATGTAGAGGATGGTAAGATATTTGCAAGAGTTTTGGAAATTAAAACATTCTTTTTAATTAGATACATCATATTGCCTCTTGGGTACAACATTTTAGTGTGGATCCTCAATGTTCGTTCTTATACATTTGTGTTTTTTACTTCAGCATTTTGGGGAAAATATTATTTCATTTCATATTTATTAATTTTGAATAAAATTATTTCATGCAAAAATTTCAAAATTAATTTTTTTATTTGCACTGGTTTGAAATGCCACGTTTGTATGATATGATGATTTGCTAAGGAATTATGTATGTGTGTGTGGCATGAGATCTGTCAGCTTTTGATGACTTCATTTATTTGGGTGATTTCTGTAATACTGTTTGCAAACTGCTTTCCTAATTCTAGGGTTTTTCACTGGGTAGACCTGTGCGTGTTATATACAGTACTACAATTTAACCAGATGATAATGGCTTTTAAAATGTTGATATGTGCTATAGTTGCTAGGTCACAGACTATGTTGTCAGTGGTCTTAGAAAGACGCTGTGCTATTTGCTTGTGAAATGGGTGCAGAAAAGCTGTGTGTGGTGGAGTGTTTCTAAGCAATGAAGATCTTTATATCCACAGTTTTCCATAATCTAGACACTGCCGTAAATTGTACCAATTCTTAGCTGCTGTTCTTCTTCCACAAATTATTATTAATACTGAGGATTTCAGAAGCCATCATTCATGCACGCGTATGCAGAAAGTTTAATTTTAGTTTAAAATAATTTAAATGATGGCAGTTAAATGATTCCCCTCTGGATTTCCCAGATGGGGAAAAAGTGAATTAGTTTTGTTTTATTGCTCTAGTCAACTGTCATAGTCTGTATCCCGAGACAAACTAGAAGACAAAAGAATTGTGATTATTTTTACCTTCTCAGCACTTGAAGAATATTTTATTAAGGTAGAAAGCAGCAACTTTGATTTTTGTAGCTAAAACTGTTAACTAAACCTATACCTTGTTTATGTATACTACAGGTTCTGTGCATTACGTGAGTGAGAAAGGAAAGACAAGACATGTATTGTCCACAGACAGTCAGGTCCAAAAGCTTCTGTTCATTGAGAAGAGAGATGTTTTAGTTGTAATAACAGAGAACCTGCAGTTGTCCTTGCAGGCAATTACTCTTGAGGGAGAGGCAGAAGAGCTCATGAAGGTGAGTCAGACTACAAGGTAAAGTTGCAATGTTTAATCTTTATAACAATTTGTTGGCATTTTTTGATTATCACTTTTTTGCTTACGAATGAATTACTCTCACTTTTCTTTCTTGGATAATACCTCGAGGAGCAAATATATGCTCATTTAGAAGTGGAATAGCGATGTGTTATTGAACTTGGAAAGATGGTTTTCATCTTGCCTTCCTTTTTTTTTTTTTTTCTTAGTTCCTTTCATTTTGACCCTATGTTAATCCTTTTATACTTTATTTACCTTGTCTTAGTGAATTAGAGAAGAATTGAAAATTCCAGTATAATCAAATATTTGTTAAAATGTCTTGTGGATAAATAGTTGATAATCTGCGTCCTCAGTTTTATTATCATCGGTCGCTCAAAGCTGTCTTGCCTTTCAGATTAGTAGGAGCAGTACCTCCTCTTGGTGATACTATCTTTGTCTGCAAGTCTGAAAGATGGTTTAGTTCTCACATTGTGGAAGTGTTCTTTACAGCTGCAAAGGCTAGGAAGCTTTTAAAAAATAACAACCCACAAGTCACAGAATCACAAATAATAATGTAGTGACCCAAAATTTATTGTATAGGGATAAAAACTAAGCTAGCTTATAATCACCTTGGCTCCAATAAAATACTGTACTGTTGGGGAATACTGCCTGTGGGGATGGAACCCAAACCTTCACTTTCCTAACATTTTTTTTTTTTCTTTTTCTCTAAGACTGAGAAAGACCGGGCACTTGTGCATTACAGGAGTGTCCACTTCTTATTAACCTTACTTATTTTTGACTAGGAGTAAGATTTCGTATTTCACATTTTAAAGCAATTGTTATCAAATTCTAAGAGAAGATTTCATATAAGAGAAAAAACTGCTCCTTACCTACTTAATTAACCCACTACAAGGTTTCTCTTATTAAATTTATACATCATATACTTGATGCGTTTAGCGATGATCACTGCCTGAGAGAAACTATTGGTCTATCTGAACTGACAGACGGGTCTAGTTATTCTTTTATTTTAACATTTTAGCCAGACTAGGCAATTCAGATGCTTGCTGTCTTTCAGTGTGTTCCTCCTACCTTCTCTAAATTTATTTATTTACTTACGGTTTACAGGTGAAGTTGAGTGGGAAGATAGGTCATTCTGCAGACATCATTTTAATAGACCATAGCCTTGTTGTTACAGCACTAGGGGAGACAGTCATCAGGTAAGAATCTGATTTTAAAGCTGTTCTGGCTGCCCAGGAGAAGTGCCAGCTAAAAGGTTTACGGTCTGCAATGCTCTGAATATTTCACCGAAGTGTTGCTTTTTGGTTTGGTTTTTGTTTGTTTTTTTTTTTACCAATAATGAAAAAAATTCCAGTCTTTTCTGATTTTGTTTCTCAAAATCAATAGAGAAATGAAATGAAAAATCTGTTTCCTTGAGGACAAAAACTAATCTATATATCTATCTTTTTGTCTAGTTATTTTATTTTGTCAGGCAGTACTACCCAAATCTGTTCCTTTCTTGAGTGCTGTTATTGATTTCTTCTGAAAATATATCCATTTGGTTTTTTTGTGTGAAAAAGATAGCCATTTTGCTGTTCTTTCCATTGTTATTGTCTGATTCTTAGGATAGTTATAGCATCAGCAACAGGAAAAAAAGTGCTTGTTCTTCAGGATGTTTCTCTGTTACTGTAATATAAGACAAGTATTTCAGTTACTTCTATCCCTAATTCTTTAAACTAAGTATGTTACTTTGCCATGCTGCTATGTTACCATGTTCTGTAGTTTTTATCTTTTTGCATCTTTTTAAAAAAAAGTATAAAATCTTTTTTTTCCTGTCTTTACTATGACTTGCTCTACCTGTTTCCTCTAACCTTTTTTGGGGGGTTGGGGGTGTTCCATTAACATCAGTAGTTCACTTTCTTGAGCCTTTATCTGCTACTATCAGACAAAATCATCTGTTAATTTTGTGAGAATGTGCTAAAGACCAAGTATCAAGAAGGAGTATGTTTGATGACAATGTTTAGTTCTAGAAAATAAATCTGGAATCCAAAGGACTACTGGTTAACCAAGGAATATTTTTAAAATAGAGGAGGAAGGATAAGTAGGGAGGAGGAAAGTTGCAACTAGACCTCACTTGTTTTCTTTTTCTTTCCCTCTTTTCTTTTTTTCTTAAAGCTGGGTTTGATTCTGACTCCTTTCTTCATAGCAGAATATCACAAAACATGCTACAGATTAAAAAGTTAAAGGAAAAGGAAGGAGATAGTTAAGAAATTTACATTCCAGAGGCAGCTGCTGGCAATTTAATTTTAAAAATTGAATGATCTGGGCATTAAGGAAATAGCAAATTAATGCCACGTACAGCATCCTATTGACTGTGTTTAGCAAGACACCTGCAAGGAAAAGCATTGTTAACACTCTTGTTTTGTGTACCTTAGGTTCTGGGATTTGGAGCGAGACGAGAACTATGTGCTCTCCCCAGATGTGCAATTTGGCTTTGAGGGAGGAGAATGTATTAACTGTGTTTCGTACTGCAGTGCTAAAGGTGAGAAATAACATGGCAGCTGTGATCTCTGGATCCTAAACCTTGTCAAACCTCAGCCTTCAGCGCCCTCTAGTCATTTCAGTATGTTTGTCTTGTTACTGAGGGTTTCAGGAACAGCATGTGATATAGAAGTGTTTTAGTTCAGATCAGGAGTGTGCTTTTGAAGCTACAATGAGATCGTTCGATACTCACCACACTTTGTCTCGGTGTGGAGTTGTCTCCCGACACACAAGCTGGATTCCCTTTGATGACACTGAACGGGTGCAAGTACTCCTGGAGTACACCTCATTCACTCCAACATGTTATGGGCATTCAGTCTACAAGCACACTAGAGCTAATGCAGAGTAGAACTCACCAAACGTGTAGCGTGGACATCAGGTCCTTAAAATTGATGCTTTCTGCAGAGCTACTCCTATGCATCACCTTGTTTGCCAGTATAGGCATAGCTAGAGTCTGCTAGAATGGTTTTCAATGGTGACTTGCCCGTGGTGACTACAAAACCAGCTATTCAAAAATAAATTGTTAAAATGAAATCATCACCTGATGATTTAACAGACAACTTCATCTGGTAGCTTAGAAAATAGGCCTTGCAATGTGAAAATTCTCCCATTGTTTCTTCAGAAGGTTTCTCCCGTTCAGGACTAGGATGCTGGTTTGCAGGAAGGCAAAGAAACGGATGCTGCTAGAAGAAGGCTTCTCAGTACTTTAGAACCAGAGCTAGGCTGCCTGCTACTTTGTATAATGTGGGTTTGTTTTTCTGAAGTTTAAGATATGAAATGCCTAAAAAGTTTGTGAATGGCAGGTCTCTTAGCAGCTGGTACTAACAAAGGGAGAATAGCTATGTGGAAGAAAGCAGCAGGATCTGATCAGAGCATATGGGCTTTGGAGGGCAAGGAGAAGTGGAAGCTCCAGGCACCTACAGAACTTGAAGGAAATGTCACTCAGATAAAGGTAAGACAAGAAAGAGTCTTCTTGCATGTTAGTAGGACTTCACAAATATTAGATGAATAGATCATCTTTGTGAAACAGATAATATTCATAGCTATCGTACAGATAAGTGCACCAGTAGAGGCTGGTCCTCCTTCAGAAGGAGGAGGAAAAGCCATCAGGATCAAGTAACTTTTAAAATTGAAATGGACAAAAATATTACCTGTTTGTAGCTATTCTGTTACAGACAGTGTTGAAATACTCAGCAAGATAACACACTGAAATGCAAATACATCTCTCTGTCTGGGAGAATTGGCAGTCACGGCATCCTTAAATCCAAACATCTCTCCATTATATGTCTCATTGACAAACCCTTTGGATTCAGCACCCTGAAATTATTTTCTGGAAAAGATAGATTGTCAGAAATGACAAATTTACATTCATTTATTAAAATGGCAAGCAAGAAAATCTGACTAAATGCATGGTTTTATTTGTAGATATTTTTCTTCTTTTTAGTCACTTTCTTAATGTAAAGTTTGCTTTTACTATTAAAAAAATACAGATGTATTTGCAACCATATATTCTTTGGTGAGAATGTGTGCCATCTAGAAGGGAATGCTATGTTTTTACACACAAAATGATGTTTTCAGCTGCTTTTTTGTCAGAAAATGTTTCTTGTTTGCTAGATAATGTTTTTATGTGTGAGTGTCAGACTAGATGTGGATGATAAGTTTTCTCTTACAAATTTGCAAAACCAGTTCTTTAAAACATTTCTACTGCTATTTACAATATTTTTAATGCCGAAGGTTATGACAATACATAGCATTATAATATTTATTTTTTAACCCATTGTCTGTTAAGTGTCAGGGTGCAGCATTTTTGTTTGAAGTATTTTCATTTGTCACAGTAAGCTTGAACACTGTCATTCTATACTTATTATCATTTTGATATATGCAAAAGAGAATTCTGGGCATTACAGTTGTAAATTTAAATTTTAAAAGTTTTACATTAACAAATAGTTAGCCTTTTTGACCACCACCATTCTGCTAAAAGACAAAGTTTGTGCTTTTAGGTTCTCTGGCATTTTTTGTTTTGTTTGTTTGTTATACTCTGTTAAAGTTTTTTTCCCAGGTTTTTTAGAATTTCTGTTATAACTTAGATTATTCTGTTGCTGTGCTTAATATGTGAGAACAGCACCCATTATTGTTCGGAAGGAATGAATATCAAACAAATATACCTGGTGCCTTTCTAGAGAAAGTAATTTTATATTTTCTTTTATTCTGTTTTCATGTAAGAATGGAAAATATTTAAAAAGCAATGGCATGGACTTGCTCTGGGTTGGTATATAGTGAGGGTCTGTATCAGAGTCCTACTTACAAAATTAAAACATAAGTACTAGTAAAGTGGAGAACCCAAATTTTTTAAGATGCTTCAGCAACAAAAGGTTCAGGATATAGGAAATAGTGTGTGCCATTAGTATATCACACGTCTGCCAGTAAGTTGAGGGAAGGGAAGAGATATAGGTGTTTATGTCAGCTTGACCATTCAAGCATTTTTCAGATAACAGGATATGGGGTGTTGCCCAGAAATAGCACCTTGTTCTCAATGTTTGTTAACATAAACAGAAGCATTGCCAAACGATTGTCAACAATCACTGCATTCATATCTCATGTTATAAAGCTGTCTTTAATTATGGAAACTCTAGATTATTTTTTATTGTAATCGCTGCATTCCAAAAAATATTTTGTAAAAGATTTTAAAGATTCTTACATGTGGAATCTTCTGGTAATCCCTATAAAAGCCTTTTCCTATATTACCATGAAAAACTCAGAATAGAACGCCTTATACCATGGTGAGGTCAAAGGGCAGCACTAACTTCATTTGATTCCTTGCCAACCTCATCTTTTTTCAACCTGATATGGTGGTTTCAAAAGAGAGGTGGCTGGGAAATGTGCTCTAGCTCATCTGTTGTGCAGCATAGTATCTAGCTACTAGTAACTAAGCGCCATTAAAAAGAAAACCCCAAACAGTGCAAAATAGCTTTATTTCTTAGATCATGCTCTTGAATAAAGTGAAAATATTTTCCAAACACAACTATTTCAATCAGTGTTGTTGGAAAGGTATAGCCACAGAAATATCAGTATGTCAGGAAATTAATATGAAACCTCAAATAACTTTGAGGGAAACAAGGGTCTCTGAGAGACCTTAGAGATTTGGCATATCCCTAGAGTTTATAGAGCTTGTCAGTTGTGCAAGGACAGAGAAGTTCTTGGACTTCAAAGGGATTTTCTGCAGCTCTGAGAAACTTTATAATTTGTCTAGCCCATGAAAGTATTTCTGTATGAATGGTTTCTGGTAGATTTAAAAAAAAAAAAGCCACACACACAAAAAACCAACCCTAAACCCCTCTGCCTGTTCCCTGGCCCAGCCCTGAAGGAGCTCCTGTGCTGAAGCTGTGCAGTGAACTATGGACTGTGCTTATCAAGGAGCATTATCGACGGTGTGCAGGAGCTCAGGAGTAGTGCCCCTGCACCCCCACACATAGTTATAGCTTCCAGACAGGAGTTTGGATCACTTCTGGCTAATGTGGTATGTGCAAAGAGTTCATGTGTAGTCAGCTGGTTGCCACAATGCTTTCTGACAAGAATCATCCTTTGGTAGGAATAAACATAAATAATGTCAGACATGCTTGTTTAACTGTGAATATATAGAAAGAATGAAAATGGAATCATCAGCTGCATGTTAGAAATTGGTCTTTGCAAGCCATCTTGGAAACAGATCTTATCTTTCTCCCATTGAATTTTGTAAGGTATTTTCAGTTCTAGAATTGCTCTGTGTAGATGCTATTTTTCAGTCTTAAAAGGAGGGAAAGATAACCTCCATAGAACTCATTGAAAAAGAGGTGTCTGGAACATGGAGTTTCTTCCAGGAGAAGGGAGCTGGAAGCCACCATGCTGCTAGAAAGCTATGACCTAGTTGCCATTACTGAAACTTGGTGGGGTGAATCCTGTGACTGGAGTGCGGCTATCAATGGCTACAGGCTGTTCAACAGGGACAAGCGAGGAAGGAGGGGTGGAGCAGTTGCCCTCTCCATCAAGAAGCGGATAGATTGTGAAGAGCTGTCTCTGAAGAATAGCCACGAGCAGGTTAAAAGCTTATGGGTAAGAATTAGAGACCAAGGCAGCAAAGGGAACCTTCAGGTTGGTGAGGCTGAGGTACTCAACAACTTTTTTGCCCCAGTCTTCACTAGCAGCCTCTCTTCCCACACCTCTAAGAGTGGATGGACCACAAGGCAGGGACGGGAGGAGCAAAGTCCCTCCTGCTGTATGATAAGATCAGGTTCGTGACCACCTGAAGAACCTGAACATACACAAGTCTATGGGACCCAATGAGGTGCATCCCAGAGTCTGAGGGAATTGGCTGATGTAGTTGCCAAGCCACTCTCCATGATATTTGAAAAGTCATGGCAGTCAGGTGAAGTCCCTGGGGACTGGAAAAAGGGAAACTTTGCACCCATTTTTGAAAAGGGTAGAAAGGAGGACCCTGGGAGCTACCAACCTGTCAGCCTCACCTCTGTGCCTGGGAGAATCGTGGAACAGATCCTCCTAGAAGCTATGCTAAGGCACATGGAGGACAGGGAGGTGTTTTGAGACAGCCAGCATGGTTTCACCAAGGGCAAGTCTTGCCTGACCAACCTAGTGGCCTTCTATGATGGAGTGACTACATCAGGAGTCAAGGGAAGAGCAATGGATATCATCTAGCTGGACTTCTGTAAGGCCTTTGACACAGTCCCCCCAACATCTTTCTTTCTAAATTGGGGAGATACGGATTTGTTGGATGGACTGTTCAGTGGATGAGGTATTGGTTGGATGGTTGCATCCAGAGGGTACTGGTCAAAGGCTCAATGTCCAGATGGAGATCAATGATGAGTGGTATCCCTCAGGGGTCCTTCCTGGGACGAGCACTGCTTAAGATCTTTATCAGTGACATAGTGGGATCGAGGGCAGCCTCAGCAAGTTTGCAGACAACACCAAGCTGAGTGGTGCAGTGGGCGCACCTGAGGGATGGGATGCCATCCAGAGGGACCTGGACAAGCTCAGGAAGTGGGACCATGTGAACCTCATGAGGTTCAACAAGACCAAGTCCTGCACCTGGGTCAGGGCAACCCCTGGCTTCAATACGCTGTTGGAGCAGGTCCAGAGGAGGCCACAAAAATGATCAGAGGGTGAAACACCTCTCTATGAAGAAAGGCTGAGAGAGTTGGGGTTGTTCAGCCTGGAGAAGAGAAGGCTCCAGGGAGACAACCTTGCAGCCTTTCAGTACTTAAAGGGGGCTTATAAGAAAGATGGGGACAGACTTTGTAGCAGGGCCTGTTGTGATTGGACAAGGGGTAATGATTTTAAGCTAAAAGAGGGTAGATCTCGGTTAGATATAAGGAAGAAATTTTTTACGACGAGGGTGGCCCAGGTTGCCCAGAGAGGTGGGGCAACCTCTGAAAGGTCATGGAGGACAGGAGAAGTGTCCAAGGACCTGAGGAAAGCAAATATCACTCCAATCTTCAAAAAGTACAAGAAAGAGGACCTGGGAAACTATAGGCCAGTCAGCCTCACCTCCATCCCCAGAAAGGTGATGGAGCAGTTCATCCTGGAGGTCATCTCCAGGCATGTAGAGGAAAAGAAGGTTTTCAGAAGTAGTCAGCATGGATTCACCAAGGGAAGATCATGCTTGACCTACCTGGTAGCCTTCTATGATGGTGTGACTGGCTGGGTCGATGAATGGAGAGCAGTGGATGTTGTTTATCTTGACTTCAGTAAGGCGTTTGACACTGTCTCCCATAACATCCTCACAGGTGAGCTAAAGAAGTGTGAGTTAGATGAGAGGACGGTGAGGTGGATTGAGAACTGGCTGAACAACAGAGCTCAGAGGGTAATGATAAATGGGGCAGAGTCTGGTTGGAGGCCCATAACTAGTGGTGTTCCCCCAGGGTCTGTGCTGGGTCCAGTCCTGTTCAATATATTCATCAATGACCTGGACAAAGGGATAGAGTGTACCCTCAGCAAGTTCGCTGATGATACCAAGCTGGGAGGAGTGGCTGATA
>WEKW01005533.1:3394-27361 GCA_013389905.1 Sula dactylatra
GGTGCTGCGGCGGGTAGGGCCCGCCGAGGCTTCCGCTCTGCGGCCGTGAAAGGGTGGGGGAGCGGAGCTGCTGCCGCCAGGAGGCAGGAGGTATGGGTGCTTTAACGCTCCTAGCTGGCCGGAGTTCAGGAGCCTCTGTCTGTCCTCTAGCCTGACGTCTAGAAGGTCTGGGACACCTGCAGCCAGAGTGATGTGGTCTCAGCCACTGCCTGCGCAGTTTTGAGATCTCACTTTTCTAGTATCACTGCCTGTGTGCCCACCTTCACCTCACTGGAGTAAGGGGATCTTAGACTGGGCTCAACTGGCACCTATCAAAGGGCAGCAAGCCCTGTTGTTGTCTAAGGAAACAGGATATTTTGTATTTTGTTGGCAGGTGCCTTTCCCAGGTGCATGGACGTGGTTTTAACATGAACAGCAGAGCTTCTAATATGCGTTCTGCACTGAAGGGTGACCTGAAATTAGAATTGAAATGTAAGCCCCTTTTGAAGATGGGAAGGGCCATGTTATGCAGTGTTTGCAGTGTGAAGATGTCAGGAGCTAATCATGTTTTGCAGTGTTGCTTTTCATCATTTAGAAAGATGGACCTCTTCTTATCTTCTCTTTTTGTATTCAGAACAGGAGTGGGGAGCGAAGAGGAACCATTGATCTACTTCTCATTGCAAGTTCCCTCTTGCATTTTGGCAAACACCTGTGTATTGCACTGTTGGCATTGTTGAAGCCCAATATCAGTCCTACCTGTAGTACATTTTACACATCCACCCCTGTCATAAATTCTGAGGGCAGAATGGAGTCAGTTATCATCATGAGTTAATCATCATGAGTTAAAGATGGATTGGGTTTTCAGGTGACGTTTTTATCTGGTTTTATGGACATTTTTAACCTTGTTCTTGATTGCACATTCTATATAGGAAGCCTTATTCTCTCTTTTGAATGTAAAGGAATTCCTTGAGTTTGGTCATTACTATGCAGCTTGCTTAAGGTAACTGTGTCTGTATGTTTTTGTGACCTCCTGAGAACAGAGCTCCTCCAGTATGAACACAGGGTTCAATTATAACTCCTTCCTGACAGAACTTCCTGCAGCATTACCATCAGCTTGTATGAAAAGGAGTATACATGCTCCCTTTACTGGTTTAGGCAACTGGAAACATCTCCTTTTCTACATCCTTAGAGCTACTCTCCCATTTTGGCTCAGTACATTCATCCTGTCAGCCCTTAGTTTTTCTCAGAGCAGCTTCTCAGCCTGAGCCTGAGAAATGTCCTGTTTCTTTACTGGCTAGTACCAGGGTTTTTCAGGGGGTTGCAAGGCTCCCAACAATTGCTGTTTCTATGAATGGCATGTTCTAGGACCTTTATACAAGAGTGAGTTTTTGCCCTGAAGCAAGATGAGTTTCAATTTCTTTAAAACAATCATTACCTAGAAGTCTAGCGGCTCCCTGATTCCTGTTCTGCCAGCCTTTCCATTAAGAATTTGGCTCCAGCAAGCAGGCATGGGAGGGGCAGCAAGGCCCAGAAGTAGCGCAAACCTAGACCAATACTGTCCCTTGTGGCTTAATGAGGAACTACATTTTCTCTGCGGCATTGACAGGCAGCTTGGAGTGACAGGTGAGCAAAATGATGGCAATGCAGGGCAGCTTCTCTAATGTTTCAGAGGTTCTCTTAATTTACCTGCCATCAAGTCTCAGCAATGTGGGAGGATGGGAAAGATAGGGTTACTGAATAACTCCAGGAAAAGCCAAACTTGGATAATACCTGTGAATGAAAATAGAAAAATATGTAAGATAGACATGGCAGAGAAATAAGATTAAAATTTCTACTGCCTGTTGAGCATGCCAGTCTCAGAGGTTGTTCCAACCTGAGTCTGCAAGGACCACAGCACTCTTGGATGTGCACAAGCTGCTTTCCAACCCCAGTCTGCTCATGCAGAGTATATCCGCACCTGCAGCATTCCTAGTCCCTGCTCTGAGTCATTTTCACACGGCTTTTTGGAGGAACCAGGCTTCATCTTTTCAGAGCTTTGACTGGAGCTATGAGTTCTGGTTGGTTGGTTTCTGGCATATATTTTTTTACCAAACATAGGGATGGAGGGGTAGTGGTGAAAGACAACTTTCTTAAAACTTCTCTGTGAAATAACAAATCCTAAAATGTTACTATCTGAATTGAACATCTGCTTCTGCTTGGCTCTGCATCTCTTGAAGTAGAAGTACCAGTTGCAATTTCTTCCAACTTGGAGAATGAGTGATAAAGAGATTCTTATCGCCACTGAGACCAAATGAAAAGCTGGCATTTTGATACATGTATATTATAGCACACAAGTCATTCATTTGTGCTGTGCACACTAGCTGTGCACACTCCTAATCAATTAATTTAATTAAATAAGCCTTCTGGTTATTATAGCTTTGTGCTAGGCAAAAAATCACAAGCATTCAGCATGTTAAGAACTGCCATCACAAAACAGAGAAATGTTCTCTTTCTTGATACACTTCTTTCTTGGTGACTAGTGTTGGATAATTCAGAAACAGTATGTAGCATCCATAATGCATTTGGATTCTTCCTATTTGCACATATTGCATCATATTCAGGCAATGATTAGACATCAGTTTGTTACCCAGAGGCTATCAAGATTCTGAGTATTTTCCTTTCTATGTATGTGTATGACTAAATGCAGGATTACTAGGAAGAGCTGAATTTTCTACTTTCCAAAACGATGTCTTCCAGCAACTGGTTTATTCCTGAGAAAGGCGAAGTGCTCGTACTGTGATCACAATAGAATCATAGAGTACCAGGCTGGAAGGGACCTCAGGGATCATCTGGTTCAACCTTTCTTAGCAAAAGAACAATCTAGACAAGATGGCTGAGCACCCTGTCCAGCAGAATCTTAAAATTTTCCAATGCTGGGGAATCCACCACTTCCCTGGGGAGATTATTCCAATGGTCGATTGTTCTTATTGTGAAAAATTTTCCTCATGTCCAATCGGAATGCCCCCAGGAGTAACCTGTACCCGTTACCCGCCATCTTTTCCATGTAACTCCTTCCGAAAAAGGAGTCTTCGTCTTCTTTGTAGCCACCCTTTAAATACTGCAATATGGTGATAAGGTCTCCCCTAAGCCTTCTTTTCTCAAGGCAGAACAAATCCAGTTCTCTCAGTCTTTCCTCATATGGCAGACTTCCCAGTCCTTGATCATCTTTGAGACCCTTCTCTGGACCCTCTCCAACCTGTCCACATCTTTTTTGTCTTTTTAGGAGACACCTAAACTGAACACAGTATTCCAGGTGTGGCCTGAAAAGCGCTTAGTAGAGAGTGATAATGACTTCTTTATCTCTGCTGGTGATGCCCTTGTTGATGCAACCCAGCATCCTGTTGGCTTTCTTTGCCACAGCAGCACACTGTTCACTCATATGGAGCTTGTTGTCCACCAGGACCCCAGGTCTCTTTCCACAGAGCTGCTCCCCAGCCGAATAGATCCCAACCTGTCCTGCACTCCTGGTTTATGTTTTCCCAGGTGTAAGACCTTACACTTGTCCTTGTAGAACTTCATAAAATTCTTGTTAGCCTACTCTTCCAGCCTATCCAGGTCTTCCTTCAGGGTGACTCTCCCTTCTGAAGTGTCCACTTTCCCACTCGGTTTGGTATCATCTGGAAACTTCATCAGAGTACACTTGATCCCATCGGCCATCCCATCATGTTTTGGTTATTTAAGCCTATTTGTCCCATATTTTCATGCTGCAGGAAAAGAGAAACAGGTAATATTCCTCTTGAATTTTACTTTTGTGATGACCTCTTTCCCTCCAAGAACCATTATCATTCATGTTCAATCATCTTTAGTTTTCTTGTATCACAGGGACTATTCAAACTCATATTTCTGAAGGGTTTTGTCACCTGTAGATGCCCTGTAGAATTTGTAAAAGCAGCTTCATAAAGCCACCTGGAGTTAGAGTATAGGGGTTTGCAAGCATCCCACTTGTCATCTCCTTGCATCTTTAGGTGCCTTTCTTTCAAGAAATCTCTGGTTCAGGTGACCAATGTGGGCTGCATCATAGGTGTGCTTTGAGCACGGGCAGTGTGGAATCATTTGAATTGTGTCCTTCAATCCCAGCTACCCTTCAGAAAATGATGAATTCTGATAATGATGTGGCTATAGCAGCACAGGGTTCTTTGTGGGTTGCAAAATCTGGCTGGGACCTTGATTCAGCCTGAACTCAGCTGGGAGTTCTGGGAGCTCTGTCACTTTGATGCAAGCACATTTCCCTGCTTTGTGCTGTGACGTGCAATGATGTCAGAATTTCTGACTTCTCTGCTCTGAGTTGTAGTACAACACACAGCCTCCTGGAAGTAATGGGACCTTCTGCACAGGGATGAAAAGCTGGGCACTGGTACAGGGTCCCAGA
Organism: Sula dactylatra; assembly: GCA_013389905.1. Lineage (NCBI taxonomy): Eukaryota > Metazoa > Chordata > Aves > Suliformes > Sulidae > Sula > Sula dactylatra. Next base: position 7,782 of record WEKW01005533.1, read on the forward strand.
GAGGTTATGAGATCTCCGTTGTTGGAAATTCAGACCTCAGATGGAGAAGGCCCTAAATATGCAGATTTATACTGGCCCAGCTTTGAGCAGGGTGGTGGTCCAGAGATTTCTAGAGGTTCTGTTCAACTGAAATTGTTCTGTGCTTCTGTGAAGCTGCTCCCCTATCTGTGTTCTTCCCAGTTCCTTTGCTGCATAAGGCAGGACATGGTCTGACCCAAAACCTGTACTGGCACAACAGGACAATTTTGCAGATGGGTATGCCTAATGGCTAACCTACTGAGATGTCACTATTCATCCTAAACTGAAAGCTGCCATACTAATCACCAGACACTATGGGGACAAATAGATTCTTTTGGAGATTCTCAGCAGAATGATGATGACACCAAGTTGTAGTTAAAATTAAAGCTTTTTTTTTAACTCGATTTTATGATCAGCATAGTATAGAATTTTATGATCACAGTAGCACAAGATTTTTGTAACTGGAATCACTGTAGCACACTTTTGTAAGTAGCATAGCACTGAATTTTATAGCACACCTTAACTTACGGTTAATCACCTGGATGCTCTGCAGATCGGGTCAAATCTTAATTCCTGGCTTGCAGTATCTATATAACAGTTGCAGTCTAGACTCAATCCTCATAGGAAGCAGACAACAGTGGAGGTGTCCCTTGTGACTGGGGGATCATGGGTTTTGCCAACTGGCTGCAGTTCTCCTCCAAGTCCCACTTAGGTCTTAACTGCTTGGTTTTATACAGTTCTCTGTGTGCTGTTATGCTTCATTTTCCTGTGACAGGGTTGTCATGACCTGGTTGGCTGGACGCCTGGGACCTTCAAGGCTGGTAAGGAGGGAAGAAGGCGGCCTGGCACCCAGGAACCTTGAGACTGATATGGAGGTGGAGAAGAAGTCTGCCTCGTGTGCAGGATGTTCAAGACCTGTTGGGGGGGGAACGGGCCTGATACGTGACCAGCTTAGTCACAGAGAATGGCTGTGTGACTTATAAAATGGCATTAGGTATGTCAACCATATTACCAGGGGTCAGGAGCAGGGGTTACTGGTCACACTACTTTACCATCTTCCCATTGTGTGTTGCTTTGCAGTTGACTGTGTCAGTGCTTCTCACTTAATCTAGTTTTCCTAGGTCCTCTTGAGATATCCTCAAACTCTTCCCTATCTGTATGTAAGTATGTACATGAGTTTAAGTCATTAGCATATTTTACTAGCTCAGTGTTCAGACCCTTTTCCAAGTAATTATAATTTAGTGAACCTCACTAATCCTAGCATGGATCCCACAGGCATGCTGCTGTTAGCCTCTTTCAGAGGTGAGAGTTGGCCATTTATGCCTTGTCGTAATTTTCAATCTCTTAACCAGTTTTTAATGTGTCACAGGACTTTAACTGTTATTCTTTTGTTACTTCATTTCCTTGATAGCGTCCTGTGAGAAACAGTAATCAGAAGCCTTTTGAAAGCCTAACTAAATCCTATCCTGTTCATCCATCACTTTTAACTTTTTTGAGAATTTTAACAGTAGCTAGGCAGGGCCTCACCTTCCAAACCTGCTTTTTACATTGATCCATTGATCTGTGCATGTTCCTATTAATAGATGCACTTCAGGATTTAAAAATACTTAGTTGTTCCTAATAATACTGTTTTCAAAAGAGACTTAACAGAATTCTTTGCAGTCTGATGAACTACAAAATCTGCCATATCAGCTTTACTGGAGCATCTCTGTGTCTAGGATCAAATGAGACCATGTTTTGCAAATTAGTGTACTGGGTTTCCTGTGTAGTATTCAATCCGTGTAAAAATGCTATTAGTTACAGTGTTCTGGGAGTGACATTGAAGGCCACTGTAGTTTGCTCTCTACTGTAGCTGTCAGTGTGCCCTTTCAATGACAGATAGGGAAACAAGAGCTAAGTAATAGTGGCTCAAAGTCACCAGATTTTTTTATCCAGGCTTCAGTTCCAGGAAAACACAGCTTTGATTTGATTTGATATTTTATCTTTTTCCTACACAGGATTTGTAATAAATATTAGTCTATGTTAAGGCAAGAAAAAAATTTTGTCTTCATTCTTCTACACTATTCTTCCATGAGCTTCATCTGGAAAAAAATTGGGAGACAGAGAAAACCAGACTGGTCAACAGCTCCCCCTCCAAATCAAGATATCTGGGCTCTGCAAAGATTGAACACTGGAACTGGCATCCCATGACCTCAGTCACATCCCTAAACCAATAGAGAGGTGTTTGCTGCCAAGTGCTGACAGCATTACCTCCTCTGGCATAGTATTGCACAGGCAGGGAGATGATCCAGGATAAGCAGTAGCACTGTAATTTGTTGTCATTGTCATGGCGTATGAATCATTTGCAGTGATGCATTTTACTAATAGAAATATATTATCCTGTTTCTCTGTAATTTTTATTCATTATTATTCTAGACAAATCTCTGTTCCATTCGAAAAATCTGTCATACTATGAATTTGGTTAATTTTCTTACTATCTTATACTTACTTACAAACTTACCAGTTTTGTAAATGAATTGTAGTCCTTAGGCTCTAGTGTTGCAGAAGGTGAATAGAGAAGGTAGGAGCTATTTTCTCACCATTCAAAAGAAGAGGAGCCATGTTATTGTGGTGCAGTGACACAAATGAGTAGCTATGGGGAGAATAAAAGGGCTGAGATGGGTTTAAAAAACAAAGACACTTTGCAATAGCACCATATAAGTAGGGAAAGCATAACTTAAAACCTTACTATATAGGACCAAACATGTTGCAGCAATGAGTTCACTAGGTTAATCAGTATTGGTCTTTCAACAAAAGTCTACTCCACAAGGCCAGATGGGCCAGCTGATGGAGCAGAGGCCTTCCAATGACTATAGCCAGAAGCAGGACCTGACCCATGCAGATCAGCAGCTCTCTCGCATGGAACCTGTACTGAGCTGAGCTAGAGGAAGACTTGCAAAGGGAAGAAATCCAATATCTTGCATGCAAAGAAAATAATTCACATTGTATTGGCATGTAAAAGGCAGTTGTGCTATAAGAAAGAGAGACTAGTAAACCAGTGTCAGTCCATTCGGCTTGTAGAAAATCAAGTCTTATTGAATACAAATTTGGGATGGAATCAACTCAGTTGGATTTTCTTGTGGTCTACAACAACACCAAGTTATTAACTACAGCATTTGCCTTAAAAGACCATTTTTGGAATGCAAGAAGAACCTGTGACTCTGGCATACATTCACAGGAAGTTCTGGTTCTTCAGGAACAGCCTTGGGTGAAACCTGAAGTGTTTTGTTTCCAGTTAGTGATGCCTGCTTTAGTCAGATGGCATGGGAGGGATACGAAAAAGTTGGAGAAAGCCAAAGAACATGGTTACAGCTACTCCCTAGGCAACAGAGCACCATGTCACCCATCTTTGGAGGGAGAGAGCGTAGCTGTCCCAGATCACTTGTGTGCAAGTTTTGCCATCAAATGGTTATAAAGGGGCAAGCTATATGCTTCCAGCCCCGCTACTTCTAGGCCAGCTTCCAGCTGAAGCAGAATCACTGGCAGATTTCTTCCTCCTTAGCACTACATTGGAGTAATGAAGAATCTGAGTTTTGCCTCTTCTCTGGCATTGTCTGAAGACAACAGATTCTAATACCACCTGCTGAGAAAGGTGCTTGAATTGAAGTCCTGTTGTCAGTATATACATAAAGAATATAGACCAGAAGCAAGAAGCATAGCCAGGCTCGCTGACTCCTGGTGTGATGGGAGGAGTGGGTGCTGCAGCTGCTGTCACTTGGAAGAGACCATTCTTCCCTGCTACTGTAGTCAGTGACATGGCCATGATCTCCATAGGAATGTAATTCAAAGAAATCAAGATAGATAAGTAACGCCTGGATGCAACGTCAACTCACAGTCACTCAACAGGGTTCCTACCTCCTTGTATGCTGGGCTATCAGACCAAAAGCCAGTAGGCCATATTTGGGGTACTCTGATAAATCTATGGGATATATTTCAGTATTCAAAGATGGCTGTCTATGGTGTCATTAACCGAAATATATATATATACATACATATATAGTGAAACCTACTGTGGATGTAAATTTCCATAACTCATCTTTTGATATCTAAGCAGTGTCTGAAGTCAAGTCCATATAAAACTTCTGCCTAACTTTAAAAGCATTTGGTTTAAAGGTGCTGAGCAGATGTGAAGTATGGTTGTCTAAGATCAAGTATATATGACTTATTCTCTAAAACTGAAGTACTTGGGAAACTGAAACAGCCTTCTGCAATATTAGATCCTATCCTGTCACTCATATTTGTGCACATGGCTCCCAATAATTTCTTGGTCATAACCTGTTGGGCCTCACCCAAGCTGGGTGCCCCTGTGTGCAAGTCTCTGTCTCAATGTAGGGTCTAAGTGAGTTTCCACTCCTGTTTTTGAGGATATCTTGCATCTCTGTTCTCTCTGACTATGTACCAAGACCCTAAAATAAATTATTTCAGGATAAGGCTTTGAAGACTTCCTTCTACAACAAATTCAACATCTCAGAAAAAGCAGCAACCACACTGTACAGTCAAGTCAACCAGCTCCTGGGACTCTTTCCTTATTGGCTTATGAGCCAAGAGGAAAATTTTCAAGTGGTCTAGGAGTCTTAAGAACTTCCAGGATTTTCTAGTATGAGCTGGGTTGGGAGCAGATCCCAAAGTTTACACTTATATTTCTGAACCTTTTCATCATTTGTCTTTTTTTGCTTGCTATTTTGTAACCAAATTTGCATATGTCCATGTGCTAGCTATTAGCATAACGGTTCCCAATGTAAAGCCACATCCTTGATCTTTATTTCGGGTATTTGCTCTTAGGACACTGTAAGAATCAAATTTCTTTCTTGAGCTGGGTGTCTGTGGGTCCCTTAAGGACACACAGAGAACAGGGTTTAATCTACAGTTGACCTGTGTTGATCTGTAAATGTATGAATGATTGACTCAGTCTTGTCCTCACTGAGCAGGTGAAGAAAATTCTGGGCAATGAAGGGGTGGGGTGAAAGAGACAGTGAGGTAGAACATAATTATGCTTCTGACATAAATACATCCTGTTATATAAAACAGATTTCATTATTGAATGGCAAAAGGAGCTTGTCTTCAAAAATGAGATTCAAAATATTGAGGAATATGTCACTCAGCATAAAAAATAAACATCTGAAAGGTGTGTTTTCTAAATACAGGGGGGAAAAGAGAAGTGAATGATATGAAATTTTTCAGCTGAAAACAGGTATGGATTTTGGAGAAGGGATAAGAGTAGACCATGGTTAGCATTAGAGAGGGAAAAATACTTGATAAAAAATAGTCTCTCCTTAGATTAAAGATGATAAAGCAGAACCGGAACCTTCAGTAGAATAATATAAAAGAAGATACATGGGGCTTGGGATTAAGAACAATATCTCATTGTATGAAGCTGCATGTGCTGGGACAAACAACATGGGTCACAACAGGTTTTGTGTTTGCCATGTGAATACAAAAAAAATAAATGCAACAAGTATCCATAGTGCTGTATAATCATCAAAGGCTTCCTTCAGCAGAACAGTGACCAGCACAATAACAGAAATCACATGTAAGTTGGGTACTGTTCTCCAGAGGAGTGGGGCAGCAGACACAGTGCAGGTTCTTTCCAGATCTCTAAAAGGAAGACCCAACAAAAAAATGGTGTGATAAAATAGCTATTTTAATAAGATAGCACAAAAAGAGGAGTAGAGATAGCAAGCCAGTCTTATGTCCCTTCAGATGCTGGGAGCCCCGCTTTCTTGCAACATTGGACAGACCCAAATAGGTTTTCCCATGGCACACTGTGCACATCCTGTCCATGGAGAAGTTCCTTCCCCCTCCCACAGCATGGTGCTTTTTATGTTGTTTAAAAACCAAAAACCATAGATTCAACAGAGAGGGCAATTCCTGATAAAATGCAGGGAAAGATGCAAAAGCCCAGCCAATCTACAATTCATAGCATTAGGAAATGAATTTCACCCAAGCAGGTCTCAGATCATCAGCAACAGCTGACCTCCCTAGACAGGATGACAGAAGGCTGTGCAACAACACAGAGTAACTTAGGGACTGGGTGAATTTTGAAATTTGGCTTCAGTTGATTCACTGAAGGTTAGTCAGTTTCTCAGTATTGTTTGATGATTATTATTAATGTGACAGGCAACATAGGCAGAATAGGCATATTTCACAGACTATAGATTAGTGTGTGTTTTTAACAAAACTCTCAATTCTTCATATGCTGACCATACTAATTCTACTTGAACATTGGCTTTATCTAGCCTGAGGACATCACGAATTATGGTCAATCAGAGGAGAACCTATCATGTCTCAAGGAGGATTAGAATCAAAATAACAGATTTGGAAGAAATTGGCTATTCTGTTCATAAAACCATAAAAGGAGCTTGAAACAGAATCAGATTGCTCAAATGTGGTCAAATGGCAGACTTCTCAGTTAAGATAATGTAATTCACCCAAATAATATAACTCATCTAAATGCCAGAGGTTTTGTTTCTGCATACACTTATTATAGCCTTTGCACTCTCCCCTTGAAGCCCTCAGAGGTTACGAAGTTTTTAAAGAATTTTCATAGTCTGACCATGGAAACAGCAGTGGCTACTCATTATCCACTGAGGACTTCATAACAACCTGTAGTACTTACTGCACATGCATCCATCTTGGGCAAAGGAATCTTTTTTGGTTTTTTTGAGAAAATATATTGGCTATTCTCTGTATCTCGGTTTAAAATATCCATTGCAAATTCAAATAGAGGATGTCTCGGTATGTCAGCTGGTGTCCGTGGTCACTTTTAATACAGAATGGTGAAATGCAGCAGCTTTTTAAATATAAAAGATATTTTTGAGGATGTTGTATACTTTTTCCCTGAACAAAGGCAAACAATACTTTGAAAGAACTCATATCAGACTTTCTTCTTCAACAAGTCAACATGAAGGCTAGGATCATAGAATCATAGAGTAGTTTGGGTTGGAAGGGACTTTTAAAGGTCATCTAGCCCAGGCCCTCCTGCAATGAGCAGAAACATCTCCAACTAGATGAGGCTGCTCAGAGCCCCTTCCAACCTGACCACTTCTGAAAAGGACCAAAGCAAAAGATGTATTTGCAAAAATTTTCCTGAGGATTGTATTTCGTTAAATAGGCCAATCACTTTGAAAATACTATGTAGTGAAACAGTAAGCAATGAATATTATGTCAGTTATTGTGTTATAATTTTGGCAAAATTAAAGCTGTCAGTGCTAACAGTCATCTGCTTTCAGGGGACAGACCTACCGGAACTAGTTATTCCTACCTGTTGCTACCCATGAGACATAAGGCTCTATGGAGACAAATCAGCAGAAGATGAGGCTACATGCACACTGCAGCTCTTAAGCAGCAAATAATTTACCTACCCTTGCTTTCTCAAATAATCATCCATTCACCTTAGCAAAGTGGGGAGTAGGGTGGCACAGAAACTTTCAAAGTGAACTGGAGGAGAAACTTTCTCTGCAGGCTGTGAATCTCATGGAGGATACTCTGTGCTCCACACTACTCCAAGCATTTGTTCTGACATTGCTAGATGTTTGCAGAAAGAATGGCAAACAGCAATAAAGAAGAATAGACTTTGTTAATCTTCTCCACATGAACAAATACAAAAAATGTGCCATTTGTTGCCCAGAGGAGACAATGTGACGCTCGTGGCCATAATGCAGCTGCCTGGAAGAGGGGATGTTCACTGTATATAGACGTTTCCTGACTTCCAGGATTCCCAGCTGTCCTACCCTTTGTTTTTAAAGGAGGCAAAGCTGGGTATGCATTTTCCATGGAAGTTGGCAGGGCTAATAGATTTTATCAGCTGGCACTCTTTCCTGGATAGTAATGCTCTGCTGCACTTTTGAAATGTATGTACAGACCACCCCTGGCCTTTATGTCGCTATGTTATCAAAGACCTTAAAAGATGTATCTTCCCCTTGAGACTGGGAAAGACAGAAGGTAACATGTTCAGAGCCAAGGCTGATGATGTGAAAATGGTTGGGCATTTAAGAGCTCCACAAGTAGGTTGTTCAAGACCTATGGTACGTAGCGACTATCATGGTGCAAGTGCTCCCACATGCACATGCCTATTCTTCTCCTTTCCTTATACTTTGACCTCTGCTGACACTTCTCCCTGCTTTGCCATTTGTGGCTGAGATTGATTTAGCACTCTGAACAGGGACAAGGTGCTTTTCAGTTATTGAGGAATTAGTTTCTCGTGTGTGGTAATTATCCACCACAAGTAAGAACACAGTGGTTTACAAAACAGAAGGAAGCAGGCCATTCTGGATAAGTAACAGCTTGGAGACCTACCCACTTCGCATTACTATCACATATATCCATCAGTAATAAGTCCAAAAAAGGCCTGTTCTAGTCCATGAAGGAAGTTAAAGATTTCTTAAGTCACAGTGAAGAAAAGCACCATCTGAGGCAGTCACTGGGAAGAGGACATTTCTTCTTTCTTATCCATTCTGATCTCTTCCAGGAGTCAAATGCTGCAGAAATCCCAGAAAGCAGGTTGTCTTGGCTGTCATTTTTCATTGCTTGTTGGCAGAATTTGCCTTCTTGTTAAGTAAGCAAAGTCTCTTCCTTTTCTGTCAGTGATAGACAGTTCCTGAGAAAAGACTGTGAGCTAGGACTCAGGTTTGCTATTTATGAAGTAGATAAGGATGTAATGTGTATGGGACCAGAAGATTGTGGTAATTCACATCAGCTAAGGGCCTGGGTCTAAATTATGCTTTGGACACCTGGGGAGTTTCAAATTCAGTCAGTTTATAGGCAGGTCTTCTACAGAATGTACCTTTACACAGCCTGGCATACTTGCCCAGCAGATTTCAAGTGCAGATATTCAAGTACACATATTGAAGTACTTAATCCAGGTTTGCCACTTGGTGCTGTCTTTGAAGAAAATACAACTGTAAATATATCCATAAAATATCATTCCTAACCGTGCAATGAATTTCATCTCAGGTTCCTCCTTTCCTCCTGACTAAAAAAGGTGTTCTGGCTGCATTTCATTCATCACTCAAACTGGAGTTGATCACTGATCAGACAAGCTGCAGCAGGCCAAGATGTAGCAGGTGGGGGAAAACAGGAACAAGTGGACAGGGTGGTAGATCTGTTGTACTCTAGTACCAGGGTGGAACACCATGTCTAAAGGGAAGGCATGGTCTGCATCCACATCACACCTTTCTTCTTCTCAGCAAGACTTCTCCCCACAGGCCATTGGAAATCTGACTGACCACATGTCTAAAAGGTTTAATAGCACAGCAGTAGTGGCTGGGCTTGTGAATCTGCTTGCTGTCTGTCACAAAGGAGATTTTGAGAGGATTATAAAGTGGGGCTAGATGCTGGACCCCCACAGAGTTTCCTAGCACAGACCTCTGTAATACAGCTCCTGGAAAAAGCATCATATGTGTGAGTCTCCAATGAGTCTCCAGACCAGCTTTGAGGGACAACTCTTGCCACCAAAATGAACAGGAAAGAATACAGACATATTTATCTTTCAAGACTGCAACTTGGAACACCCTTTAACATGTTAATGAATTTGTTTATCACCCTTTCACATGTTCCCTTATGAAATGCTGCTTTGTCTTTTACACTGATTCAATGAAACATCATTATTGGGGGTAGCAGAGCTTAATATCCTTTGAATTCCTGGTCCTGAGTCCAGATGGTTATTATCTGAGAGTTACAGGGGTCTGTTCCAAGATCTTTCTTGACTCAAAGTGTGGCATAGCGATTATGTCTTTAATTGTAATTAATTTTCCACTAATGATAACGAAGCCTGAATATTTATGTTTTCATTGAATACAAAAACCAAAGGAGATTCTGTCTTATTATAATCTCATTAATTCATCTGCTGCTTTCCCAAACTGACATGTGTGTCAAGAAGAGAGGAATGATCCTTACATAGTTACAAAACTACAACAACATACATGTTGCTGCAGTCAAAATACTCTAATTGCTGCCTTTCTAGTAACAGAAGAATGGTGGAAAAATAGAATTTCCCTTTCACAGGAAACACTGCATTTTCCTAGTTGCATTATTGTGTGAATCATTGAAAAGCCAAAACATTCCCAAAATATCAGAGGTAAAGGGTAGATTATTTATTTTGCAGTATATGCAAATAGATTGTAAATTAAGTAAGTAAATAAATTCCATCTCAAGTTGTTGGTGTAAAAATTATTATTTTTAAAAGCAATAATAATAATAATTGCAAGAAAAATAGAAAAGAAACAGACTTAATCCATACTTACCTGCAGAAAATTTTTATTCATAGAAATGGGAGTGATTCAGTGATATAATTGTTGTTTTTAGCTGAGAACTGGAATTTGGTGATCCCAGAATATCTCAGAGTTCTACATTTTTATATACATCTGGCTGAATACCACATCTAGCTAGTCAACAGTCCTGCATGGGAGACTGGTAAGAATGAAAAGCTCTACACATTAATTGTATTCATATAATGTTGTTGGGAGGAGCATTAAGTTAATCAAAACCAATGTAAGTCTGCTCTCATCTCCTACATTAGTGATTAGGTGACATACAGACCAGGTACTTGACATTGATGTACAGGACACTTGACAAGTTTGCCCATCACTGACAGAGCAAAAAGCATTTATTGAAATGTAATCTCCTACCTCTCTACACATAAAAAATGGTCCTTCTCTCTTGCTCCATCAGGCTTGCTGCAGCCCAACTTGGAAAATACAGATAATTTCAGTGGTCTCCAGTTTTGCTTGTTATGCCTATAATTAAATCCCAGTAAGTGCATATTTAACACACCAATGGAAGTGCTATTGAATCACCTCCCATACACCTGCCTGGCTTCTGTTAGCTGTGGACAAACACAATAGACAAATTTTTCAAATGGTTTTCATCACTATGAATAACTTCTCAAAGTGATTTATTATGTGAAAAGTAATCCCATCAGACTCCAGTGATCCCTTCACACTGCCTCCATTTTGGTTAGCTGGAAAAGCTGAGAGACTTGTGATGGAAAGAATCTGTCTTGGTTACAAAAAATTAGAATGTTCCTGCGTTATCTGATTAGCCTAAGCCAATCAAGGATGATTCACAGAGAAGGTTTAACCAGTCATAGAATCAGGCCAGATACCTCTAGGGCACTAAAATCAAAATGTAATTGTTTTAGTCTCTTTTTTGTTGTTGTTTTGTTTTGTTTTAGGAGATAGCTGCTGTATGTATACACTGTTAGTGATTCAAGTCTCATTGGCTTAGAGACCACAGCACAACACACTTGTATTAGACATTGCTCATTGACAATACTCTGAGAGGCATATTTGGCTTAACTCTCATAATCTTTCTTGGTGTGCCTTATTGCATTGCTGCATTCTGAGAAAATTTGAAATGAGCCTCTTTCCAATTTCACAAGCAGTTCTTCCTTGTCCTCAGCGCATGGAGAACTGGATACCAAAGAAGGTATTTTAGATCTTGTTTCTCCACATGACATCAATGTTCTTTCTGGAAATAGCTTCATAGAAAAGAGGGATAAAATCTTGAAAACTTATTTTAGAGAATCTTAAAAGCAATTTGAGTTTACAGAATATATTTTAAAAGACTTAATGAGCCTCAAACTCCTTTGGGGAAAAATGCACAGTTCAGGTGAGATATTTTTGTGGTTACTTGTAGGAGAAAACAGAATCTGTTATTTTGAGAGTCTATCTAATGTATCTTAAAAATGACAGTCACCTGTGTGAATGAGATGCTAAACATTACTAGAGGAAGAACATCACTGGATCATTCCCATTCTTTTGCAATTTATTTCAATATCAAAGGCTCAGCTGTAGTCCATGTGAATGGAGACAATGAGGAAAAAGCTGCACAACTTCTTCCATTTATTGACTATCCCATCTACTCTGTTTCAAGAGTTACTGTTTGGCCTCTAATAAATTACTTTGCATAGGACTGTCTGCCAGAATTCAGTGAACTGGCAGAGACTAATTTAGCTCTCATTGTCCATTCTGCTGAACCAACCTCTGAAAAATTGTCAGATTTTCTAGTTAAGGGGAAAACCCCTGTTGCTTGCTGTAGACTGGAGCATTAGATAGAAGCTGCTCACGGGACTGAAGTGCCAAGACAAAAATAAGAAGTAGATGAATCCCATGGAAGAGGCGATACATAGGGACCAAGTAACAGGAGAAAACAGGAGAGGTTAAAATGCAACAAGTTTCATGATTCCAGGCCAATAATTTATGATTGGACTTAATACTAGCCCATGTCATTATCTATTGCAGACTGATACCTAAAGCAAAAGAGAGCCTTAATGTAGTGAACAACACTAAAACCAGAATCCAACAATGAGAATCAGAACAAATGGGCTGTTTTCTGCTGATTACAATGATCAGCTGTCACTGACATTCCTGAAGGATGCAGTAGATATCCCAACACAGGGTTGCAATTCTTTCTGAAAAATGCTTTTGACATTTGTGCTGATTTTGTCTGGGATAGAGCTGATTCTCTTCATAGTAGCTAATATGGGGCTCTGTTTTAGATTTGTGCTGAAGACAGTGTTGGTAATACAGGGATGTTTTAGTTATTGCTGAGTAGTGCTTACCCACAGTCAAGGCCTTTTCTGCTTCTCACCCCACCCCACCAGCGAGTGGCTGGGGGCGCACAAGAAGTTGGGAGGAGACACAGATGGGACAGCTGACCCTGACTGACCAAAGGGATATTCCATATCATATGATGTCATGCTCAGTAATAAAAATCTGGGAGAAGAAGGAAGGAGGGACATTCGGAGTTATGGCATTTGTCTTCCCAAGTAATGATTATGCATGATGAAGCCCTGCTTTCCTGGAGATGGCTGAACACCTGCCTGCCAATGTGAAGTAGTGAATTAATTCCTTGTTTTGCTTCACTTGCATGTGTGGCTTTTGCTTTATTGTTAAACTGTCTTTATCTCAACCCACAATTTTTCTCACTTATTTTTTTCTCACTTTTTCTTTTAATTCTCTCCCTTATCCCACCAGGGAGGGGGGAGTGAGCGAGCGGCTGTGTGGTGCTTAGTTGCCAGCTGGGGTTAAGCAATGACAATATCATAACCACCAGCAGACTGAAAGGAAAGGTCTCTGATCCAAGCAAGTAGTTAGATTACCTGATCATAAAGTTCCATAGCCTCAAGGTCCCACTCCAGGAATCTCTGGCAGCCTGTGTATTCCTAATTTTTGCTGAAACATATATTTCATACATGCCTTCTCTTGCTTCTCACTGCACACTACCTCAAACAGTATCCCATTTTAATGGAATTGTACAATACTTCCTAACCATGTCTCAATAGATTCCATTGTAGTGAATTTGAAAATAAAAGCATTTTTCTAACTAACTTATCTGCAATATCTCCTGTGCTTTCTGTCTGAGGCGGGGTCTCTGAATGTCCCATGTCTCATTCAGGTCTAACTGTTATAGAAATTGAACTTTGCCTATGGGGACACTTGGAAATCTCCCGTGCCTGGAGTCTAGGTGTTCATGAATGAACAGAACAGATTGTCTATGCAATAGCTAATAGGAGTAGTACAGCTCTCATGCAGAGATACTTACCTTGAACTGAAAAACATTTATTATCAGTAGAGATTCAAGAGAGTTTAACAGTCAGTTCTAAAGCCAATGGGAACTTGTACAACTGACTTACTATATGACATACAAAATTCAGCCACATTTGGCTTTAAGTTTCACCCTATTGTGTGATCCTTTAATTTAAATTTTCATAAAGACCCAAGGCAGGATCCTCCAGATCTATTCTTTCCTGTCCAACTCAGAACAGAGAAAAAGGGGCAACCTAATTTTCAAGACTGCAGTTGGCTTTCCTGAGGCAGATAATTTGAGAAGTGGAGGTAACTTTCTAGCCTACTGAGAGTAAAAAGAACTGCTTTAGCATAGTGTGACTTGTGGGAAATGAACCTGTTCCATGTGCAAAACAAAATACTTTTCTAATTTAGATGAGTCCATTGGTCCTGGGCACGGGTACATATACAGAGTTCAGTTTTATCAACAGTTTGGTATAAAAACCTTCCAGCCCAGGCAGAAAAATATCCTGCTCTTGCTATCCCAGCAAAAGGCATTTCAACATTCTGTGGATTTCCTGTCTTAAAAGCAAAGTATGTTATGAGCATATTTATCATAGCAAAGAACATTTCAACTAATTTAGCTACAGCTTAATATTTAATCTGCTTCATGTCAGTACTTTTACTGGCTGCCCAGCCTCTGCTGGTCTGTGCAACTGTTTTCAGGGCCAAGTTTCTACCTCCAGCGTGGGAGGGGTCTCCATCTATGCTTTGTACTGTGTTGGCACTTTTTCTTCTTGCAGTCTTGGAAGCAATCCTCTACACTGCTGAGCATTTCACTAGCTGCCAGTTAGTCATCTGAGAGGTCCCATTCTCCATGGAGGATACTGTCCTATTGTTCTCTGAGGTCACAGTACAATCTGCTCTTCTCTACAGCAAGGAAGAATGGTCTAAAGAGAAAGCTGTTCCCCTCCCTATTTTCCTGAACATGTCTTGAGTACTTTCACAGTTTAAGCTAACAACGTGTTCCCGCCACATATCCACTCTCCCAAGCATGTCTGCAATGGAGGAGAGTCACTGCATGAGTCAGGCCAGCATTTAGCATAAATCAGGGATCAGCAGTCTTTGCCAAGAGCAGGAATAATTGTGGGGTTTGGAGATTCTTCAGGAGGAGGAGGTGGGTATTAGCCAGTCTTTTATGTGTGCTGCTTGGAAGAGCAGAATGAAAAATCCTCTTGTCTAGCTCCATATAGAAAAGACTTCTATCTACCCTCTGATACCCAATCCAGGGCCCATTCCAGATGTCAGGAAGGTGATTCAAGTTAAAATCCTCTACCAGCCCTCACAAGCATACCAGAGTAGTAGGCCCCTCTTACAGGAATATAATCCCCTTTGAATTGATGCCAAGGAAAGCCTGGGTGAGAATTTACAAGATTTCAGTAGGTTGCAGATAATGCATCAATGATTTAGCAAGGTCAACAGAGTGAAATCACTGCTGTTTCTGCAGTGTACTGTAGTGACAAGTTAGAAAAGGCTCAGGTACCAGCAGCAAAAAAAGACCTCACCTGGACCACTAACTCCACTCTAGAACCAGATTGATAGTGACTTACATCAGTTTAAATGCCCTCAGAGACCATGGTGTAACCTTGATTGCACTCACGCCTGACTCTCCTGCTTATTTGGAACCTCTATGTCACCCTTCCCCCAAACACAGAATAGGAAATGTCCAAGCCTTAAAGCAAGTTTCTAGAGCTATGGCAAGCCCTGTGTAGTAGATCTAAAAGTTTGGACTACCTGTAAAATGTCAATGAATATAATTTTTATACAAGGTATTCACCAACTCCTAATTTTTCAGTTTCTTTAAATCTCAGTTGTGATTATTCTGTGCCTAATTTGCTTTGCCCATTTCCATCACATGGGCGTATACCTTTCTGTGCATTTGCACAGAATAAAACTGTCATAAGCCAGTCAAATTAGTATCATTCTACAGTCATTGATACTATTAGAAATACAGGTTCTGCTAAACCATTAGTGATCCTACTTTCATTTAAATGAAAACATTTGACCCAGAGTGCTCCATGTTTGTCCCAAGACATTGTTCATATTAATACATGAATTTTGGTGACAGAAAGAGCAATATAAGTAGGTTCTGGTAGTGAAGCTGTACTTCAGGGTTAGACAAATTCTGAATTCCTTCTTTGGGGCATCAAGTGTGGAAGCAACGGAAAGAACAGCACGGTTTCTCCCCCACAGGAAATCTCTTTTCATGGATTAAGCAGTCACTTAAGCAGTCATGTTTATTTGCATGGGGTTGGGTGAGTAGGGTTGCCAGGTTCGAGTGTTCTCATTCCTCAGTCTTTGCTAGTGCTGTGAGTCATGTTGTACCAAACATCCAAGGAAATGGAAGTACATGCAGGTAAACAGAGAGGGCGAATAATCTGCTGCTGCCAATGCCTCCATATGGGAGTGGAGAGTTATCAGGAATTTCATTAATATATTGTCCAATGATCTCAAATGATACAATTTCTCTTCCTTCTCCCATGCTTTCCTCTGCCCTTACTTCAATGTTTTCCAATGAAGGCTATCATTTAGTCAAAGTTTCCTCTCCCCTCCCTCAACAGAGTTCTCCTACACAATGCAATGGGAATGGGAAATTCTGGTTTTAACTTGGTTGTGACAAAGACTTATGTGGTGTCCCAGTATTACAAAAATATGTAAGTCAGTGAGAAGACTGCTGCTAGATTGAACCAGGAGTCTCTGGAGATTAGAGACTGAGCCACTGCTGAATCACCAAGGCCATTTTTGAGTCCTGAAACCTTCCCTATCTGCTTGAGCTGTGTTGGGAGTTTGAGAAGGGGAAGACAGTGTCTGTCCTGGCATAAGCCACTCACCACAGAGCAAAGTGGCTGCTCAGGATGAGGAAGAGTACTAACTGTGCATGAGCTGCATGTCAAGGGCCAGCTTGAGAGAACCCTCTTGTCATTCAAGAAAGTTTGTTATTTGGTTTCTCTCCCTTTCTCACCCAGGGGTGTTCTGGACTGGCCACATTATCCCTCAAGCATTTTCATTATTACCCTCTTTAAACATGATTAATTGTCACAGAGGGACCTATTGGAACAGTACAGCACTGACAACTTAGTATGAGGCCTGCACAGCTTCTTAAGGCTCCTTCAGAACTACACCTGACTGTTGTGGTTTAACTCCAGCCATCATCTAGGCACCACACAACTGCTCGCTCATTCCCCTCCCCTGGTGGGATGGGGGAGAGAATCAGAATAGTAAAAGTTAAAAAACTCATGGGTTGAGATAAGAACAGTTTAATAATTGAAATAAAATGAAGTAAAATAGTAGTAGTAGTAATAGTAGTAGTAGTAATAATAATAATAATAATATACAAAGCAAGTGATGCACAATACAATTGCTTAACACCCGCCAACTGATGCCCAGCCCATCCCCAAGCAGTGATCGCTGCCCTGGCCAACTCCCCTCAGTTTACATACTAAGCATGATGTCATATGATGGAATATCCATTCGGCCAGTTTGGGTCAGCTCTCCTGGCTGTGCCCCCTCCCAGCATCTTGTGCACCTCCTCACTGGCAGAGCATGGGAAGCTGAAAAATCCTTGACTAGCGTAAGCACTACTTAGCAACAACTAAAACATGTGTGTTATCAACTTTATTCTCATACTAAATCCAAAATGCAGCAGTATAACAGCTACTAGGAGGAAGATTAAATCTATCCCAGCTGAAACCAGGACACTGACATAACCCAATGCAGCAGCAGTATCTTTCCCTAGCCAGGTCTCAGGGAATAAATAACCTGCCTGACATTCCCCTCAAGCATCTTACTCGGGAAATGTAACCCAATGTTTAATAAGGTTTGATGGATGTGCTGCATTCTCTTGACAAAACAGATGTGTCCAGTGCCTCATTTGTCAAACATAACCCAGGGAGAAGGTTTCAGAGTGCAAAGTGAAAGCAGATTTTGGTTTTGAAAAGGAATGGGCTAACCCCATGTTTGTTAGATGATTTGATTGATTAAGTCAACCTGGATGCACCAGAAAAAGCTTACATAAGCCAATTATTTGTGCTCAGAAGGTCTAAGTACAGGCTCTGCTAGGGCAAAAACTAATTTGGCTGAGAAATTTGCTGCAAAATATAGCTCTCCCATATTTCTAGGCCATATTTCAGCCTAGAAATGTGGCCTTCTGCTGTACTGTGAGTCAAACATTAGGTCTTTCACATTAAGAAGTGTTTACTGTTTATATCAAGAGCAGAAATACCCAAAGCCTCACTCCTAGGTACTAGTGGCTGGCCCAATGTAGATGGATTCACATATGCTTTGACATAGGTGCCTCAACATAGTTTCCAAAACTGCAAAACTTCTGAAAGCATTGTAATTCTTATAAAAAACCAAAAAGTTGGTACCAGAGCTGTCAGTAAACATAAACTAGGGAACATGTTATTTCAGAGTGATACAGGCTGTCCCAGGCACTGTGAAACCAGAAGGTTATCTACACAGGCTCAGTATTACAGTCCCTGTGTAGAATTGCTGGGGAATACTCAGCATGTTCCCCAGAATTCAGTTTTGCTGTAACTCAGCTTACCTGCAGCACCTACAGAGGCTACAGAGCAAAGTCAAGATCAGGTTCAAGTCTAAGACCTGTCCCTCTCCTGAAGGCTGTTTCTCCTTTCTTCAGAACCCAGGCAGAACCGAAGCCAACCTGGTAACAGTGGGAAGGACTGTGTGTCTCAATTGTGAGCTAAGATAATAAGGGGGAGTTAATGCCTGCAGCATAAATGCCATCTGTTCCCACCTCTGCATAATGCTCCATGTGCAGTTCTGAGCACTTTGCTTCTCTGTTCATTGTTTTCTTTATGTAAAACAGCATTACTAATTTGTGTTTCCTAGAATGCTTCAAGGTCACATTTGTTAATGTCTGGAAGACCTGTGCTTGCTGCAGTGACTTGAAATGCACATAGTTAAGGAGAAAGTCATGCTGCTGCCATTTGTGTTTCATTGCGTGTTCAAGAACATGTATTTACTTCATTAGTTCAGTGAAAATAAAATGTGTACTGGTAATGTTTCTGAGAAGTGATTATGGTTACCAATAGGATAGAATTAACAAATACCACTGCAACTGTATCTCTGTGTCATGTTATTATAAGAAACTTTCTGCGAGGGTTCTGGCAATTCCCTTCTGCTTTTCATAGTAAAGGAGGCATGTGAAGGATTTCATTACTTGCTACTTTGCAACCACAAGGTTGCACCAGAATAACTGAATACACGTTGTCCTCCAGCAAAGCTTGTGGAGTGGTTGAGTTTAAGTATTAAGAGCAAAATGATAAAAGAACCTGAACAGACGCAACAGATAGTTTAACGTTTTTTAAATTTCCTTTGAAACATGTTTTCCTCAGCTACAAAGAGACATGCATGCATTGATTCACATTGATTTTATTTTTTTTATTCACATTGGGATTTTTTTGTGCATTGATTCGTACAACTTGTCCAGATGACTAGTGCCAAAAGGACAACAGTATTCAAGGACTTAATGACACTTCACAAAGCCTATGTTTGTAGGCACAATCAAAAGTAAAAGTCACAGATTTACATTCCTCTCACCTCAATTACAAATTACCCCATGGAAAATTTTAGCACAAGCAGTTCAGCAACTGATCTCATCCAGACTACAAAGACAGTGAACAACGCATGGTACACGACTAACAAAAACTGGTCTGTGAAAATTGTGAGGGCTCTTCACTCATCCTATGTTGGTACAAAGCAACAAACAGCCCTCATCATACTAGATATGGAACTCGCAGGAAAGGAAGCTTCCTGGGAATTTTTTCTTAACAGCTACTTTCCCATCATTTGCACCAGAGAACAGAGTGATTTGAAGTTTGAAAGTTTTAATTCTACTTTCAGGTGATCCATCTTAGAAGTCATAGATCTGCAGTTCCAGAATGTCTGTAAACTTTCCATTGGAAAAGAAAAGCACTGAGATAGAAAGAATACTAA
>WEKW01005534.1:2218-38591 GCA_013389905.1 Sula dactylatra
GTTCCCGTTCCTAGAACATTGATGTCTTCCTGGTTCACATCACAGATACATGAGAGCTTCTTTTCAAAAAAGCACCTAACCTTCATTAAAATGTTTTTAATGATATGGAACCCATCCTCAGTTCTTCTATCTTAACTCATCACCACTCATGTCTTTCCTAATGAAAATTTTCACCTTTTTCCCAGCCTGAATTTGCCTAAACTCAGTACCAGCTCCAGAATCTTGTTTAACATTTCTCCAGCCAGACTGAAACAAGCTTCTGCCCTCAAGCTTTGGTCTGCAAAGTGGGACAAATACAGGAATAAAAACAAGCCAAAAGCAGCCACTGACTTTGAAATGTACTAATCATAAACACATTTCAGGTATTTTGGTTATTCTTATGACCCTCCCCAATCTTCAATATCATCTGTAAAGTACAAACAGAAGTACTGGAGCTGGTGCCAGGAAAGAGCACGTATCAGTAACAGAGAAAACATTCAGCTTCATTAAGTCAGTGTCTGAAGTGTAGAATTTTCCCAAAATGTAACCCACAGGAGCCTAAAGGGCCGGCTTCATGCTCTCCTGTCATAGGATGGCTTGTAGCAGGCAATAGTTATTACTCTCTTATCCTTTAACTTCTAAAACAGTGACCTGCAACATAATACACTGATATTGCTTTGGAAACACCAAATAAATTCCGGTTTTAACTGTAAAAAGTAACAAGTAAAAATCAAACTTGCACATTTTCAATCTTAACAACTAAATTTGGGAAAGACTATAAGTAACAAACTCTTACAACGGAGAAAAGTTGTACAATTTTAAATGCAGGAGCATCTGTATATGGCACCCTTTACCTCCTTACGTGGATAAATATTAACATATGGTACCTCAGAAGCATAATATCAGTTACACACAAACCGGTGTATTATTTGTCCCAAGTAAACTAATGAAAATGGATAATACACATTTAAACCTTCTGGACACAAATTTGCAAGTGCAGGTGTGTCTCAAACAAATATTTGGCAGGGAGAAAGCTGGGTCATGGACAAATAGGGTGATCTTCAGCACTTGATCTGGGGATAAGATTTTCCATGTAAAAAAAAAAATGGCAATAATACCCATATGTGTTACTGATATGTTTGAGTGCTGAGGCAAACAGCTGAAGTGACAGGGTTGCCTAATGAAAGGCCAGCAAGACCTCCGGAAGCAGATAGCAGGGTTAGCGATTCTCTGCATAAATTCTGTTAATCTCTGGATGGTTGATTCACCACCCAGCTTTTCCATAATTCAAAGCTATTTAAATTTGATAATTTAAATAAACAATGCAAAATAAAGTTTGGTTTGGGTATTTTATAATCAAATTCCTTCAATAGTCTTCGGGGGGAAAAAAATCCACCCTGCCGATGCTTTGAAGAGCATTTGGAAGAGATAAATTTTCTCTCCTGACAGGAGAGGAGGGAAAGTAGCGTACACTTGCTACACATGAAAAAGCAATATCCAGTAAAGAACATAAAAAGGAAAAGAGAATATACAGAGAAACGTCCACAGTCCCTTGGTTAATATGGCTCAAAAAAATAAAACTCCTAATTAGGTTGTTGCCCTTCACACATTAGTTACTAACACTGCCTCTCCTCAGTCCTTAATAAACGCAGTGTTACCCTACTGTAACCACTAATTCAAGTCTGTCATGCCCCATCCACTCTCTATATCTCCTTTCCATCTGACATTTCAATCATACCACACATCAATGGCTCGTCTTTGCTCTGAAGACCCTGTATGTCTTTACTGTGTTCATCAGAAGTGCAGCTCTCTCAGCTGCAAGGTTTTCAAAGTGATACTATATTAAAGGTTGTCCTGAAGTCCAGGCAAATTAAATGAACAAAATTTCTCTTAACCAGATAATTTCTTTTATCAGATATCAGATCAGTACAGCAAGATCTACCTTTGAAAGAATGTATGTTCCATTTTATTGTCCTGTCTTAATTATTTCTTTCCTTTAAAATCTGTTCTAAAGCTTTGCACACTGTTGAGTCAGACTAATGGCCCTATTGTTGCCCGCATCAGTTTTACTGCCACTCCTGGTCCTTCTTTAATACAGGTACAATATCTGCTAGAAGAGTAACTGATAGTCCTGTAAAATGTATGATCTGAAGCAGTCGAGAGCTGCAGTCGACTGAGCGTGGCCCGTTCCCCACAGGCACTGTATGATGTTGCATGCTAGGATCTGGTATCTAACAATCATGCTAATAAGCAAGCTGCAGTTTTTCAAAGGCTTATTTGATCAAAGTGAGCAGTTTCCATTCATCAAAAAAAAGTCACTTGATTCTCCAAAGCCTTGACAGTACTACAGCTGCTTAAAGAAAATTCACTACAACTTTATATTCAATGTGGGCAAAATGCCTGCATTTCACAGACTCGCACTCAAGCACTTGAAGTGTTTTGGCTGTCTTGAAAAGAAAAAATAATGCTTTCTTTCATCTCATTTGAACTATTTCGTATAATCATAGAAGCTTCCATTTCTGATTTGCTGCTTTATTGATCTTCAGAGCAATTTTGCATGTTGGTTAACTCAGTGATGAATTATCTCACTGGTAATAACCCTATATCCAAAGTTCAGCCGCTCCCTGTGCACACATATTAAAGGAATTGGCATATGCACTTGACCAATTAGGGATATTTCTCCTTACAAGGAATTTGAATTTAGTTCTTTAAGACAGGCTAAAGAATATGAATATGTTACCAAAAAGGAACAAAAGGCATTTTTCTTTACAGCCCCAAGAGACATGCAAAACAGGTAGGTCTGAGGATCTTAGAGCATTTCATATCTTCAAGTACTAACAGATGAACGGCACCAAAGCAGCCTTAGCAGGTATAGGTAAAACCCTCCTAACTAGTGTTTCCTTTCTCTGGAAGAATTAACCCTCTGGATATGAGGCAACTGCAATCTCTGTGGCCTATTTGCTCATTTGCTGTGTGCTGACAGAGACTAAAACAGCATCAGCAATCAGTGGATACAGCTGAACAGCACAGATTTTCAAAAGAACATTTGTGAAATGCTTACCTATACATAAACTCTATTTATTAATTGGCACGTAGATGTATAAGCATCTTGTTCAAGCCTGGATATAGCAGACTTACTAAAAGTACACCCTGAACATAAACTTCTCCCAAACTTCAGAAATTTGCATCTAAATTTTGTTTCTGCCTTTCGGGGTATTTATGTCACGATCGTATACACAGCTATGACACTGCTTTGCTTGTGCTTCTTAATATATACTTTCCAACATCCATCTGATAAACTCTTTCTAGTCAAATAACAACCTATTATATTTAGGGTTGCTCTAGGATATTCTTAACGCCATTGTGTTAGAGGAATGTTTGTATCAAAAACCTCATTCCTGAGAAGTCATACGTTTTAGGGTAGCAAACAAACAGGTAGAGCAAGAAACAGTGCCAAACATATAGCAGGAAGTATCAGATAAGCTTACTCTTATGCTAGGGTTTGCTTCAGAGAAAAGACCAAGAATGATAAATTTTAAGAAGTTCTTGATTAAATCCTTACAGGCTAAGCAAACTTGATCAAATCTGTGTTCTACTCATTTTTCTATAAAGAAAAGAACTGTAAGCCCCCACATGGGGTCATTCAATAAAAGCTTTGTTTTATATTCTAACATAGTTTTAAGGGTTATGAATTTTTCATGTTAACTTGCAACTAGGGAGAAATAAATTTGTTCCTGTACCTTTTCTGTTAGTTTTTAACTATATATACATATTTATGTGAACATGTGTACTCCAGTCCTTTTTTGTACAGTTCTGTTATACTTTGACATTTCTAAATGAAAAATTATACCTATTCTTTATTTGTTTACTCTTCTCATGGGGACATGGCACAAGGAACATCCTATTGATTAAAGAAAACTTTCTACAGAGAAATGTCAAGACATTTTTATTCTCTTTATTCTACTGTCTAAATTCTGAGATTTAGTAGTCAGTAATTTTAAATTGAAAAAAGTAAGCTAAATAAAGCATAAGAAATCCAAGATATAATTATCTCGGGGAACTGACAACACAATACAGAAGTGTTTCTCTGCAGGCTCTCAGTTCAAATAGCACTCCGGCAATTAATGAGCACCTGTATTATTTTCATAGGCAACAGTCTTCTGACTGCTGGCTCCTGATTTAGGTCGGAGCATGCAGATTACTTATTAAATTCCACCAGCATCTACCAATGTACGCAGAAACGCTTTAAAGTTTTCTAGAGAAGTCTTGCAATAATTTAATACTTTGCCTTTGTTCAAAATGTAATATTTTCAGTGGCTTAGTTGAAAAGTAAGGCATAGTTTACATTAATGTATTTCACTCTGTGGATTCCTTTATCATGTTTCTCAGGATTATTCATTGAAGTGGTAGAAGAACACACAATGGTTTATTATTCCCATATGGGGTTGGTCATCTCTGGCACAAATTGTTTCTTGTTCCTTCCACAGATCTTTCCGGTGTACCTGAAAGACATTCACATCCATGTGGAGCTCTACTCAGTTTCCCTTGATTACAGGTGCCAGACTGCGTGCCCGGGAGAAGTCACTGCTCTGCTGAACAGTCCATATTATTCAGTAATAGTTGGGCATTTCTACTAAAAGGCTGATAAAGCAATAAAGTCTGATTAAATTTCAGAGCTGGTGAATCTAAGAAGCAGTGTTTTCCTCAATGATTTTTTTTCCTGGATGAGTTCACTCTGTGGGCCATCATTCTGGAAATGTTTTGTACACTGAGTCTAATACCTAGAAATTTTATGATACTTTCTCTGGAATAGTAAGGCCACTTCTTGCTCTGCAATGGCACTTTTGACATTGGGGAACCCTGGAACACTTTCTCAAATGTAAATCTGAGGTTGCAAAAAGGCAATTTATTAGCTGTCACAAAAAAGCCACTACAGTACGGTTTGGTTGACATTGCATACAATGCATAAGTTTTATGACAAAGGACATTCAAAGACATGACATGCTAACTGAAGTCTTCATTAGCATACATAATATGTGACTTTTAGTCATGTAAAATCTTAGCTGTAACACTGTAGTAGGAACAACCTTCATGCAAGGTAAGAAAATATAATTAAGAACAGTAAATATGCTTGAGCTTGTGTATATCAGAGCATGTGAGCAAGCAGCAGGTAACTGTATCAATATTAGCACATATATTCTCTCTGTTGTTCAGATAAATGAATAATATGGATGATCATCTGTATCATTGTGTGCCAGGACACAGGAAAGGGCTATTGAAATAATGATCAGTTCTCCAAAATGTCACACTCCACACAGTTCCCACTAATTAAAAAATTAACCTTATTTAATAATCACTGCATCTTAGTGTATTTGCTGGATGTTATAGTTATGGTTTTGTCTAGAATCAATTTCCTCACTCTAGATGGGCCAAGGGAGCCACGATCAGTTGCAGAATAGTTTTATATTTGGCAACTGCATCATGAACAAACCAGGACTGAGAGGAGATTCTAGTGTTACATTATTGGGCTATACACTGAAGGGTTTGCAGTATAAAAATGAGAACCTGATATCATACTCCTGGACAGTGACGTTTGGGGCAACGAGCTGTTTATCCTTCTTGAAGCTGAAAACTGAGAAAAGTTCTGAGAAAAAGAATCTTAAGCTGCTTTCCAAACACAAAATAAAGACAGGATTTGCTGAGATTCTCATGTTCAATTTTGGACACAGCACTTCAGGAAAGACACCATCAAACCAAAGAGGACCCAGGAGAGAGGTGGAAATGATTAGACATCCAAAGACTATGAGAGATTTGATAAAGAAATGCAAAAGCTGAGGTTATTAGGCTTAAAGAAGGGAAGACTGAGATGAAACATAACATCTCCTTTGCAAAGAAAAGGAAATAATCTCTTGTCTTTGGAAAAAAAGAGAAATAATGTGTCTGTACTACAGGGAAGAACTTTCGTTAGATATTAGAAATAAACTTTTAGTGATAATGTTGGTAAACCCCAGCAAGAGACTGTCCAAGCAGGCTGCAGATTCTCTGCCTACTGGGGTTCAGGGTTTGGTGGTTGATCCGCATGTCTTCCTGCCCTACTCTTCTGTGACTCTCATGATATGGTTTTCATAGTTCTCAATGCTTCCCCTCCACTAGGACCAGAGTTAACTAGACCCAGCCCTCTACACCAAAGGGTCAGCTCTGGTTTTCACTCTCCTGAGGGAGGAAGGGGGCTCTTTTTGCAGAGCATCCTGTTCTCAGCCCCAACCTACACAGCCATGTAGCTGTAGTACAGCAGTAGCAGAACTGCCGCTGGAGAGCCATCATTACTTCCCCACACAAAGGAGATTTGTTCTGCCCTGGAAGCCTACAAGGGGGACTGAAAATCTGTTCTGCTGTAGGAAGCCTAGGCACACCTACAGATAAACCAGGATTGCTGCTTTTTCATGCTTGACTGTGAATACCACACAACATGCGCATTAGTGGCCAGGGACAGACAGGAACAATGACTTTAATCTTTGATGCAAACAACTGCTAGAAAAGTGTTTCCAAAAGCCTGAAGCGCACACATTAAGCTTTAAGAAAAAGAAAGCTTTACTTTTTTCCAGGTTTATGAGCATTTCTCAGTCAAGTCAGGGGTCATAATTATGTCAAAGATCACCTGTCAGTATGCTAAGATGATTATATTGTCACATACATCTATGGGTGTGAATATATCACTAGGTGCACATTATGCAACAGGTGAAGAAAATGCCTTTATCAACTGGGCAGGAGATTTGGGACATGCAAGACATCAATGCCACAGAAAAAGGGATAAATATTCTGTAACTGCTTTACACCCACAGACTCCACAGAAAACTTAGTCTGAGTTCACTGTAGTGAAGTTATAATAATGACTAATTTGGTTTCTCTTGTTGCTAAGAAATCAGACCACTCTGAAATTTCCTGGCCTCTGGTGCAAAGTGGGGAGAGTTGTTACAGAAAGGTATGGATGCGGTTCAGTTCTTAAAGTTCAATCAGCTGTGGCTCAACTGCAATAATTAAAATAGTGCTGGCACAAGTCAGTATATTAATTTTAGAAAGCTTCTAGCTGTGACAGAAATGTAGTAATCAAGAATGTGGTTGTCAGAAGTTAGTGTAATCTTTTATTCGCTCATTTTACTTATTTAGTATGAATATAGCAGAGGTGAACAGTGCTTGGATCCCAGCCTTCAGAACATAGTTCTTTATCTACCCACAAAATTGCTTCATTTTTTTTTAAAAAACAAGCTTCAGATGTCCAAATATACTTTGCAAAAAACCTAAAGTCTCTAGTGATTTGGTTTTCTTCAGCTTTTTAAAGCTAAAGCTTTCCTTCCATAATGAAGCTGACTAAGCATGGCTTTCACCTGCTGTTGCTTTGATGCAAAAAATAAAGTCCTTTTCTGAAGCAGTAAGTGGCACCATCTTCAGCTTAAGAGGTTTCTAACTACTGTTTTTTTTGAAACCTAGTTGGCTATACTACAGAAGCAACTTTTGAAGCAGCTCTGTTTCTTCTGTCTTATTTTAAAGATCAGCTATTGGTCTTCTTAGGACATGACACAGAGCTACATGAGTTTGGTCTGAGCCAGCATGATCATTCTAAGGCTTATGGAGGCAGCACCATTAGCATTAGAGGTTTGTATGCTTTCATTTTGTGCCTCAGATACTTGACTTGTTTGCTCCAAATTCCTTCTTTTGCTGGCAGGCAGAGCACCAAAGCTGTGTGCTGCTTCTGTCATTTTGACTCAGTATCACCTCCCTTTTCTTTCACAAGAGCAGAGACTTGTCTTTACAAACTGCTGGTTCTTTCTTCCTGCACTTATTTTTGCTTATGTTTTTGTAAAAGTAACAACATACTGTAAGAAGGTAAGGAAATAGCCCTCTAGACATATCTCCCAGTTACACTGAGAGATCCAAGGATAGCCTTCCAAAACTCTAATATTCCCCCACCTAAAGCAACACTTGGGCATTCATTAGAAGTCCATCATTTCTACTCTGATGCTCACAACAAAATCTGCAGGACTGGAAAACAAGGTTGCATCTATGCTGCTGAGAAGCATCCTGAACTCAGGGTGTCTGCTGTGGTCTGGTACAGCCCAGTACGAGTTTCACCAGTCCTCGTAGCTGCCAACATAAAGTAGTGCTATAAAGGACTTAGTGAACTCTGCAAGAAGAGATGCCAGTTTGCCTCATTTTTCTCCTTGACATCACTACTGCAAGCATGCATGGATATCCAGATATTCCTACTGTCGTATGTACTCTTGGTAAAGGTGCCTTAGCCTTGTCCTTGTTACAGGAAGTACTCTTAGTTCCCCTGCCAGAAATCTCAGCAAAATTTAAGAACTAGTGCCAGAGGTACTCCTAAAGGAGGAAAAACATGTTTATTCTGCCTTCAAGACTAGAAGGTGAGGGTTGGGACTCCATAGAGCAAGATAACATGCTCACCACCGTATCTGTTACTAAGCGCTGTCTCTATATGATCCTAATTTGAAGCAATATAGCTACTAGAAACAAACTAATGTGGAAGATCTGAGCAATCACCAGATATTTAAGTGCTTAAATACTTGGGAAGCTCTGGGACAATAATTGTAAGTCAGGCTAAACATTGCTGATTTTAATCCCTGCCCTGTCCTTAAGATAGTTACCAGACATCTAAGAAGTTTCCAACCAGAAAAAAATGATAGGAAGTCTGACTGAGATTTCAGACTCTGTTTGCAGGGATTTGGCTGAACATTGATTTGGGAAGGCAGATGAAAAATACAGAAATGATGAGATGAGAAAGTCCACCCTAAACATAGCCCCCCACACCCTAAGGAAAATCCTGAAGTAGTAGAACACTGGAAGCACCTACCAAAAAGATGTTAACTGTGAAAAGAAAAGTTACCTGAGGGTCTTCCTATACTCAGGAATGCAAGACTGATGTCTTTACTCACAGAATTTCATATCTGGATCTTCTGCCAGTTTTTATTTTTCCTACATGACTCTTAACTCCGACATCTGCCTGGAGGAAAAAAGGGAGAATTTCAGGTATCTTGCTCTTCTGAATTTGATACATGTTCAGAAGCTGTAGTTTCTGGGTTTCTCCTGGTCCAGCTATTCCATAAAATCTGAAAATATGTGTAAAATGATGTATCAGTTTTCTTGGTTAAAAAGTTTTGTACTGTAAATAAATCATTTGAACCAGCGGACAAAGATGGGTCAGAACTGACTAATGGGATGGTCACTACTGCGTGTTTTTCTGGTCACGCAGAGCTCTGCACTATATTTTTAGGAAAGTGAACTAGAGAAGCAGTTGTTACACTCCAATGAGGCCTTCTATCTGCTGATCACTAATATCGGACAGTCATTTCACTGAGGTTTTCTATAAAGAACCTGAGCTGATTCTTCTGGTATAAGACTGACCAAGGATGGAGATTTTTTTGCAGAGTCTAAAGTGTTAGATTTAAGTTTCCTGTATTAATCTAGGGGATATTAGATACTCTTTGGGGAATAAAACAAGAAGTTTCTTGTTAAGAGGAACAGAAGAATTTCAGGTAAAGCAGTCTGTCTGGAGTGTCTTGGGAACCAGTACTCTCCATCACTTAAAAAAGAAGCAGGAAAAAAATCTACATCTTTATAATACAGTATGCACACCAGTTTTACAAATCAAGGCTTTTAACCTAAGCTAGGCCAAAAGAGAGCTAAGGGGAGGGAGGGAGTTAAGAGACAGACAAGTGATCACCACAGGCTCGAGCACTTTGTCTTCCACAGCCGGAACTGACAGCAGGAGAGCTCAGGTACCAGGAAACACGAGGCAAAGGTTTGACCTGGCTTGCTTAGAAACAGGAAGTCAAATTAAATACACTACTCACCCACTTACTCGTTTATCACAGCACGGCTTTGCACTAATGATTAGACACTAAACCCACAACCCTTCCTTGGGGCAGCGTTCCTCGGATGAAGCCAGTGTGCATGGAGGAGCTCCCACCTCCGAGCCAGGGAGCAGCGAGGGCGGCTGCTCCTGCAGGGCCCGGCACGAGGGGATCCCCAGGGACCCCAGAGACGGCGGCTGGGTCTGACTGAGAGGGCCCAGGCTCATCGTGCTGGGGCAGGGCAGGCCAAAAAGCCAACCTGCGGGCTGGGTGCAGCCCCAGGCACAGCCAGGCAGGGCTGTGGGGACAGGCCGTGCCAGGCCATCAGCCCAGAGCAAAGTGCTCCATGGGCATGGCGCCCCAACAGGCCAGGCCGGGGCTGCGGGCCCCACGCTGAGCTTCAATAGACCCCTGGGGCCCATGGGTGTGGGGAGGCCCCGGCTGAGGCTGGTCAGGACCCGCTGGTACCCCCAGGGCTTGGCACTCCTGGCCCAGGGCGAACCCTTAACCTGACATTGGCGCTTACAGCAAGCTGTGGGCCTGAGCTGTCGGCCACCTGACGGTCTTGTAACTTAAAAAATGTCAGTGTTAAGGTTCTCTTTCTGCTTATTATACTCCTGCATTTCTTTTTTGCACTGCTTGCTTTGCATTGTTTTAATTTGCTCGCCACACTTTGTGAAAAACATTTTCAGCGGAGTTCCTTAAACTCTATCCTTTTGCTGGGGCTGGTTGGTCCTCTGAGTCAGAGGGATCCCGCTCACCTCCGGGAGCCACAGCTTCCTTAAATCTATGGCTGAAAATAATCTATGGCCTATTTTCTCCATAGGACCCAATTTCTGTGTTGGAGACACACCACTCCTCCCATCTAAACCCTGGTTCACCCAAACTCTCTGGGGCTGCAACAGCCTTCACAATGTGCTCGGCTGAAGCTCCCCAGCTTCCTTGCAGTGCTGCAGCAACCATTGCGTTGATGAGGCTTATAGGGCTTTGGTTTCCCATGAAATGCCCACGAGTCCTTGTTCTCTTGCGTGCATGGAGTTAATAATATTTGAAAAGCAACCTTCTCAACAAAATTTCATATCTGCTGTTGTAGCTTTAATCTCATTTGCTGGAAAAAGTAAGATAAACAGTGAACAGAAATAATCATACCGCTGTGCCATAACTGCATATTTTCTTTTCATTCAGCTTCTAATAGACCTTCAGTTAATCCTCTGAAATGTTCAGTTCACAATTCAAGTTTAAAATCTTTTTTTTGTTGTTCCTTGTCTTGTTTGTTCATTGCCTCACCCCACTATTCTACTGGAAAAGAGGAGAGTGTGAGTAACCAAGCCAGAAATAACGCATGCACCAAGCTGCTACAATCAATCCACCAGGTCACAGATAATCTAATTAGACTAACACAGTCTAATTTTAAATTAAACTGTTTGTCTCAGTTGATTTTCTGTATAAATCATTGCACCCTCTAATCAATCACACCAAAACCTCTGAACTTTGAATCAAAAACTTGTAAGAAAAGTGGATTTTTATCATAGAGTTAAAAGACTGTAGGAAGGAAAAAAGGAGCTTAGAACAGAAGGAAGTATTGGCAGAAACCTGCCATATCTTGCACTGCCTCACATTGATGGCTGATCTGGGTTCATCGTGCCAGTTTCAGAAAGGGACTATTATCTTTACAACTCTGTTTTCTATAAGAAAAAAGCTTACACAAGGCATTTTCAAATGTCATTTCATGACTCACCAAAACAGCTCCTAGAATTCACTCAAATGTGTGTCTCGCTCCTGTCCCTTAGAGATATCAAATTTTAAGAGCCTGTCCTGTATTTTAACTTAGAAACTCCTCTTTTTTTCCCCTTCCTCTTTTTTTGTAAGAATTCAAATGTTCACTATTCCTTGAATATACCTGATCATGTTCAATAATCATTTTGCAGGAACTTGATGAAAATTTAGAAAAGCCACCAGTCTTTTCCACCTTGTTTGTCACTGTCTCAAGTCTGCTTTTTTCTAGAACATTTTCAGTTTTATTTTTCCTCTGTGCAAGTCACAGATCACAATATTGACATTTTTAATACTGTGCATTATCTTGTAAGGAAGTCCAGTTCTCAGCTTTTTATTGAAAACTTCCTAGTTTCAAATATTTTAACTATGCCAATTAAGAGTTTGGGCTTAACTCTGTAGTCTTAAAATGTCTGTACTTTTTTCTGTAGGAATATTGGATTGTATACTCAATAGAAAATGCGTAGGTGTATCCTTTTGCAAAACGTTTGAACTTGTAATAATCAAATTGGATACTATTTATAAGCAGTTATCACATTTAGCATGTGATAAATTGGTACATGTGATATGTGGTACAAACATACCAGATATTATTTAGAGGTTTTTTTAAATGTACTTGTATTTAGTGTCTGAACAGTACTATTGCTGTGAATTGAGAAAACTTTCCAAATTGGTACAGAATTTCTTTCAAGCACATGCAAGCAAATCTAGGCCATTAACTGCAGATCTTAAGTTTCTGCAGTTATCCTTACAAACTTCTCTTGGGCATTTCTGAATTTCTTTTTACGTTTCATGTTCTTTGATATACTTCTACATCTACATTCATTTGAGGCTGACAGTATACAATTGTAGCCATTTTTAAACTGCATTAGTCCCTGGAGCTAAAGCCAAGCAAACTTTTACACCTTCATTTTCCATAATTACTACGGAATTAAGCCATTTAATAGGTTGGGGTTTTTTTTTTTCTGTCCTATTTATCTGATTCCTCTCCACATTTTTGCTGGAGCACTAAAGAAACATTTCTAGATCTTTCTTTTTTTTGGCAGTACAACTACATCTTATATTACAGCAACTTCCTTCTCACACCTTTAAAATGTTTCTAAATTGATCATCATGTCTGGGAATACATATCTACCTAACAAGCCCTGGCATGTTTACAAACATGGAATAAAGATTTTCTTCTCTAAAACAATTGTAAACTATTTATTTCCAAGATTTTATTTTATCTTTATATCTAATTACTTATACCTGGGAAATTATTTCTGTGTGGTACATTCTGAATCATATTTAACAAGAATACATTCTTCTCATTTTTTTTCTTACTGCACATGAACTTTATACCTCACTGACTGATATATGCGTATTAAAGTTTCAACCAATAAGTAGATGTACCAGCCTCTTGACACAGCTCCCCCTTTAACGACTTCAGAATAATTCTTCCGTGTTGTACAAAATACACTTACTTAGTTTCTTGGTAAGCATTTTCAGTTTCTTTGGGCTTTTGTGAAATAGTTCTGCTCCTGACAGGTGTACAAAAGCTGGGAGCTGCTTCAGCCTCTGTTATTTCCTTGTGCAGCCCTACATACTGCTCCCCATTAGTGCATGCCGATTGCCTTTTGCAGACTTCTTGAACCTTTTAACTTCTGCTCTCCTATGACCATTTTCATTGTTTTTGTTTCTGGTATTTATTTAAGATCATCCAGGATAATATAGGCTTTTTCCCTTCCAACACTTAGAGCCTTGTTGGCTTTATTTTGCATCCTGGTGCAGTTTGATTGCTGTTTTCTAAGTTTAAATTGGGAAATTCCAGCTATATTTTCCTCAGTTCTGGATGTCGACAGAACAAGGATCAGATAGCCTCTCCCCAAAATATTTTTACTGAATTTTATTGTCAGGACTTTAACTGAATTTTTTTCTTTCTGGAAATTCAGTGTTCTTTGATACCTGATTAACCTTTCTTAACTTACCTTGTGTTTTTGACAGATATCTAGCCTCTGATCCAGCAGCTTTTTAACAGCTGCTTTACTTCCCTTTCACGTGGCTCTCTGGGCAGTCAGGGTGAGACACTACTCACACCTGGGCATCTCCAATTTATATGCCACACTCCTGTGGAGTTTCAGCCACTCAGGGTTTTCAGTTCCTTCTCCTCATACACAAACTCTTGTGCAGCTTCTTGACAGACTCTTTTTGCTACCCTGCTCCTGGCACAATTGCCTGTGCTTGGCTGCTAATGAAGATGATGCTCCTGGTACCAGGGAGCACTCTTCTCTGGTAGCTAGAATGAAGTCAGAGTTGGAGGCTTAGAATTAAGAGCAGCCCTTAAAAAATCATCAGCTCCCCTGCAGGGCACCTCTGTGTCTTTCTGCCTCTTTCCCCAAGGTTTTCTCTCAGCAGGGCAGGCAGGAGGACCCGGCCACAGGGCGAGTGTTGTGGGGTGATGAAGCAACCGTGGGAGCACTGAACATACTGTTTCATCATCTCGTCATGTCTTCATTTAGACCAAGGGGTGAATCTGAAAGCATGTTCAGGCTTGGAGAGAGAGAGGCAGTGTGGGGGGAGAGAGAGACGATGAAACAGCCATTGTGGTATACCATTGTTTGACCACTTGAGAACTGTATGACCTTTGAGTTTATTGAGAAATATTAATGAATATGTGAACATAGCAAACCATTTCTCTTCTCTAAAAGGTTACTGTGTGGTTCGGTATTTTGGAAAATACTTTTGCAACATTTGTTTATGTCAAAGATAAAAGACAATTCCTCCTAGCTACCTTAGCACCAATGCACACATTGTGTAGTCATTCCTGTAGAGCATGAAAAGAAACAGTGGCTCCAGTGAGCATAAATATTCAAAGACAGAATAGAATTTCCTGTCCCTATCATTCATTCTTAAAATAAACCGGTTTTGGTTTTCCAGGAGGCACAAGCAATTCTGCAGAACAACTATTCTAGAGAATGGAGCAGAAAGTTATGTGCATTGTGATGGAGAAAGAAGAGAGTTACCATCAGCCCTTGGAGGGAGTGATGGACAGGGCTGACAAGCAAGGGGCCCAGGATGATGTGAATGAAAGGGAACACAAAATCAACAAAACAGAGTTAAGCAAGGTCACCTCAATTGCTTACAAGCAATTGCATGTAAGCAAGGAAGTGCCTACAAGGCACCATTATGGGGAGATCTGCCAGCATGCCAATGTGCCCCTCTGAAGTGCCTGTACATGTGCATGCCAGTGCATGCATGCAGCATGGGGAATAAACTTGAGGAATTAGAGATCTGCGTGCAGTTGCAGGGCTATGATCTTTTTGGGATCACGGAGACATGGTGAAATGGCCTGCATGGCTGGAGTGCTCCAACGGAGGGATGCAGACTCTTAGGAAGTCTTAGGACTTCTTAGGACAAGCTGAGGACTTAGAACGTCTTAGGACAAGCTAGGAAGATGAGGAGGAGGAGGAGTTGCCCTCTATGTGACAGAACAGTATGGATGACATTGTAGTGAGTGTCTGCTATAGGCCACCTGATGAGGAAGAACAAGTGGATGAGGCCTTCTACAGACAGCTAGAAGTAGCTTGACATTCCCAGCCCCTTGTTGTCTTGAGGGACTTCAACCACCCTCATAAATGCTGGAGGAGCAACACAGCAGGGCATAAGCAACCCAGGAGGTTCTTGGAGAACATCGATGACAAATTCCTGACCAAAGTGACAGTGGAGCCAATGAAGGCAGGTGCTCTGCTAGACCTCATACTCACAAACAAGGAAGAGCTCACTGGTG
The DNA here is from genome assembly GCA_013389905.1 of Sula dactylatra. Taxonomy (NCBI): domain Eukaryota; kingdom Metazoa; phylum Chordata; class Aves; order Suliformes; family Sulidae; genus Sula; species Sula dactylatra. The sequence goes on from WEKW01005534.1 coordinate 17,606, forward strand.
TTGTAAACATCAAAGGCAGACTTGGCTGCAGTAACTCTGAGATGGTGGAACTTAGGATCCTGAGAGAAAGAAGTGGAGCAAAATCAGGATCACAACCCTGAACTTCAGGAGAGCAGACTTTGGCCTCTTCAGGGATCTGCTTGAATGAGTCCCATGGAGTAAGGCCCTGGAGGGAGGAGGAGTCCAAGAGAGCTGGTTGGTATTCAAGGATCACCTCTTCTAAGCTCAAGAGCAGTCCATCACAATGAGCAGAAAGTCAGGAAAAAAATGCCAGGAAACCAGCATGGATAAAGAAGGAGATCCTGGCAAAAAGTGGCAAAAGGAAGAATAGGGAAAATGTGGGCCTGCTGCTGAACAGGACAGGGGCCCTGGTGACACAGGACATGGAAAAGGCTGAGATACTGAATGCTTTTTTCACCTCAGTTTTTACTAGCAAGACTAGCTTCAGAAATCCCAGGCCCCAGAGAACAGGGGAAAGTCTGGAGCAAGGAAGACATAACCTTGGTGGAAGAGGATCAGGTTGGAAAATACTTAAGCAAACTGGACATATATAACTCCATGGGCCCTGATGGGATGCACCTACAAGTGCTAGGGAGCTGACTGATGTCATTGCAAGGCCACTTGATTATCTTTGAACAATCACTGTGATTGGGAGAGGTGCCTGAGGAGTGGAGGAAAGCAAACGTCACTCCTATCTTCAAAAAGGGGGAGAAGGAAGACCTAGGGAACTACAGGCTGGTCAGTGTCACCTCGATCCCTGGGAAGTGGATGGAGCAACTAATCCTGGAAACCATTTCCAGGCACATGAAGGACAAGGAGGTCATTGGGAGTAGTCATCTTGGCTTCACCAAGGGGAAGTCATGCCTGACCAGCCTGGTAACCTTCTACTATCAAATGATAGGCTTGGTAGATGAGGGCAGAGCAGTGGATATTGTCTACCTTGACTTCAGTAAGGCTTTTGGCACTGTCTCCCATAAGATCCTCACAGAGAAGATGACAAACTGTGGGCTGGATGAGCAGACAGTGAGGTCGACTGGAAACTGACTGAATGGCCAGGCCCAAAGCGTGGTGATCAGTGGCATGACACCTAGTTGAAGAGACAGCAATTAGTAGTTTATCCAAGGTGTCAATACTGGGTCCAGTACTGATCAACATCTTCATTAATGATCTGGATGATGGAGCAGAGTGTACCCTTGACACAAAACTGGGAAGAGTGGCTGATACACCAGATGGTTGTCATGCTATCCAATGAACCTCTTCAGGCTGAAGAAATGGGTTGATAGGAACTCCATGCAACTAAACAAAGGGAAATGCAAAGTCCTGCACCTGGGGAGGAACAACCCCAGTTACCAGTACACGCTGGGAGTGAACCGGCTGGAACACAGCTTCACAGAAAAGGACCTGGGAGTCCTGGTGGACACCAAGTCAAACATGAGCCAGAAATGTACCCTTGCGGCAAAAAAATAAGTCAACAGTGTCCTGGGTTGCCTTAGGAGGAGTGTTGCCAGCAGGTTGAGGGAAGTGATCCTTCCTCTCTATGCAGCACTGGTGAGGCCACATCTAGAGTACTGTGTCCAGTTCCGGGCTCCTCAGTGCAAGAGAAAGATGGACTTACTGGAGAGCGTCCAACAAAGGGCCCTTAAAATGATTAAGGGACTGAAGCATCTCCCATATACGGGAAGGCTGAGAGCTAGGACTGTTTAGCCTGCAGGAGAGAAGGATCAGAGAGGATCTCATCAATGCATATGAATATGCATTGATCTCTGAAAGGAAGGTGTAAAGAAGATGGAGCCAGGCTCTTTTCAGTGGTGTCCCATGACAGGACAAGAGGCAATGGGCACAAACTGAAACACAGGAGGTTCCCTGTGAACTTCAGGAAATATTTTTAATGTGAGGGTGACTGAGCATTGGAGCAGGTTGTTGAAGAGAGTCTCCTTCTCTGGAGATATTCAAAAGCCATCTGAACATGGTCTTGGGCAACCTGCTGTAGGTGACACTGCTTGAGCAGGGGGGTTGGACAAGATGACCTCCAGTCATCCCTTCCAGCCTCAACCATCTATGGTTTTGTGATTATACAACAAAGACTCTAACAGCTAACTGAAGAGGCGTGTTGACTGGTTAATCCAAGGGGTCCCTTGGCTTTGGTGGAATAAAACACTAAAAAAATAAGTAAATTACAAATACCATTGGTCTGAGTCCTTCCAAACTGCCATCTTATAAAGTCTAGAGATACAATGGGCAATGAACTGCTTTTCTTCATTACAGGAGCAATCTCTAATCATAAATTAATGATGACTTTTTAACTGTTTCATAGTTTTAATGGAAATGTTAAAGCACTACTGAAAAATAGTGCCTGGAGTTTGAATGGACAACACTGTCTTCCAAGGCCACAGAATGCCACAGTTAGGTTTAGTTACTGCACTGGACAATGTCCTCTATCCACATGAAGAAGCCTATTCAGGATGCTGTAAGGAGGCACAAATATAAAAGAAGCAATGTTTTATGACAAAAGTTTTCATTCAAGACCTATGATTAATACAAGGAAGTACTGGAATAAACACTTTTAAGTAAGAGCAATCAAACAACTCATAGATTGGATTAACGTAAAATACATTCACACAAGACATTCACTTTGTTCATTCAGATGACAAATACATCAGTAAATATTCTCAAGTATTAAACAGAGTAAAAGGATCAAGTCATTGTGCCTTTTCTGTGATGCTGATCTGACACTTTTTACAAGAGTTCCTCTATGTGCTTGTTTGTGCTGGTAAGATGTGAGGTGGAAATATTTGTTTGTTTCAAACTGGGTTGTCCTTAGCAGAAATGTCATCACTATTTTTGAAATTAACCCATTACCTATTTAAGTGGTACATGAAAAATGAACTCATCTGATTTATACTACCAGTTCCTAAGACAATCAGATCCTGAAATTATACATTTTAATTTTTTTCTTGTATCCCCTTTAAAAACATCCTGAGATTTTGGAAGAAAACATTTTAATCAGTTCACCTCTGTACTTAGTTACATATAAGCGGAAAAGACTGAATGAAAAGAGAATGTGTGCTGCATATTGTTTTAAAGTGGAAAAAGTATGTGATATGAAGAGAGGTTGAGATTATTAAAAAGCTGTAAAAAACCCACAAACATTTGTGATTTATTTCTCCCATTTTTCATCATCAAATTAAATTTTCAAACACCCTTACAAAAATATCAGACAGGTTTAAAGAAAGGTTTTATGGAAGGAGAAAATATGTGGAAGGCAATACAATTATTATCTTTATGGAAGGTGAGAAAATAAGTATTCTGAATACCCAGTATATGGATATGAACTTTTCATCTGGAACACTTAAACAGCCTTTAGACTCATAGTTTAGTTTCCTTTCCAAACACATTAAAAGAATAGTTAAATAAAAAAATACCACTCAAACATTTTCTTACCCTGCGCATTTGCACAGAACTGAGCTGCTTAAGGCCTCTGCAATGGGGAACAGCAATCCCTTATTCTCTCGTCTGAGACGTACTTCTTAAACTCTGCACAGCCTCCCTGAGGCATGCTTGGCATCTTGTCCCGAGGCCCCATATTTGTCTCGGGTGTCATAGTGAATATTGTGGTGATCACAGAACGGGGACATGAGTTTCTAATGAACAACCAAACAGTTGAGCTAGCAAACCTGCTTTTTTTTTTTTTAGCCTTTATGTATAGGCTGTGCCAGTGGCTCCACCAGTATTAAAGATTCAGGAAATATTGCTGGATTTGAAAAATCTTTTCTCTCTGCTTTACTTACTACGGCTTGTCACAGAGGATTAAGTTTTCTGCTTCTTCCCCCATATCTGCTCCTCAGGACAGGCTTGCGCTTTATTTGCTCTGTGTTACCTTCTATTCTGCATTTGAGCAATGCTCACCTAGCAAATTAATGTTTAATCTCTTCTTCTGACCTTATCTTAAAAGACAAAACTAAAGCGAAGGAAAGGAAATGGTGCACCAGGTATTAACAAACTGAAGTGGCAGCCGAGCAGCAATGCCTACCAACTGGCAGGATGAAGAACCAAATGGCAGCGAGTCTGTACCCCTGTCCCAGCCTGGAACACAGTTTTCCTTTTAACAGCCTGTTCAAAAAGTCTGTCAGTATCCTGCAGCCCAAAATAAGACTGTGGGAGCCGGTGCTGGCACTGCAGGCAGTGCCGCTGGCAGCTGCCACTGAAGGTAGGCTCAAGAACATAATGGAAAAAAACCTCAAGAACATAATGGGAAAAAAACTCCGCTGCTCGCTCCCTCTGGATGGCTGCAGTCCCTGCCACCAAGGTGCACTGCCCAAGCCAGAGCTGGGGTAGAAGGCTGAGCCGGACAGGCTGAGAGGCGAACAGGATAGGCACGGCTGGAGGTGGCAGAGTGGGGGACTGGGGCTCTGCAGAGGAAACAGAAGGATGATTTGAGACCCTTGAGAGTGTTTGCACAAAGCACCTCCAAAACCTGAGAAGCAGCATGGTAGAAAGCATGAAGGAGCTTGTCTGAAAGATGTTTAAGTTGGCCATAGAGATTAGAGACAGGAATTGGCATCTCACTAGTGATGAAATATAATTAGTAGGGTGGGGATAAACAGCAGAAAGCCTTGAAAATGAAGGCATATAGCCAATGTTTGATGTAATTGAAAAAGTATATGACAGAAAAGGGATGAAAAGAAAGAGAGAGTAGATCATATGTTGTCAACCCAGCTGCAAGAAATAAGATTTTAGGACAAGTCCCCAACAGAGTTATCTCGTAATTAAATTAAGAAAGATGGTAATGTAATGGGGACAGCATCTGACAGGCTCTGCAACAACTTCTCCACAATCTTTTCTCAGGACAGCACAGCTCAGCCAGCTGAGCCCTAGCAGCAGAGGAGACCGTGAGCACAGCTACCTGCCCGAGGCATGATGCTAGGCCCTCTGGTGGTTACTAAGTATAATAGTTTCGAAACAACCTCTGGCTCAGGATGCCCCTGAACTGTGGATGTTGAGAAGCTGGGAAAAGATACCAAGGGGAAAGAGCACTTTCTTTGTGCCCTATTTCTTATACTGTTGCCCTAATCATCCCACAATGGCTGTTGTCTGAGACAGGATAAAGGTCCAAAGGCGTATTTGATTAGACTCAGCAGGGCAGCTCTGATGGCAGCCCTTCCCCACCTAGAAGAAGAATGCTGCTTCTCCCTCTAAAGAGCCAATGGAGTATTCCCTGGCAGAACTTCTGACAGTCTAACTGCCTTCTTGTGGGAGCCCTTCCCCACCTGGCATCTTTGTTTCTCCACTTGACAGATTTGCAGGATTTATAAGTCCCTCATGCTGGGAAGCTGTCAGAAAACCTACTGTATTTCTCCCTCACTGCACAATTTTACTGTGAAACTTTCAGTCCGTTGATAGAAAAGGGCTAAGTCAATCTCTTACAGCCAGGTCAGATAAGTAAGAAAATAAAGCTTATTATGGCTGTATGTCTGTCCCACACAGGAAATCTTTACTTTTTCGGAGAGATCCTCACAAGCTTTCTGCTGTTTTAAATGAATCCCAAATTAATGTAAAGACCAAAAAGATACTATCCTGCAAAACTCTCGTCCCTCCAGCCTGATTACCAGCTTCAGGAGTCTCCATGTTTAATTCATGGAAACTGAATGCAGTGTTCACATCCGATGCGAGTTAGCTCTGTAGCCTCATGGTCTGCTGTTGCCTAAGAACAAGAAATTTCACCTTAAGTGTTCTACCATTACAAATAAGCGCTCCTCCTTTTTTCCTTGATAATGCAAGAAGTACCTATTTGATTAAATTACATTTGGTCTTAGCTTTGTTCATGTCTGAAGTTAAAAGTCTAGGATCAAGACATATGAGACAAAAAGAACATGTAAACATTTTATCAGGTGTGAGCTGGAGCACCATCTCGACCCATTCAGCAAGCGAGCCACTAGCTCCTTCTGCAACCAAGCAAGCAAACCAAAATTTCACTTGCATCCAAAGACTGCAGTCTTAGTCATCCCACACCAGGAGAAACCGCTCAAGAAACTCACCTTTCACTATCCTTGCTCAACATTAGTTAAAAAAGCACCTGGAATTGTAACAGCCTGAGTGCTAATCCGTTAAAAGGAGATTGGTCGAGTCATGTGGCTCAGTCCTCTTTCAAAAAAAACTACTCCTCCCTGGATTTTGGTTTTCTGTGTGTCTGTTTCTCTTCACTAACAGCTACTCCAATAGACTCACTCATTAGCTTTGTCTCAAATTTTTTGAACAGTCTAATTTCAGCCACAGGACTTCTGGAACAGAGTCACCAGATTTTCTAAATGCTGAGCCTTCAAATTCTCTTCCATTTATAGAGATGAGTACCAGGTAAGATATTTTCATCAATTTTACATTAATTGCTTTATTGAAAAACCTAGGTTTTCCTGATGCACTTGATTTCCTGGATGATGTGCATGCTGTAGCCATTTCTTCTTCTACTTTTTTTTTTTTTTTTTAAGAGAGATTAAAAAAACCCCCATGTGCTCCTCAAGGTGATGTTTTTGAATGTGCTTGGCCAAGTGGACGGTTACCATAGCTGCCTGCCATGGCTGAACAGTGCTTTACCTCCCTAAACTTGACAAATCGATTCTTTTTAATACTGAATGACTTTCTACAATACCATGTTGGTCTTTTCCAACTTATGAGCCACCGCTGAGCTGTGGGAGTTCAGCATGCTCAGTAGCAACATTGCCCCCTCACTCTCCTGAGCTTAGGGGATTAGGAAAACAAGTCAAGGGACCACCAGTGGAGCAGGTGGAGCCAGGCCCTGCTTCAGAACAATTCCCAGGTTTGTATGGGTCAGCCTTCGAGGCGCTGCCTTTCATTCTCCTTGCTCCCCAGGCACCACAGTGCCAGCATCACTAGATCACCTCACCCCGTCCTGGCACCCCAGACCTTGCTTTCTCTGAGCCCCACGCTCTCCCATCGTAGAGGGGAAGGATGCAGGGTGAAGGGACAGTCAGAAAGGTTGTTTGAGGAACAACACTGCTGTGCCTCCTTCCTGGTTTCTGTTGTTGCCACCTCGCCAAAGCACAGAGTTCAAGTGAAAAAGCGCAGCAGAGCAGTAGGGCTTAGACCCCACGCTTCATCTTTGGCATTTGAAAAAGCCCGTACTCAGCCAAAGAGATAGAAATGCTGTTATGCAGCATGGACTACTTGCTCTGTCCTCTGACAGCCCACTCGGCCCCTCAGCTAGCCTCTCCTTTCAAAGTTGAGGTTCAGATCACATCTGGTATATAGTTACATTCCTGACAATCTCTCCCTTCAGCCTGGCCCTATTTTAACATCTGAGAAAACATCTATTGTCCTGTTGTAGCCATCTGCTACCATCCCCAAGAAGGCAGGCCAAAAACACCCAATACTTTGAAGGAGAGTGTTAGTTGAGACCTAATATGTGTAAAGACAGCCTGACAAATAGGATATCGTAAAATCTTTTATGAATGAATGGGACTTGGTTTCCGCCTCCAAGGGTAAGTTAGCATCATTGTTCCCTTTAAAAAGGGACTGCAGCAATGGGAACTAATACACCATATAAATACACAAGGTGTGATAAAATAAAGAATTTATTTCAAGGTGGGAGTTAGTGAGCAGGAACACAGAAAAACAAAGGGGCAATAAGCAGCCTTCAGAATTTAAATGCTCTCTAATTTTATAGGCATAACTTATGGTTAGTAACCAGCCATCAAAAACTTGTCATGAGCGATGACTCACTTTATGGTGGATTACAGTGGATCCCATTACACATCACTTCTTGAAGAGAGCAGGACTAGAGGAATTAACCAGACTGTCTCTGCCCAACATTCAAAACTTTAGTGTGTGGCAGTCTACAGAGACCTCAGTCTTAGTTTTCCATAAATAACACAAAATAATCACCACAGGAACAGTCCTACCCTGTGACTTTGCAATTCAGGTCACCTATGAGTGAAAATATTCTTCATGAGGACCCTATCCAATTCCCCCTGCTTCCCACAGAGTCTTCCCATTGCTGCAGCAGAGGCTAAATAGACCACTATATAATATTTGGGATTGTATGTTTTCAGGCTTCTGGGCATTCATCCCTAAAGTGTTTCAAGATACAATTTATACACATAATTTTTCCCCCCTCAGTACTCTTATCTGCCTCTGGAAGAGTACTAGCTGCTGTGAACAGATCGTGCTAGTTGAAACAGGCAACACAGTGACAGGAAACCCAGGACTGCATTCTGTAATACTAATGCTGTAATACTGAAAATTCTTCATTGCTAAGCAGTAAAGGGATTTTAGCTTAAGGCAAAAGTTTTTGTTAAAGACCATATAACCCACGCTGTTACAATAGCTCATTTGCACTCTCAGACTTCGCTTGCTAAGCTAAATTGCTGAACTCTTCATAGCAGATCCTTTACTAGGAGCAAAGCTAAAAAACAATTTTATAAAATGCTAAAATTGTTATCGGCTTACTTTTAATTTCAGTTTCTGCCATCATACTTCACTATCTTCAACTTCCCGTCTTTGATCATTTGGGAAAATATCGTGGAAGTTTCCAGTGGAAATAAAAATCCATTAATAATCAACTAATCTTGATTCAGAACTGAAAATAACCACTTAGTATTTGAAATTCATCTAGGCTTTCTCAGATGAAGACAGCATTTATTCAAATCTTCAAGTTTACCTCAGTAGTGGAAAAACAGTTTAGCTCCATAGTCCATTATAATACCTCCAAGGGGAGAGCTTCATTACATGAAGAATAGCTACTCTCAGTTTTTCATAACTAGTAAGTCTTCAAGAGCAAAGTATGAAACAAAAATTTGTTTCCTTTTTTGTGTTTATGTCATATACAATCTGCTTTTCTAGTCACACGGATCAGTGTTTTCCCAAATCAAGGAAGCCTACAATATTAAACCAACAGTTGAACATGTGTTTGTGCTAACTGCAGCCAGAAAAACTAGTGCATTAGGGCCACTCTTGGGAGAAGATGTGATTTTTCATAGTGATCATCTAAAGCATATTTGGGATACAAGCAACATTTTTGTTCTAATTGCCATACCATCAGTCATTAAAAAAAGTCAGTTGTTGCTTGAATAAGATGAGAAATACCTGGTACAGATAAGCAGCAGCAGGTGCACTAGAACTGCCACCTCAGAAAATGTCCGCACGTCAGCGGCTGGGTCACTGGCTTTCAGTTGGCTTCCTCACATCAGCCTGGGCTACTCCACTACTGCTTCCAGTAAAAGGCCTAAAAACTGATAGCCACACATCTGGTTTTAGGAGCTGTTCAATGCAGTTTCACCTTGAAAAATAATGGAAGTGAGTTACCTGTTGGCAGACGTGCCACCAGGAAGAGTTACAGAGAAGGGATGGAAGTAGCCACCATTGTATGCTGTTGCCCTCAAGGCAAATACTCCAGTTAGGGTATCTGGCTATTGCAGGTTTGTCCCTAGCCATGAAGAGCAGCAAACAAATGACTTGAGAATGATCCTTTCATAAAGCACAAAGTCACAATCACCATGAATTTCAGATAAAATTTTATGGGTTTGATTTAGTGGCACATTTTACAGCTCTTGCTATTTTCCCCTCCCTGCTCTTAAGTGAAGATCTTTTGAATTTCTTTCCTGAAGCTGGCACAGTGAAACAAGGCACAGTGATCTTGTTCATGGTGCTCACAAAGGCAGATCACTTCCAGCTTCTCATAAGTACTGCCCCTTCCTCCAACCCTCTGAATGACAAATCCAGACTCCCAAAAGACTTGATGTATTTTGGTCATTGTACATATATAAACTCATGCCAGGAAATAACCTGTATACTTTGCTTCCATGTATGCTATTTAGCATGAAGCTGTATTTATGAATCTTGTCGAAAATGGGCTTTAACAACTTGACAAACTTACTTATCTACAGTGTAACTTATTACCTTATCCAATAGTTTCTGCAGAACAAGGTGACAGAGGTTTACTAACAAACCAAAAACCTGCCCCAAGAAGACTGAGGAAATGTAATATTTTCACTTGACAATTAACATGAGATTTAGGGCATTAACCTGAGACTTCCAGCAAGGTTTTTTTTCCAGTGGCTTTCTACCCTTTCTCCTCTGTTGAGATCATGGGTTTCTGCACTGACCTACTGTAATTTCTCCGGAACAGTACTCAAAAACATAGCTCTAGTACAACAAAATTTTATACACTTACTAAAACTAAACAAACTTGTGCAGGATCCATGATGAATTATGCACATGCAATTAATTAAGTCAGGGATGTTGCTTGCAAGCGTTTATATGAGTAACCACCAATTTCCCAATTAATCTATTTTAAAACTTTAACATTCCTTAAAAATAATTTAAGAAAATTACTTACTGTGTGATGGTTTTGTACAACATGGGTGAAAATAACGTTGTTCACTCAAACCAGGTGCCACATTTGGCACAGGTGGAAGGCTAGCTATCAGAAAGCAGCATATATTATGTCTTGAAGTTTGCATAGTATTCATCCTCATCGACCAGAGGTTCTCAGTATTTTCCAGGCTGTGACCGCTTTTTCTCACCCTCATTAGGGCTCAGTGTTTCTTCTGCTGTCAGGGGATTACCAATGTGTGGAAAGACAGAAGCTCAGAATGGCATATTAATAGTTTTAGCAGAGCAGAGAGTCTGCAGCTAGCTTTCAGGAATTAGAAAGGCATCAACTATTGTCAGGATCAAAAAACATAAGGAAAGTCAATCAACTTTTTTTTTAAGCTTGGTATGGAGAAACAAAAAAAAAATCCCACAAAGAAAATCCCTCCATAGCTATTACTCTTTAAGAAAGGAAATGATACTGCCTCACTTCATACTGCATAAGGGTATTAAGTCTCTTAAAGCATTCAGCTCACTCACTTTTTGAAACCAAGTGCCAGCACTTTCAAAGAGAAAACAGTCCTTTTCCATTTCAAATAATTCCTCTCACATTTCAATACTGAAGACCGAGTGCAAAGTTAACGATAAAGAATATATTCTACCTCAGATATGTTCTACCCAACCTCACACTCTAATTAATTATTTGCTCTACAGAAAATACACTTTATCACCCACAGACTACTGGAATGCAGGATGCTGAGAATTTAGGAAGAGCCAGTTGTTAAATTCCAGGTTCTTCCCAAGAAGGAGAGGGTCGCTGTTCCCTCAGCAGTGGGCTATGGTAGCAGAACTGCTCTTTACATTTTCCGTTCAATTAAAAGATATAAATTAAGAAACTTATGCATGAACCGTATATTTAGAGAAGCCAGACTAACTAAATCAATAGGCTATAATCCTCATTTGCAAGTAGCTAAGTGCTGTGTTTGGCAACCTGGGTAACTCTATCAGTTGTCTTAAAACAGCCTGACTAATCTAAGTTACAGCTAAGTAAACTCGGGTTTCACTTAGAATTTACTGTAAATAGGATCATAGTATAATTTATATTGAAAGGGACCTCAGGAGAACCCTAAGATTAACCTCCTGCACCCAGCAGGGTCAGCTCCAAGGCCACGTTGCTCAGGGCTTTATCCAGTTGAAAACCTCACAAAGATAAGCTGCACAACCTCTCTGGGCAGCCTGTTCCACTGATTAACTGTCCTCACAGAGAAATTTTATTACTTTTAATCAGAACCTCTAGTTTCAAATTATGGCATCATCTCTCATTCTCCCACCACGCACAACTGTAAAAAGCAGACTACTGTCCTGACAACTTCTCCACATTTACTGGAAGGCTGCTATTAGCTGCTCCTGAAGTTGCCTCTTCTCTTACACTGAAGATCTTGTTTATGGACAAAGAGGAAGCATAAAATATAAGTAAAGCTAAGATTTTATTGTTAGCATATGGAAATCTTAACCCAATTCAAGGATCACTATTAGCCTAGATCCAATTATTACAGGAAAAGAAAGAATAATAATGCAGTTAGAGTATTTTTATACCAAAGTAGTTGCAGTAATACAGTTAAAATTGTAACATACATTTCTCAGTTTCTATCCTTTTCTAGGGGTTATTTTCACTCTTCTGTTGCTCCTCTGGGTCTCAAAGTCAATAGCTCCAGATTGCTGGAAAAGATGACGTGAAACTGTCAGCATGTGGAGTCCTTTGTTGGGACGAATATGCTGCTGCTTTCTTCCTCCTCCCTCTAGGATCCACTTGGGGTTCTTTTTATATTTGCTAACGTGCTTCTCCATCTTTCTTTTTCCTCATTGGTCTACAGCTCCATCCTACATCCAAATTTATGATATATGGTGCCCTTCAAATATGTTAGATATGATTTCTTTGTGCTGTTACTCCCTAAACACAGTTTTGTTCAGTTCTGGTTCTGCCTTCTAAAAAAAAAAAAAAAACCCCAAACAAAATAATCCAGCCCCCACCAAACCAACAAAAAAAAACCCAACCAAAAAAACAACAGAACACCCTGCCCAAACACATACTTGACCACTGGCAAGTAACCACTCATCAATATATCACTATAGAGTCTCCAGTCCCATACCCGTGACCAAACATCCATCTGTACTTCTCTGTGCTACATCCTTTGTTTCTACTTCTAAGGTCTCTGGTATCACACCACACCTGCATTTGTCTCCACCACATCACTGTGTTGGTCATCAGTATCTCATTCTACATAAAATAACTGCATATTACTCTTACATATATAAAACTATGGTTGCACCACACAAAGGTAAACAGAAGGAAAACAAATTAGCCACAGATTTGGTTAAACAAATTAGCCACTTGGCCAGTTAGAGAAATCATTGTTATACCAAAGCTAGGTAAAACAAAGCTACAGGCAGGTCAAGTCCAGAAAGGGAAGCCTGATAAGCCTCAGTACTAAGCTTATGGCCTCTTACTAACCACAGTAATATGGTATTACAGCACTACATCATTACCTTCTCCAGTTGAACAAGCCCCAGCCCCTGACCATCTTGGTGGTCCTCCACTAAACTTGCTCCAGGTGGTTGAAATCTTCCTAGAACTGGGGAACACAAAAACTGGACACAGTATTCTACACTTGGTCTAACAGAAAATGCCAGATACCATCATAAGTACAGTCAGTACTCACCCTGCCTTCTGTTACTCATAGGTAATTGCAATATATTAGCTGTTCCAGGGAAGCCTGATATAGTTGGGCCACAGGAACCTTTAACATCTAGATAGATGTCAAGGCATAAAGAACTCCAAGGGAGTATCTAATGGCTGGCTTTCCAAACAGCTGGAGAAATTTAAGATGTTACCACCCCAACTCTCTTCATGTTTACTACCCCCGCAGTCCAACTGACAAAACAGAAAAGAGAGTTGGGTTTGGTTGGTTGATTTATTTATTTATTTATTTATTTATTACCCAGATAACTTCACACAGTATGAGACCAAAGAAATTGCTCATATGACATTCCTTCAGCTGCTGAGCACAAAGGAGAGGGGCTAAAATCTCAAGCAGTTGATGGTGGTGGTAAGGTACAACCAGCGAGTGTTTAACCATTCCAACTAAAAATTAAAAAGAAAATTCACCCATTCATTTGGCTACTTAAGCACCTCCCTCTAAAAGACTGAGTTACTGTGTTGAAGGTAGTAAGACTGCATATGTATCACTAGTTTAAGTATCAAATTTACAGCGCTTTTCCCCCCACAATTAAAAACCCTAAAATGCAAAGCTTAAAAGTGGTCTGGACAAGCTTAACTACCTTCTAGTCAAGACAGGAGGAAAAACCAAAGATGCCGAAGCCCAAATTTGAGATGACATCCATATACCTTTTTATTCCACAGTACATATAACCAGTGAAGCACTTGTGCAGACTCCTCATTTTCAGTTCTCTCCTTGTAGGAATGAACTAGCTGTGAAGCACTTGCTTCACAGCTAGTTTACTCCTTTTCCTTTGAGGCACAACATTTTTTCCTTTGGTTGATTATCCTTCCCAAAGCAAGTTAAAAACTGTTAATGCATCCTCAAGACCCTTTGTCCTAAAGATTCCTTGAAAATCTGTGACCTTGCATAGCAGCTTAAAAGCACAGACATTTAAAAAAGCACATAAGGAGGTGGAAAACTCCGTGCATTTTGCTGTTCTAAGTGCATCAGAGGAACACTTTGCTAACCAAACCTCAGTGAGAGTTCTTCCAGCCTGCCCAGGGATAGTCTAGAGACAATTTGGTTTCACAGACAGCCCCTACCATGAACTCTACAGACATACACACCCAGGGAGTCTCAGAAAGGATGTGTGTTGGGAAACGCAGTGCTGCTCATGGTAACCATGTAGCAGCATGGAGGGGGCAGTACAGCAGGGAAGACAGACAGAACTGGAGAAAGTGATACGAAATTACTTATGGAACCACAGGATAATTCAGGTCAGAGTGAGCTCAGGGAGGCCTCCAGTCCACTCTCCTGCTGAAAGCTGGGTAAGCTACAAGGTTGGATCATGTTACTCGTGGCTTAATCCAGCCCTCTCTTGAAAACCTCCAAAATAGAAACAGAACAATCTCTTTGGGCAACCTAGCCCACTCTCTGACTGTCCTAAGGGTGAAAAAGTTTTTCCTTACATCTCAGCAGAACTTGCCCTGTTTCACCTTATGCCTGTTGCATCTCTTCCTCCCACCAAGCACTCCCTGAGAACAATCTTGCTTCATCTCATTCAGTAGCTTCTCCAAGTTCAGCCACATGCTCTAGCATCTTTGATTACAAAAGTAGTCTGGGTTTCTATAACACAAGCAAAGTCCGTGTTTTTGTGAGATGCAGCAGAGGTGCAAATCAAATGACCTTCAAGGGGCTCCGTTTGATTCTAGTGATAAGGAGCAACTCCAGTCGTTAGAGTGATACAGGAGTCATCAGCTGCTCTTGCAAAAGGGCTTACTTTTCATTATTTTACCGCGTTAGTATTTTAAATAAAATTGTCCAGACTGATAAATGAAGTGTCAGTTTCTAAAAAAACCAAATTCCAGACAGGAAACCCCTTAGCACCTCAGATCAAGGGATAAACAGTCAACCTTATTAAACCAACAAACCAAGTTTATTTATAGAAGTCTGTACAATTGTGATGAACTATGCTAGGACACCAGTGAAACAAAGCAAACAAATCTCTCCCTCTCTCACGAGTAGGAGGTGTAGTCACTCACCTTTACATGCACTTAAAGGAAAAAAGATTACAGCTTTCATACACAGTTCTGTAACTATTCAAGAGTACTTTCTTGATGTATTATTCTCAATATAAGAGGTCTGCATGATAATTTACTGACTGTTGCCTCTCTTAGAAACAGTATTTCAGCAGAATCCAGAGACTTTGAGAGGGTAAGTTGCAGATAACTAGGACATAGTCCATCATTCATTCAGACTGTGTTCTAAACTTACTCCATCTCTGTTTCGGTTATCTCCACTAAAAGTTACTTGCAACGCTGTACGGGTCTCATTCACATTTTGGCTGTAGTACAGACTATTCTTGTGTTACCAAATGTAGAAGTTGCCTAAAACCAATACATCAAGGGCAAGCATATTCAAAATACTGAATCTGAGTTAACTTTACCTTTAGAGACCATTTGTCACTGCGCCTCAGGGCTCTGAGGCATTTCTGTGGAAAAATCAGTTCCTGAATCACTTGATTTTGCAATTATTTCTGCAAAGCATTGGAGAGCGATTATTTTGAAAACTGGCTATTGCAAAATAAGTTTAGATTTTTTT
This sequence comes from Sula dactylatra, assembly GCA_013389905.1. NCBI lineage: Eukaryota > Metazoa > Chordata > Aves > Suliformes > Sulidae > Sula > Sula dactylatra. The sequence goes on from WEKW01005534.1 coordinate 33,250, forward strand.
AATGACAAATCTGTAACATCATTGAAGCTGTTGAAAAAAACAAAATCATATCAAATGCGTATCTACACAGTGAATCACGATGTCTCCTATGAGGTTATCACGGTAGATTCAATAAATCCACTCTTTAAAAAGTTAAAAGTACATATATGTGAGACCCTACTACAACTCCAGAGAAGCTGCTAAAATAGGCCATCAAGTAAAGCAGTCTATGATTACATATTTACAGGATAACCCACATGTCCAAGAAGTATGGACTATTCTGTAAATAAGTATTGAAGGAGTCCTGATTATTTGTTTACATGGTAGATAACAGCTGCTTCATAGGTTGATTTTCTTTTTATACAGAGTTCATAGTATCAACCTGCACACAATTACATGATGTTTCTTTAAAGCTACTGTTAAAAAAGGAAGAGAAAGTTACACAAGAACTAGATTAAAGTTTCATTAAGAATCCAACAAGAAAGTATCAAACACAGGTTTAAACATAACCAGTGTATGATTTCAGAGAAACAGTAATGCTCTGACAGAAGAAGAGCATCAGCATTTTCCCTCTTCAGGGTCCCCCAGAAACATTCCTATCCAGTTCAGTGCTTAAGTTATTATATATGTACTGGCCTGAGTAGGAACAAACACGCGCTTGCACGCTTACCTGAACGAGGGCCTCTAACCTTTTAGACTTCTAATTCTCTTTTAATTTAGTTCTTAGCTCCATATATTCAGTTGTATCTTGTTTGGAAAAATTCTTTGTTAAATGTCACTTATATTTACACTTTTGATTATTTTTTTTTTTTACACCTGAGTGATAATTTAGCTGTCACCTTGTGTCCAGTCAAATATTCCATAAAGCCATACAATCCTTGTGCTAGTGTTGCACTCCCCTTGTACCAGTTTATATATGAAAAAATGTGCATCAGCTACCTCTTGTATATTACCCACTGACCTTTCTACTGTGTCCTTACTGTGTCCTTCCCCTTTCACACAAAGTGTTGTTTGGTTTTTTAAAATTTTTTGTTTGTTTATAGAAGCCCCATTTAAATGGTTCACAAAGCAAGAAACAAAGTGAGCTGGAGCCCAGTGAAGACACAATGACTTAACAAATATGTAATCTAGAGGCTTGGAGAAGAAATTAAAATCCAGCCAATAAGCACCTCAGGGCCATTCCAGAAAAAGCTACTCCACTCAGTTACAGCTGGAGACTCCGGATGTGCTACAGATGACAAATCCCGCATCAAGAGCTGTGTACCTCTCTCTCATCAGTTAAGTGTAAGTAAAAAAGGGAACGTGAAGTTAAACAGCTATATCAGCCAAGCCATTTTAGTAAGAAGAATCACATTTAATGAGTTTCTTTCTTGCAATTTCAGATGCTCAAGTACAGCTGGTAGAAATTCAAAACAGCCGTAAAGAACTGTGACAGACGGATACAAATAGTACTGCAGCTTAAAAATGATAAAAAACACCTGAAAAAAAGTCACACAACCCTCCCAAAAAAATTTACACTTTGAACCTAAGCCAGTTTTTGAAGATTCCCTTCTCCAAAGCTAGGATGAAGGAGGAAGAAGAGGAGGAAGAAAGTGCAGATGACCTTCCAGCCACAAAGGTCTTGCGCCAATGTTTATTCACCGTGCCTGTGGTGGTATGTAAGGGGAGATCACCAAGTGCTGATTCTGCGACCACCAAGAGATTCCTATGGAAATCCAGACCTCAGGCTAATACTGAACACAGAGTGGACCAACGAGCTGCATCAACAAAATAAAAACAAAACTCAAACTAAAAGAAATGGGAAAACCCCAAATAGCACAGATCCACATTTGTGAGGGGGGGCAGGAAGAAAGGGCAAGAAGGGAGGTCTATACAGTAAATAGTTGAATGGTTTATGTTACAGATGACTGGCAGTTTTAGAGAGTCTCTTCCCAGCTCCATTGCTGCTCCAACCCAGAAGGGAGAACTGAAAAGGGAGGAAGAAAAGGTAGGACATCGTCATGGAGCATGCAGGATCAGAAGCAGCAGAGTGGGCATGCTCAAATAAGCCCCCGCCTCTTTTTGTAGTCCTCCAAGTTCAATGATCGCCGAGGGGCACCATCTTTTGCTGGTGGAGCCTTGGAGGTGATGGCCAGTGCCTTAGATTCTGTTGGGGATAAGAAGAGAGTGAGGACCAAAACACAAGAAAACTACATACTTTTACTTGTTGCTTTTGCTGACAACTTCACCACAAAATCATGTTTGGCTTCTCTAGTATACATCAGGTTTGAACTCCGGTTAATGATACAGGCACTGTCAGGTAGCTTATCTTCATAGGTAAAGCATACCCAATTTTGGCTCTGTTAATCCAGCTTTCTTCTCATGAGTATACTTTTATTTCTTGGGAAAACTACTTGGTAGCACACTGAAATCACAATACAAACAGAGCCTTCAGGCTCAGTTCCAGGATCTTGGATATATCATTATCCCATGAGAATGGCAAGCAGTGGACAGAAGTGTAACTTCCTGTCCATGTCTACAACACACATTTTAACCAATCCCCAGGTTCTTCTGTTAAGAAGACTGCACAAAGCGAGATACCAAAATGGTGTTTTGTCTGAGGAAAAAAACAGAACAGCCATACTTAAACCTCTACCTATATTGTGTGTCTCTCATCCTTCTCTTTCAGTCCCCTTCCTGGTTTTCAGAGTCCTTTAGTGCCTCACCCTCATCTGCTTGCTAACTCTCTGAAGGTTGTAACTCTCGCTATCTGCTACAGGAAGTCTATTCTTGGCATCCTACCTCATTCTGTAGTCTCATGTCCAATCTTGACCTAGTTTGGAAAGACAACCTCTCCTACTCTCCCTTCTTGACAAGGTTTAAGTCTCCGCACATTCTTATAGTACTTCCTAAATTGTTGTCCTCCATGAAACTTCAGCTCTAATCCTTCCAGTAATGCAAGAAAAAAATAAGCCTTGAGAGTCAAATTACACTGCTATGCTCCCGTGCTTTTCCTCCACTGGAAGACAGCTTGATAGGATAAGAGGAAACAGCCTCAAGTTGCACAAGGGGAGGGTTAGATTGGATATTAGGAAAAATTTCTTCACTACAAGGGTTGTCAAGCATTGGAACAGGCTGCCAAGGGAAGTGGTTGAGTCACCATCCCTGGAGATACATAAAAGACGTGTAGACATGGCACTTCGGGACATGGTTTAGTGGTGGACTCGGCAGTGTTAAGTTAACAGTTAAACCCGGTGATCTTAAGGGTCTTTTTCAACCTAAACGATTCCATGATTCTATGACACTAAACTGTTCTTGCCACACATCTCAGGCTCTCAAAGTCAAGAGCACAAAGAGGAAGGGTCAGCAAGTTTGTGTCTATAAGCATATCTTCACTCCCTTCCCAGCATTTTGGTTCCCCTAAAATTTTACTTCAATACTGTCTGCAATACTGAAGTTAGGGAACAGCAGCTTGTTAAAGCAGCAGGTTCAAAATCAAATAAAAATACTTTATCCACATAGCATGTATGCAGATTATGGAACAGGACATCACAGACACCCAAAGCTTATCTGTCCTCTAAAGTGATTAGACAAATTAACAAACTGAGTATCAAGGTAGATATCAAGGCTTATTAAATACAACATCTGTTCCCCAAAGATTAGGCAAGTCATAGATACTGTAGACTGGAAAAGTACATGAGAGAACACTCATTACCTCCTTTTCTCCCTAAGCATTTGGAGCAAGGATATGGGGATATACGGGCTTCCAGTCTAACACAATCCAGTTGTTCTTGTTTTCTCAATGGATGTCAGTAGCACACAGTTCAAGACACTTGCCAAGACAACAAACACGGAGTCCTTGCTCCCATTTTCAAGAGCCCACCAATGATTTTGAAAGAACTATTCTGGAAGAAGTGAGCTCTACCATAATGAGCTGGGCAATCACATCCCCAAACCCAGCTGGAACACCTACCTGAACTGGGAACCTGAAGATCAATCTTTACATCAAAGTCGTGCACTTTGAAAAGATCTTCTGAGAGGTCACTAGCTGATTTAGAGTTCACATCTTTATCCTTCCCTTGACCCTGAAATGAAAACTACAGGTAAGTCTCCAACCCTTATTTATCCAGATAAAAAAAGTGATAAAAATGCTTTTTCCCCACTTCTGTCACAAACATACTTGATTTAGCTTTCATACTGCTAGAGGAACTTAATTTTCTTTCCCCAAGAAAGAAAAAGCTGTTTCTTTTCTTTGATGATGCTCTACAGGATGCCTATTTCTAGAACTGAAGCATGCACATCTACCATTAGTCATAAGCTTCTAGAGCAACGGTGACAGTGGGAGGAACGTAGAGACAGAAATGGAAACTTGCCTTACTCATGTCCTTTGGAGCATCTGGTAATACACCAGACCCATATTTTGCATTTAGCTGAGCAAGGATGGCAGCTTGGACAGCAGGATCTCTGGACTATGGAGGGGAAAAAGAAAAAAAATTAAATCACTGTATTTAAATTGGTGAAAACTATACTGCCGTTTTATTAAAACAGCACTCATATCCATGAATCTAAAACCATAAGAGGCTGTAGATCAGTTAGCCCAATCTTCAGGATCTCAGACAACCGAAATTATCCTGATACCTGTGTAATGCATCTGACAGTAATAAACCAGAAGTTATCCTTCAGAAAGTCTTTCTTTGAGAAAACGAGAAATACATTTCCTGGTGATACGGTTTGCTCCCATGACTAGTCTTAACACTATTATTAGATGGATTTGCTTTCAGCTTACAGTTCTGGCTGAAAAACTCTACTAGAGAGAAGAAATCTTTGGAAGACTACTTTCTTTACATAATAGTTGTCTACCACAATAAAGCTACTTGGTTATAATTCTTTCCTAATAAAGAATTATTTCAGAAATAATTATTTAATTCAAACCCTGCAATAAAATTCTTTTTCTATTCCCTTGCCAGTTTGTGGAGACTGATGAGAGCCACCCTGACCAGTTTTTTTTAAGTACCGATTACCAGAACCATATACTATTCCAGAACAGGCCTCAGCAAAGCCAGATTGCTTAGAAATAGGAGCCAATCATCTTGCTATCCATCATTTACATAGCTAGAGACTGCAGTAGCAGGTTTTGCCACAGTACCACAGGGGAAGGTTGTGTTAAACTACGTTATCCATCACAGGCTCAGATCTTTCAGGAAAGTTTCAGCTAATTAGAAGCAAAACTCACACTTAAACCAAACTGTCTTCCCAGAGTTAACTAAATCTGAGTAATTCTACACAGAATAATTCACTACAGAAGTCTAAACCACAGCTGCTTCTCCATGTACATACCCACATCACTTATGTCCTTTGCACTAAAAAAAAAAAAAAAAAAAAAA